>JADMNL010000026.1:211095000-211512500 GCA_016271365.2 Neoceratodus forsteri | reverse complement strand
ACTAACCATGCTGAAAGGAAAAATAATAATAAAAAGCAATAATAATTACTTATTCAAAAATCAGTATAATAGTAATTAAATCAGTTATATGTGAGTAGTCACTTCTCTATATAACAAGCATTTGTCAATGCCGGACGTTCACTTGCAGGTATTTGCAATGGTGTTTGGCACATATGGTGCTTTACCCTAATGCCCTGTGCAATTGCTGGTATTTGCACTACAGATTTTCAGCATGACCTTTTTGTTACCCCCACCTCATTAAAGCATTTGAGACCTCTGCTTATGAACAGTACCACTGTTATTTTGTTAATCTGTCCTGAACGTTGATTTCCCACAGCAGCCACACCATTCTGCTCCACATGTGCAAAAACACAGTTCGGACAGGATGTAAAAAATGACAGCTGTAGCATTCATAGGGAGGTGTGAAGGGATGGCAATGTTGAACATCTGGAGCGAAAATACAACAATTTCTCGAACTTACGAGCGTACATGGAAACTGTGCAATGAACGCTCATGACACAGTCATTTTGTGGACTTTTGTCACCAACTTTTCAACACAGGCATTTTGGGACCTCTGCTCATGAACAGAGTCACTGTGATTTTCATAATCTGTCGTGAGCATTGATTTCTCACTGTGACCACACCATTGTGCACTGGATATGCAAAAACACATTTCAGCCAGGATGTGAAAAATGTCAGCTGTACTGTTCATAAGGAGGTGTGAAAAAATGCCAGTGTTGAAAATCTGGAGTGAAAATATTTCAAATTCTCGGAGTTATGAGTGTGCGTGGAAACTGCGCAATGCATGCTCATAACACAGTCATTTGTTGACATTTTTTCACCAAATTTGCAACATAGGCTTTTGGGAGCCAACCTCATTAACAGTGAAACTGTTGTTTAGTTAATCAATCCCAAAAGGTGATTTTGTGCAGTGACCATGAAATCACCTTTGGGGACTGAATAACTCACATGACAGTAACCGAATTCATGAGGTGGGGTCCCAAGAACCCCCTGTTGAAAATTTGGTGCCAAAATTTGCAAAAATGCCCGAGATAGCCACCTAATTTGAAAAAAAAAAAAAACATTTATGCCATTATACAGCTTACCTTCATTTCTTCAGTTTGCATTCGGCTTTGAAGAGTGCAGACGTGTTCCCACTCCACTGAAGATCATTGCGCCAGGCTCCGGAGGTAAGTATGGGGTGAGGGGGAGGTGGGGTATGCAGAGGGTGGGTGTGGGTTCAGGAAGGGGGCACAAGACACAGCGAGGGACAGTTTTCTGTTTTCACAGGTTTAAAAAAAACAAAAGATGTTGAGGGACAGTCTTCCCATTTACAGGGACAATGGGCATGCTGGGGTGGGCTCCCAGCATGTCACCTGGGTGTTTGTTGGGGGGGGGCCTGGAGACAATGGGGACTGGGCACTCCGTCTGCACATACAATGTGTTTGGTAAGGGCAATAACAAGGGAGCAGGGTAGATGGCAGCAGAGGGAGGAAGTGGGAGGGATTTTATTAGCAGCCAGAGGGAAAAGGGTGACGTCAATATGTTAAATACACACACGTTACCACCACTGATTGCAGTGGTGCTTTTCTTTTAACTGAAGATCACTGCAGCCAAACTGCTGTCATAGACAGCTCATGCATCCATTGGTGCAGTAGGGTTGCACACGTTACACTGAGCACTGCATTGGACAGGAGGGTCACACACCTTCAAAAAAGTCGCATTGTCCCAAAACGCTCCTTGCACATGCATGCAAGCAAATGCAAAAATAAACAAGCATTTGCCAATGTCGAATGTTGCTTGCTTCTATGTGCTGTTTAGGTATTTGGAAGTCATTGGAGTGCAAATATTGAAATTGGCTTAACTTACGAAAGGCATGAGGAACTGCCAGCAGAACGAGCTGTAAAACAGTCATTTTTAGAATTTTTTCACCAAATTTTCAACATAGCCATTTTAAGACCTCTGCTCATGAACAGTGTCACTGTGATTTTCTAGCCAATGTGTCCGGTACATTGAGTTCGCACACCCGACTTCATTAATGCTACATGGAGTAAAGCTCGTTTTGGGCAGGATGTGAAAAATGACAGCTGTACTGCTCTGCGAGGAGGTGTGGTAAAATAGCAATGTTGAAAATCTGGAGGAAAATATTGAAAATTCGTGAAACTTACGAGCGCATAGAACTGCGCAATGCAGACTCAGAAACAGTCATTTTTAGGAATTTTTTCACCAAATTTTCAACATAGCCATTTTAAGACCTCTGCTCATGAACAGTATCACTGTGATTTTCTTAATGTGTCCCATACATTGAGTTCACACACCGACTGCGCCATTGTGCACTACATGGGCGGAAACACGTTTTGGGTGAGATGTGAAAAATGACAGCTGTACTACATAGATAGATAGACATAGAAGTTGACGGCAGATAAGGACCGCAAGGCCCATCCAGTCTGCCCATTTCTTTTTCTACCTTATAAATGTGCCATCGGCCTTTGCTCTGTCAGTGACCTATCTATTCATAGTCATTTGTATTGCTCCCTTATGCCTATCCCATGCCTGTTTGAAGCCCTGCACTGTATTCATAGCCACCACTTCTTGTGGTAAGCCATTCCATGCATCTACCACCCTTTCTGTGAAAAATAATTTCCTCACATTCCCCTTAATCGCCTCCCTCTAATCTCATGCTGTGTCCTCTTGTCCTGCTATTTTTCTTATATTTAAACATGTTAGACTCTTTCACCTTGTTTATCCCTTAAGGTGTTTAAATGTCTCGATCATATCACCTCTCTCCCTCCTTTGCTCAAGGGTATACATATTGAGCTCCGTTAATCTGTCCTCATATGTCTTCTGATGCAGTCCCTGCACCATTTTGTTGCCCTTCTCTGACTGCCTCAATTTGGTTAATGTCCTTGTGAAGGTGTGGCCTCCAATACTGCACGCAGTACCCAGATGGGGCCTAACCAATGTCTTGTACAGAGGGATTATTACCTCCTCTTACGACTTGTGATACCCCTACTAATACACCCTAACACCCCCTAGCCTTACCTACTGCTTTAGAGGTCTGCTTGATGATTTTAGGTCATCAGTGATGATGATGCCCAAGTCTCTTTCTTCCTTTGTGACTGCTAGCAACTCCTCCCAGCCTATAAGTGGCTTCAGGGTTTCTCTTCCCTATGTGCATGATTTTGCACTTCTTTGCATTAAATCCCAGTTGCCACTCTTCTGACCATTCTGCTAGTTTATCCAGATCTCTTCTCATTCTGCCCACACCATCTGGATCATCTACTCTGTTGCAGATCTTGGTGTCATCTGCAAAGAGACAAGCCTTACCCTCTAGTCCATCTGCGAGGTCACTAATGAAGATGTTGAATAGGACTGGCCCCAGGACTGATCCCTGAGGTACCCCACTTGTGACTTGCATCTCTTCTGACTGTATACCATTTACTACCACTCTCTGTTTTCTGCCAGTCAACCAGTTTGCCACCAGTTGACCAACTTCGACCCACCCCGAGCCTACCTAGCTTATTTATCAATCTTCTATGTGGAACAGTGTCAAAAGCTTTGCTGAAGTCAAGGTAGGCTACATCAACTGCTCCCTTGGTCCACCACTTGGTTACCCAGTCAAAGAAATCTATGAGATTAGTTTGACAGGACCTTCCTTTGTAAACCCATGCTGTCTTGGATCCTGTGCCCCTATGGATTCCAGGTGTTGCACTATCCTTTCCTTAAGGAGTGCCTCCATAATCTTGCCCACTACTGAGGTAAGACTGACCGGTCTGTAGTTCCCCGCCTCCTCCCTGCTACCACTCTTGTGGAGGGATCACATGAGCCCTTCTCCAGTCTTCTGGGACCTCTCCTGTGCTCAGAGACTCACTAAACAATTCTGCTAATGGCTCTGCTAGTTCCTCCTTTAGCTCCTTAAGTACCCTGGGATGTATGCCATCAGGTCCCATTGCCTTATCCACCCTGAGCTTAGCAAGCTCTTGTAGGACCCTTTCTTTGTGAAGGGAGTAGTGCTCACCTCCCTCCCCTGTGTCCATGATGCTGAGCTGTGGGCCCTGCCTACCTTCTCTTCAGTAAACACTGAGCAAAGTATCTATTTAGGATAGATGCCTTTACAGGGTCCTCCTCCTCACATGCTCCCTTTTCTCCATTAAGCTTAGCAATACCCCCTCTGGACTTTCTCCTTTCACTGATGTATCTATAGAAAGTCTTGTCACCTTCTTTTACTGTTCGTGCTAGTGTTTCCTCAGTTTGGGACTTTGCCTGCCTTACTGCCTTACCTGCTTCCCTTAGGGCAGTTTGGTATGCCTCCCTATCTTCATCCCGCTGTGTTCTTTATATTTTCTGAAGGCCAGCCTTTGGCTCTGACCTTTTCTGCTACTGTATTTGAGAACCAAAGTGGTTTCGCCTTCTTTGCACTTCGTTTTCTGTCTAACACAATGGGATGTTGCTTCAAGTATTGTATCCTTAATGCTTGCCCACTTTGCCTGTACCTCCTCACCTGTGTTTCTTTTGCCAGGGCTAGCTTAACTCTGTTGGCCATCTTATCAAAGTCAGCTCCTCTGAAGTCCCATATTTTTGCCTTGAATGGGATGATTTAGATGTAGTAGCCAAATTGAACCATACCATGTGATGGTCACTGGCCCCAGGTGACCTTCTACCTGGAGATCTGTGATCCCTTCTTTGTTAGTCAGTACTAGATCTAGGATAGCCCTGTCTCTTGTGGGTTGCTGTACCAGTTGTTTGAGGCCCTCCCCTGCAGGAATCCACTATGAGTCTAGTTCTGGCAGATGTTCCTCTGGTATTGACCAATCTGTATCTGGCATGTTGAAGTCTCCCATTATCAGAACCTCCCCTTTAGCTGTCATGTTTTGTATATCTTCTAACAGTAATGTGTCTATGTCCTCCCTCTGGTCTGGGGGCCTGTAGACAACCCCAGTTCTTATGGCTGTCCCATTTCCTGTTTCAGGGTGACCCACAGTTCTTCTGGCTCCTTATGTGTATTCTGAATTTCTGTAGCTTTGATATTTTCATTAACATACAGGGCCACTCCCCTTTTGCACCTCGGTCTCTTCTGAACAATACATAGCCAGGTACTGAAGTCTCCCAAGTGTGGTTACTGGTAAACCACGTCTCACTAATTGCTACTATGTCCAGTTTAGCCTCTGATATTATTGCCTGCAGGTCTGGGATCTTATTTCCCAGGCTGTGAGCATTTGTGTACATGATTTTCCATTGGCCAGATTTTGAAGTGTTAGTTGTTGGGTGAAGTTTGGCATTACCCCGTGCACGTATGGGGAGACAAACCTTTTTCTTACCTGGTGATGCAAATGAATGGCAAACACGCTGAATTCCTGTTTGACCACTAGCTGAGGGGAGGGTGTTCTTCCCATTCGACGTATGGGTGCAGCACCTCTCCCATTTGCTAGTTTAAATATTCTGCAAAGACGCCAAACTTCTGCCCCAATGCACTGACTCTCTTTAGTCAGATGCAGTCCATCAAATTTAAAGAACTTTCGCTCCCAGAACTGTTGCCAGTTCCCTACAAATCTGTGTCCTTTTTCCTGGCACCAGTCCTTGAGCCACGTGTTTAGCTCCCCTATCTCCACTTCTCTGACCTTCCGTCCATCTGCTCCCCTCTCCCAGACTGGCAGGATCTCAGAGAAGGAGATGCCGGACGAAATAGATGATAGTTTGTCACCCAGCCTAGTCAGGTGTTCCTTGGTCTCCACAACTGACCGGCTGGCGAGATCATTAGTCCCTATGTGTACTAGGACATCAATGTTTTCTCCTGCTTTGTGAACAATTTTAGCATCGCGGTCAGTGTCTCCATGCTGATGTACCTGGAGACATCTGACCATCACCCTGGCTGGAGATGGGTATCAACTCCCGAATCATGGAGTCTCCTATGATCAGAAGTTTTGGATTTCCTTTGTGCTTGTTTAGTTTTGGTTCCTGATTTGGGTGAGTATTGTTGTGTTAGCTCCTGTGCCGAGTGTCCTGCTTTCCAGTGTCTTCTGCCTCTTTATTTGATTTCAGAGATAGAGGCAGATACCTGTTTGTAGTGTTTATATGGTTTTGGAGGTAATGTGTTGGAGAGGAGAGAGTGATGGGGCACCTGATTTGCTCCTCCTAACCACCTGCCAACCTCCTGGACCAACTACCCTCTGCGGTCGAGGTTTTCTGTTGGATGCTGGGGAAATGGCGGTGGTTCCTATAATGTATTTCCTCTTCAATATGAAATTTGAGGCGTGCAATCTCTGCCCATGCTGCCCGGAGCTGAGACCTAAGATCTCCAAAGGCCAGCATGTAGGACAGTGTCCTAAATCCTGTAAGACTGTCCTTCTGAAAATTGTTCCACAGTACCTGCAGTTAATGAAATCCATTCCAAATAAGTTGCTGGGTTTGTAACCTAGTCAGAATAATTAGAAGGAAAAAAATGCAAGTAATGGTTTAATTGTGTTTTTGTTTAACTTGTTATAACAAGTTAAATTACTAGTGCCCTGTAAATGAGATCACCTTGTGGAGGCCCCACTGATCCGCCCCTTCCTGCTCTGCCACAGGAAATGTCACAACTGTGGTACCCTATAAAAGGAGTGTAGCGTGGGGTGGTTGGGGATGGGGGTGGGTGGCTGGGCCCTTCCCCTGCCTAAAAAGAAGAACCACGGACGAAAGAACAAGGAGGTAAGAGCAGAAACAATCAGTCAACAACAAATGCAGTAACCCTGAAAGCTTATCCTAATGTTAGATAAAACTGTAAAACCTGTAAAGCACCACCTGTAATAATTTCAGAGAAGATATACCCTGTAAGAAACACTTTGCTCCAGAGAAAAATAAAGCAGTAACAGAAGATATACCTTGCAAAAGACAATTTGAATCAGAAGATTACAGCAGTAATCTGTTAGCACACACCTGTAGGCACACCTTGTAATAATGCAGAAGAAGGTATACCAGCAACAACAATTTGAATCAGAGAAAAAATAAAGCAATGAAACTCTACTCATAAGCTACTCATAAGAAGGTGTGGTAAAATGGCAATGTTGAAAATCTGGAGTGAAAATATTGAATATTCTCGAACTTACGAGCCTGCATAGGAACTGTGCAACGCACGCTCGTAAAACAGTCATTTATAGGAATTTTTCCACCAAATTTTCAATATAGGCTTTTTGAGAGCCCACCTTATGAATGCTGGCAGTGTTGTTTCATTAATTGGGCCTGAAAGGTGATTTCACGCAGTGACTGCAAAATCACCCTTCGGGCCCGAATAACGCCATGACAGTGACATCATTCATGAGAAGGGTTCCCAAAAACTCCATGTTGAAAATTTGGTGCAAAAATTCCAAAAAATGCCTGAGATATGCAACAAAGTTGAAAAAAAAATATCTAGCCCATTGTACAGCTTACCGGCATTTCCGCAGTTCACGGTCGGCTTTGAAGAGTGCAGACATGTTCCCGGTCCAGCGAAGATTGTCGCGCCGAGCTCCGGAGGTAAGTATGGGATGAGGGTGTGTGTGGGGAGGCAGCAGGGTGTGCAGTGGGTGGGTGCAGGTTGTGGGAGGGTGGGGAGACAGCGATGGAATGTTTTCTTATTTACAGGTTTTTGTATTCAGAGCGGCGTGGGACGCGTTTGCCATGCTGGGGTGGGCTCCCAGCGGCAGCGAAACTGTTTGGGGGGCGGCGATGGGCCGACGGTGGATTGGGCACCCGTTGGCTAAAATAAGGTTTGCCATGCTGGGGTGGGCTCCTAGCATGGCACCAAAGCTTTGAGGGGGGCGTGAGGCACTGCCAGCATACAGTGGTGCAACGCGGGACATTTTCCACGCTGGGGTGGGCTCCCAGCGTGGCAGCAGGGAAAGCTGTTTGGGGGGACGTGGAGCCGATGGTGTATTGGGCACCCCCATCAGCCAAAACAAGATTTGCCATGCTGGGGTGGGCTCCCAGCGTGGCACCAAAGCTTTGGGGGGGGAGCGTGAGGCACTGCCAGCACACAGCAGTGGTTTTCTTTGAAGTGAAGACCACCACTGTCATACACAGCACCCGCATCCATTGGTGCAGGACCGCCACGCCTGCTCAACGGAGCAGTGGATTGCACAGGACAGTCACACCTCCAAACTGTCCTATTCTTCCAAGACGTTCCTTGCGCATGTGCGCAAGCGAACGTAATAAAAAGGTCTTCAAAACCAGTTCATATAATATATTGGATCTTCAGCAGTTTCAAGGGGGAAAAAAAAGCTGGATATTGTGGTATAGATAATTCTAAAGTTTCCTGCTAAAATGAGATCTGTTACAGTGCTGAAATCTTCTATAAGTAGATTATACCCTGTTCTCAGACAGTTGTGCCGGATGAGCTCGAGAAGTGATGCAGCTTTGAAAAAAAGCACTAAAATAAATCTAAAAATAACAAAGTAATATACAAGGTAAAGTAATCCAGAAAAACAAACTTCCACTATGTTTACTAATTTAAAACTATTTAAAAACATAATAAAAAAATGCCATCTTTAGCACACATTATTATATCTCAGAATTTTGCTAAGTTCTGTGAACAGGCTTATCTTGCTGATTTAAATAGAGCACATTGGTCACTGATTTACTGCTGTCCTGATGTCCATTCTGCATGGGATTACTTCAAAACCTCCCTTTTGAGTGCGGTGGGCAGGCATTCCCCATTCACAAAAACATGATAAGGTCAGTCCCTGCAACCTTGTTTAACAGACAGCTAAAAAGTATGTTATTTAAGAAGCAATGCTTATGGAAAAGAGCAAGGGAAACAAAGGCACCTAATGACATGCAGCAGTATAGATCTTTTAGAAATAAATATACCTGAGAAATCAGGGATGCTGAAAGTAGGTACTATAATCAGTAATTTCTTAATGCATCTAGCAACAACAGAAAGGTTTAGACTAAAATTAGAAAAATGCAGGGTAAAGTTAATGCTTCCTCACTGCCTCAGCTATTGAATGCAGTATAGCATAGAGATTTAGGGCTCTGAGCTGCAAACCTGGAGACCTGGGTTTTGAATCCCACAGCCTCCATTTGCATACTGTGTGATCCCGAGCAAGTCATTTAACTTTCTTGTGCTGCCAGGTTACACCTGGAAACAAGATTTGGCTTAGTGTGCCTTTCCTGGTTAAACAATTTCCCCTTTACTTTATTGCATTTTCAGAATGCATTTGTCTACACTCCTAATGAAAAGGTTGAAATTTTTAATGAGCAATTTCTGGAAGCAGGAAATACAATTGACAAAATGTATCCTAACCTCCGACATAGTAACCTTGACATTAACTTTAGTAAGGATTGTGGTAGACCCATATTTAGTTTCAGTGAAATTAGGGCGCAGGATATTCTGGCTGCACTTATAAACTTAGACATTAAACAAGCATTTGTCAATGCTGAATGTTGATTGCGTTGGTCTGTTGAGCTCGCGCAGTGGGCCTCTGTCAGTGGCTCAGTCTGTTAGTCCCAGTGCTGTAGTCTGCTCTTTTGTACTGAGCGGGTGCATGCATTGGCACCTTGTTCTGCCGAGGAAGGAATACACAGCTGTCCCAAGAGAGCTCCATTGAGGTGGCTCGCTCCCTCTGTGTCACTCACTCATTCCGTGTCTCCTGGCACTGCACGCTGCCTTTTTGTACTGGGCTCCTGCCTGTGTTGGTGGCTTTTTCTACCCATGAAGAAATCCACAGCTGTCCCGGCAGAAGTCCATTGAGGTCGCTCAGTCCGCCTGTCTCACTCCACTGCTCCGGTTCTCCTGGCGCTGCAGGCTGCCCTTTGTACTGGGCTCCTGCCTCTGTTGGCACCTTTTCTGCCCACAAAGAAATCTGCAGCAGTCCCACAAAGCTCGTTGAGCTCGGCTCACCCCCTTCTCTCACTCGCTCATTCTGTTCTGCCAGTGCTGCAGGCTGCCCTTTTCTACTGGGCTCCTGCCTGCATTTATAGCGTTCTTATGCCCATAAAGAAATTTGTAGCAGTTACAATACAGCTCTGTTGAGCTCACTCACTCGCTCATTCTGGTTTTCATGCCACTGCAGGCTGCCCTTTTGTACTGGGCCCCTGCATGCATTGCTGCCTTTTTCTGCCCACAAACAAATCTGCAGCAGTCCCAACAAAGCCCAGTTGAGCTCACTGACTCCCCCTCCCTCACTTGCTCATTCTGTGTCTCCTGGCGCTGTAGGCTGCCCTTTTGTATTGGGCTCCTGCCTGCAGTGGTGGCTTTTTCTGGCCAGAAAGAAATCTGAAGCAGTCCTGACACAGCTCCACTGAGCTCGCTCACTGCCCGTCTGTCACTCTTGCATTCCGCTTTCTGCCGGGGCCTGCAAGCTGGCCTTTTGTACTGGCGTGCCCGCATTTTCTGCCCACAAAGAAATCTGCAGCAGTCACACTACAGCTCTGTTGAGCTTGTCTCAGCACGCCTGTCACCGCTTGTTCTGTTTGTCTTGGCGCCGCAGACTGCGCTTTTGTATGGGGCTCCTGGCTGCATTGGCACCTTTGTCTGTCCACAAAGAAATCCACAGCTGTCCTGACAGAGCTGCGTTGAGGTCGCTCAGTCTCCCTCTCTCATCACTCATTCTGTTTGTCCTGGTGCTGCAAGCTGCCCTTTTGTATGGGGTTCCTGTCTGCATTGGCCCCTTTTTCTGCCCACAAAGCAATCCCAGCAGTCCTGACAGAGCTCCGTTGAGCTCACTAAGTCCCTTGTCTCACCTCTCGCCGCACTGTTTGTCCCACCACTGCAGGCTGCCCTTTTGTACTGGGCCCCTGCCTGTATTGATGCCTTTTTCTGCCCACAAAGAAATCTGCAGCAGTCCTGACAGCGCTTTGGTGAGTTTGCTCACTCCCCCTCCCTCACTCGCTCTCTCGTTCTGTTTCTTCCAGTGCTGCAGGCTGCCCTTTTGTACTGGGCTCTTGTGTTGGGGCCTTTGTCTGCCCACAAACAAATCCACAGCAGTCCCGACAGAGCTCAGTTGAGCTCGGCCACCCCTCTCACTTGGTCAATCTTAATCTGTCCCAAACACTGATTTCCCAGAGTGACCGTACATGCACAGCGTCAGGAGTGCAGAAACATATTTTTGCCAGGATGTGCAAAATGACAGCTGTAGTGTTCATAAGGAGTTGTGAAAAAATACCACTGTTGAAAATGTGGCATGACAATATTACAAATTTGCGAAATTAGAAGGGTGCATGGAAACAGTTCAATGCACGCTTGTAACACAGTCATGTAATGGCAGTCCCAACAGAGCTCCATTGAGCTCGCTCACTCCGCTTCTCTCACTCGCTCATTCTGTTGTGCCGGCACAGCAGGCTGCCCTTTCCTACTGGGCTCCTGCCTGCGTTGCTGCCTTCTTATGCCCACAAAGAACTTTGCAGCAGTTACAATACTAGCTCTGTTGAGCTCACTCACTCGCTCATTCTGGTTTTCCTGCCACTGCAGGCTGCCCTTCTGTACTGGGCCCCTGCATGCATTGCTGCCTTTTCCTGCCCACAAACAAATCTGCAGCAGTCCCAACAAAGCCCTGTTGAGCTCACCGACTTCTCCTCACGTGGTCGTTCTGTGTCTCCTGGCACTGCAGGCTACCCTTTGTACTGGGCTCCTGCCTGCATTGGTGGTTTTTTTGGCCAGAAGGAAATCTGAAGCAGTCCCGACACAGCTCCACTGAGCTCGCTCACTCCCCCTCTGTCACTCTCGCATTCCATTTCTGCCGGTGCTGCAAGCTGGCCTTTTGTACTGGGCTTCTGCCTGCGTTGCCGCATTTTCTGCCCACAAAGAAATCTGCAGCAGTCACACTAGAGCCCCGTTGAGCTCACTCACTACCGCTCTGTCACTCGCTCATTCTGTTTCTCTTGGCGCTGCCGACTGCGCTTTTGCATGGAGTTCCTGGCTGTGTTGGCAACTTTGTCTGTCCACAAAGAAATCCGCAGCTGTCCCGACAGAGCTCTCATTGCTCATTCTGTTTGTCCTGGTGCTGCAAGCTGCCCTTTTATATGGGGCTCCTGCCTGCATTGGCGCCTTTTTCTGCCCACAAAGAAATCCCAGCAGCTCTGACAGAGCTCCGTTGAGCTCACTAAGTCCCCTTGTCTCACTCGCTCATACTGTTTCTCCCACTGCTGCAGGCTGGCTTTTTGTACTGGGCCCCTCTGCCTGTATCAACGCCTTTTTCTGCCCACAAAGAAATCTGCAGCAGTCCTGACAGCGCTTCAGTGAGTTCGCTCACTCCCCCTCCCTCATTCACGCTCTCGTTCTGTTTCTCCCAGTGCTGCAGGCTGCCCTTTTGTTCTGGGCTCTTGTGTTGGGGTCTTTGTCTGCCACAAACAAATCCGCAGCAGTCCTGACAGAGCTCAGTTGAGCTCGGTCACTCCCCCCCCCCACTCGGTCAATCTTAATCTGTCCCAAACACTGGTTTCCCACAGTGACTGTGCTATTGTCCGCAGGAGTATGAAAACATATTGTAGCCAGGATGTGAAAAATGACAGCTGCAGTATTCATAAGGAGTTGAAAAAATGCCACTGTTGAAAATGTGGCATGACAGTATTACAAATTTGCGAAGTTACAAGGGTGCGTGGAAACAGTTCAATGCAAGCTTGTAACACAGTCATGTTATGGAGTTTCGTCACCAAATTTTCAACATAGGGATTTTTGGACCTCTGCTCATGAACAGTACCACTGTCATTTTCTTAATCTGTCCCGAACACTGATTTCCCACAGTGACCATGTTATTCTGCACCGGAACTGTGAAAACACATTTCGGTCAGGATGTGAAAAATGACAGCTGTACTGCTTATAAGGAGGTGTGAAAAAATGGCACTGTTGGAAATGTGGTGTGACAATATTACAAATCTGCGAAGTTACAAGGGTGCATGGAAAGTGCGCAATGCACACTTGTAACACAGTCCATTGATGGGCTATCATCACCAAATTTTCAACATAGCCATTTTAGGACCTCTGCTCATGAACAGTACCATTGTCATTTTCTTAATCTGTCCCGAACAGTGATTTCCCACAGCGACCGCTCTATTCTGCGCCTGAAGTGTGAAAACACATTTTGTCCAGGATGGGAAAAATGGCAGCTGTACTGTTCATAAGAAGGTCTGGGAAAATGGCAGTGTTGCAAGTCTGGAGTGAAAATATTAGAAATTTGCGAAGTTACGAGCGTACGTGCCAACTGCACAATGCACGCTCGTAACACAGTCATTTTATGGAGTATCATTACCAAATTTTCAACATAGACATTTTAGGACCTCTACTCTGAACAGTGTCACTGTCATTTTCTTAATCTGTCCTGAACACTGATTTCCCACAGCGATCACGCTTATTCTGCTCCGGAAGTGCGAAACACATTTTGGCCAGGATGAATAAAGACAGCTATACTGCTCACAAGGAGGTTTGACAAAATGCCAATGTTGAAAATCTAGCATGAAAATATTGTACATTCACAGGTTACTAGCGTGATAGCAACCGCGCAACGATGTCAGAAACAGTCATTTTTAGATGCTCCACTAAATTTGTAACATAGGTTTTTGAGAGCCCACCTCTTGACTGCCACTGTCATTTTGTTAATCAGCCCCGAAGGGTGATTCCACCCAATGACCGCGAAACCACCTTCCGGGGCCAATTAACGCCATGACAGTTCAAGAATTCATGAGGAGGGGTCCCAAAAACCTCATGTTGAAAATTTGGTGAAAAAATTCCCAAAAATGCCCAAGATATGCACTAAAGTTGAAAAAACCCTATTCATTACATTATACAGCTTACCGGCATTTCCTCAGTTCGCAGGCGACTTTGAAGAGTGCAGACGTGTTCCCGGTCCAGCGAAGATCGTCGCACCGTACTCCAGAGGGAAGTATGGGGTGGGGGGTGTGGGGAGGCTAGGTGCGCTGTGGGTGGGTGTGGGTTGTAGGGGGGTGCGGGAGACTACAAGGGACCGCTTCCTTTCTTCAGGTACAAGAAAACGCTAGGGACGCTTCACATTTCAAGGATGGCACGCTGGGGTGGGCTCCCGAGCATGCCACCGAGTCTGGGAGACAGCTGTAGCCGATAAGGGATTGGGCACCCCGCCAGCAAACAAATGGGATTCTTTCTGCCGACGGGATTGGGCACCCCATCGCAAACAACAAAAGGTGGGGGATTTATTTCGCTGACGGGACTGGGCACCCCATCGGCAAACAACAAAAGGGGATTTTTCGCCGACGGGAGTGGGCTCCCATCGGCAAATAAACATTGGGTATATATTGTTTGTGAATACGCTACAAGCTGCCGCCATGTTCACAAACAATACCACAGATGTTACATCCCGCCTCTGCAATGACGGAAATGCCTCATTGCAGCTGGATGCGGCTGACGCTGCAATGACGAAGGGGCCCCTGATTGCAGCGGCTAATTTGTTTTAAAGTTGTGGCACTGCTGGCTGAACTAGTGTCAGCAGCAGCATGCCACGGCATTGGGGGATGGGGGACAAGTCTTTGCAGGCTGTGGGGGCATTGGGCACAATGCCACACCTCCACAACCTGCTTCTGCAGAAAAATGCCTCAACATGTTTCTTGCGCATGCGCGCAATCAACATAAAAAGGAGCTGGACAAGATAAGATACACCCTATTTTTAAAAATATTGGTGCACCTGTTTTGGCTAACCATTTAACTTGCCTATTTAATTTATCCTTGGAAACATCTGAATCACCCTCTGACTGGAAGTCAGCTTGCATCACCTCGATATTCAAAGGTGGCAATAATGCTGGCCCAGGGTGTTACCGGCGACTGCCCCATCTCTATTTTATCACCTATTTCAAAAATGTGTGAAAAATTTATTTATAAACAATTGGCACATTATTTAACAAAATATAAGGTGCTGACTGACTGCCAAACTGTGTTCTGTAAGGGTTCTAATACTACATTCGTTACTACCAGAGTCACTGATGATATAATAGCTTTTGATCAGGGCATGGTGGTTCCTGCAGTTTTTTTAAGAGCTTTCTAAAGCATTCAACTCTGTTGATCACAATATTTTGTTGAATAGATTGAAGGCATCAGGCCCTGCATGAGTTCATTATTTTGGCTTTCTTTATCCCTGATTTTTATATTCCAATGTGCCAAATCTGGAGAATACTGCTCTGATTTGTATATGTTAATAAGGGGGTCCTCCAGGGATCTGTACTGGGGCCCCTTTTGTTCCTCATATACATTAAGGAATTGCCCAGAAGTTGTTCAACCAATACCAATACATTTTTATACGCTGAGGATACAGTTATGTATACCCAGAACAGGGACCCTGAGGTTGCAGTGAGTATGATCCAGAAATATTTTACCAGGGTTCAGCACAAACTTATTTTACTAGCAGGACAAGAGGACACAGCATGAGATTAGAGGGAGGCTGATTAAGGGGTAATGTGAGGAAGTTCTTTTTCACAGAAAGGGTGGCAGATGCATGGAACGGCCTACCTCAGGAAGTGGTGGATATAATTACAGTGCAGGGCTTCAAACAGGCATGGGACAGGCATAAGGGAGCAATACAGAGGAGTATGAATAGATAGGCCATTGACAGAGCAAAGGCTGATGGCACATTTATAAGGTAGAAAAAGAAATGAACAGACTGGATGGGCCTTGCAGTCTTTATCTGCCTTCAACTTCTATGTTTCTATACTGCATCTGTTGCTGAATGTTGGCAAGACGCAATGGGTCTTGTTGTCTGGTAGGGTTAAAGATGAGCATTCTAAGCTTAGTATTAAATCTATTGATGGGACAGAAATATATAGGGTATCCACTTTTAAATATCCTGGTATCTATCTGGATGAGTCTATGAAATTTAGTCTGCGTGTACTGTACATAATCTTTCTTCCAAACTTAAGAAGTTGTCTTTTTTCATATAGGAACTGGGCTAGCTTTATTTTTTTCTACGTGTAAACAACTGGTTGGCTCTCTATTTATGTCACAGATCAGCTTTGGGGACTATATATATATATATATATATATATATACAACTGATTCTATTCTTAAGGTATTGGCAAGGCAAGGCAAATATTTATTTAAAAGATGTCCGATCCCAGAGGTTCTGGGTGCCATACAATGGTAAAACACAGCATCAATTACAGTACAATAATACAACATAATAAAAGAATCATGTTTAGTTTAGTTTTGGTTTTTTTTTGACCGGGTAGGTACACTAGACAAATCTTGCCTATTTTCAGGCACGACCCGGGGGAGGGGATACAGATGAATGCCAACTGACCTTGAACCAGATTAAGCTGTTGGTGGTATTTTTTTTTTTTAGTGAATGAGGGGAATTTGGCCAGAACACCGGGGAAATTCCCTACTCTGCTTTGCCTTGCTGGTGACAGAGGGCACTGTTCACAGCCTGTTGGGGGCTGCTCAGTGTGCTTCTGGATTGTGATGGAGGAGGAGGTTGCAGTTTTAGGCTCGTCTGAGTCTGTTATGGAAACGCCGAATGAACCGGAGAATCCCTTAAGAGTAACCGAGTTTGCACAACGGAGTGTGGAGATGCTTCAGACTGAGTCTCAGTCTGTTCTGGTGACTACTGGCTTGGAACCAGATTTGGAGGATGTGGGAGGCTTTGTGGCTTCCTTGAACTTGTCCACGGAACAACTGATGCAGCGGTCGGCTGCAGGTCGGGAGGAAAAACTATGCCCTGTGCCGGAAACAACGGAGGGGACCGAGACAGTGGGACTTCCGGATTTACGTTCATCAGCTCTCCAGGATATGGCTCCTGACCATGGCCCTGCGACGCTGAGTGCTTCACAGGTGGTAACGTAACAGTTTGGGTTGCCACAGAGAAAACTTTCTTATCCCACGAAGGATTGGTCAGCTGAAGAGGCTCTCTGTGACTCTGGATGGCTCCGGACTGCAGCGGGACAATGGATCCCTGACCCAGAGTGGAAGGACTTTCCGATGGCTTCTCCAGCTTTGCCATTGCATGCCAATGCTGTTAATGATCTGAGCTCAGGTATGGACTGCCATGAGGGTTCTGGGGATATTGATATGGCTGCGCAGCATTTAGGGTAATGTTCCTTGGCCTTTTCTAGGCCAAGTACGTTTGATAACTCTAACAACAAAGTTTCTGGTTTGCAGGAAGGTGTTGCTTCTAATTCCTCAGAGGTAAAGACAGGTCTGCAAAAACCTAGAGTGCCAATGTCCGACTTGTTTAAAAATAAACTAGAGCAAGCCCCAAGAAGGAATGCGGTTAGATCATGCTTATAGGGTGGGTTGCAAGTCCACCCTGATAGATATTATGTTGCCAATAATCTATTGAAGGGTTCTATGAATTTTTTCCAGTTGATATTTTTGCTTTGATACACATCTTGGAGAAGACTCATTTGATGTCAGTTTTAAAACATCTCGTGGTCTGGAGAAATTTTGGGACAAATACTCCACACTGAAATCTACCCCTCTTTAGGTCCCTTTTTACGCTCTTCCTCTCACAAAACCTCAAATTAGACACATTACAATTATGTTTAGAAATGAAGGGGTGAATGTTGGCAATATCTATCACTGGTTGCAAAATAGGTGCGATATTTTTGGTCCTCCCGAAGCCATCCTGGATTTAGAGGGGATCTGGACTGGTAGTTGGAGATTTAAGGTAAAACTGTTTCAGGTTAATAGCAAGGTTGTGCATTTACCAAACAGTTTTTTGGGGGGAAGGCTAGAGGGGTTTGTTTTTATGGGGGACAACCTCATGCGTGTTATAAATGTGGGGCTTAAGCCCATATTAGTAGTTCCTGTGATCTTGTTAAATGCTCTCTTTATGGGGGGTATGGGCATTCGATGGACAGATGTGAAAATATTTTTCAGTGTGATTTATGTGACGAAAAAGGGCATGCTTTTCACCAATGCCCTTGGGCTACACATAATAGCTCAGGAGGATGGGATCAAGAAGATTTGGTACACAAAGCTCAGGCTAAGAGGAGGGATTGTGCCCCTCCCACACATACTACTGAGGTTGATGCTGGAACTGTACCGGAGAGTGAGGATGGCCTTCACCCTGCTGCAGAGGAGGTGGCTCCCTTGGTTCCTGCTTCTGTAACCACTGTTCCACTGCCCTCTGTTTCCTCTGGTGTTCCGGATTCAGTCTCTGTTCCACAGCAGGCATCTTCTTCCATGCCTCTGCCCTTTGAAACTGTTAAACCTAGAAGGTTCACTAGGGTGCCTCTCAAACACTCAGCAGTTAGTCCTATTTCTGTGGAAATTTTTTTTCTCCCTTACAGAGTGAGGGGAGAGAATCAGATTTGAAATCTGATACCTCTCATCGCTCTGAATTAATTTCGGAAGACGAGGACAGCAAGACTACTGAACTTGCTAAGGACAAAAAAGGAAAAAAAGGTAAAAAAAGGAAGGAGAGTTTTAGTCAAAAGAGTGGGTCCTGAAGCTAACCTTTCCTATCATGGCTACTCTAAAATTAGTTTCCTTCAATGTGTGTAGTATTAAAAATTTTAAAAAGAGACTTTCACTCTTTTCTTTTTTTAGTACTCTACAGGTTGATATCATTCTTCTTCAGGAAACTAGATTGTCCTCTCTTGCTGAAATTGAACAAGCAAAGAAGAGATGGGTTTGGGGGCCTTCTTTTTGGACTTTTGGGCCTGATGTGGCAGATGGGATAGGGATTCTGTTTACCTCCACTTTATTCAGGATCTCTAAATTAGTGGATATTTGCCCTGGTCGTGCTTTACTTTTGGACTTTTGTTGCCAAGATTTTGACTTTCGTCTTGTTAATATTTATGCTCCACAACTCAAGACTGCCCAGATTAAGTTATTTGATGCAGTTAAAACTTTTCTTTTTACCAGACGGCATATTATTTTGAGGGGGGAACTTTAACTGTGATATTGACTCTAAATTTAAGGGTGACTCTCAGAAGAAAATGTACTGTGATTCTCTGGCTTTGAGGCAGACAGTTAAGGATGCAGGCCTTACTGATGTGTTTAGGACTCTGCATGCTACTGGAGTGCTTCTTATCATAGGAATGTTTTTTCCACCCGTATTGATCTAATTTTTGTCTCCAAATATTTGACCTCCTTTTTTTCTCAGGTCAGACCGACAGAATTTTCGAACCATCATATTTTGACTGGTTATTTGAGCTTAGCTAGGATACCTCCTAAGGTGTTTTCAGCTGGTCCCAGATGGCGCTTGAATGTGTCCCTTTTGGAGGCTGGAGATTGTGTGGAAGGTTTAGAAGTTTTATTTGCAGCACGTTATTCCCCTCTTTGTTTATATGAAAACCTATTTTTGTGGTGGAAGGACACTAAATCTGAGATCAAGTCCTTTTTACTCTCTAAAGGGAAACACAAAGCTAATGCTAGATATCTTACCTACTTACAATATCGGAATCAGCTATATAAATTAATGTCTTTTCCCCCCTAGAGATAAACTACACTTTCAATCGCAGATTACTGAAATTAAGAAACAAATGTCCCTTTATCAATATGATAGGGCTAAATCTTTAAACATGGAGTTCAGATACGGGTTACAATCGCAGCCTGCCTCTGATCCTTATAAGGCCTGTAAACAGCGCCTTGACAAAACACTGATGACAGGGTTATTGTCTTCCATGGGTAAACTGGTGACCTCTGATTTAGAAATGATGAATGTAGTCTCGACCTTTGTCTCTGACACTTTTAGTGGGGATCCTGGTTCCACTGAAACCTTACCAGCTGAATTTTTAGCCCTTCTCCCTGTTATGGATGCCAAGTTTTGAAAAATTTTAATATAGCCTATTTCTTCCCTGGAGGTGGAAGGAGTCATAAAAACCCTGAATTCCAAAACTTCGCCTGGTTTAGATGGCATACCTAATGAGTTTTATAAGAAATTTCTTCCTGTTATGAGTTTTTTTTTGCCATTCGTGTTCAATTTTTTCAGTATTTCTATATTGAAATTCATTTATAAGAAAGGTGATTCTTCTTTACTGACTAATTGGAGACCCATTAGTCTCCTTAACAGTGATTATAAGATTCTTTCTAAAATCCTTACCAATAATTTTGGCATTGGTTTCTGATTATCTTATTCATCCTGCACAAACTTGTGCTATTCCTCAACGCAAGATTCAGCATAATCTATATCTGTTAAGAGAATTATTTGAGAATAGTAATATGGGGCTGGGATCTGGCTTTATTGTGGCGCTAAATCAGGTTATGGCTTTTGACAGAATTAGACACCCTTACTTGTTTAATTTGTTGCTTCATTATAATATTCCACGCCCCTTTGTGCAGTGGATTACTATGCTATATTCTGATGCTACAGTACTCCCATTGGTGAATGGTCTAATGGGGTCTGAGATCCCGGTTGTTAGAGGAGTTTGGCAAGGCTGTCCTTTAAGCCCTCTCTTGTATACGTATGCTTTAGATCCTATAATTCGTTATATTCAAGGACATAGCTGTATTGCGGGGATTGCCCCAGATATTTCTCTGCCTTTAGAGAAAATCACTGCATATGCGGATGATGTGACCCTGTTGATGTGCAATGAGGCCTCCCTTCAAACTGCATTGCATTGTTTTAAGACTTGGGGAGGTTATTCTGGAGCTGAAGTCAATACGACTAAGAGTTTTATTTTTTCTTTACACTCTGCTCAGGAATGTCATTTTGACATGATGGGTATTCCTTTTGTAACCACACCTTGTAAAATTTTGGGGATTTGGTTTGGCCCTGGTGATTTGGTTACTTTCAACTGGGAGCAGCAGTTATGTGTAGGTGAAGGTAAAGTTAATTTATGGAAGCAATTGGAATTTGGGAAGAAGAAACGTGTATTTATAGTTAAAAAATTTCTGTTACCTGTTTTTTTATATTTAAGCTATCTTTACCCACCTCCGGTTAATTTAGAAACCAGACTCTATAGTATTTTTTTTCAAATGGTATGGGGCAATAGATTGAATCCTGTACGATGAGAAATTACCTATTTGCCGGTTAAAAGGGGTGGATTGGCCATGATTAACCCGATTGTCTTTTATCATTCCATTTTTTTATTTAATTCCTTTAGTTATTTATGGGGACCGATAACTTTAACTTGGCAGGTCTGGTCACACTTTGTTTGGGCTCGATTCTTTCAAAAATGGACTATTTTGCCCTCTAAAATCTTAAAGCAGGATCAGTTACCGGTTTATGGGATTTCCACTTTAAAGAAATGCCATCAATGGAAATTGTTGTTTCATTCTTTGATGTTACATTCTAGGAAATCCTTTTACACTTATATAGTTTTTGAAGCACAGGGCATGATTTTGCTTTTTCCAGAGTGTGTTCCGACCAAAATGACTTTTGCCCTCCACAAATTAACTGATTTTAGGCTCCCTGCCTTTGTGTGGGATATAGTATGGATGTCTGTTCAGGGTCAATTAGGGGTGCATGGCAACCTCAAATATAAACCTTTAATAGATAGATTTTGTCCAAGACCATTATGTATTAATATAGAAGAAAGTCTTTCGCATTTTTTCATTACTTGCTCTGTTGTTAACAGTTTTTGGACTGATGCTGCTGTTCATTGGAGGATGCCTTTTTTGTCAAATATGACTTATAACACTTTAATTTTAGGGGATTATACTGGGGCTTGGAACATTTATCATCCTAGTACTTTGAATGTTTTTTTTTTGCTTTACTTCAGTTTTATTTACGGCAAGCTAGATGTCAATTTATATTCCAGCAACAGCTTGTTTTATCTTCTACTATAATGTCTCTGGTTGAGGATGGTTTGCTAACTGTTAAATGCAAGGATCAGCAGAGATTTACTGACGTTAAGTTTCGTTCCTTTTGGAATCATTTCTTTTTCTGATTTTGATACCCTCTGTTCACCTTCATATTGTTTTTGTAACTTATTATTGTTAATCTTTTGTATGTTTGCATTGTATTCTGATTTATGGTGATGTTATATTTTTTGTTCAATAAACTTCCCCTACTCTTTTCGATAAGTGCCATGGGATCTTTAACATCCACCTGAACTACCACCAATCCAGGCAGATGGGACCTCAGTTTAACGTCTCATCCGAAAGATGGCACCTCAGAAGTGCAGCACCCCTCTCATGCTGCACTGCAGTGTCAGTACTGGGATATTAACCCAAGTGCCAGATGTGGGAACTGAACCCACAGCCCTCTGCTCTCCCAGCCTCAGAGGTGAGTGTGCTACCTACTGAGCCACTGAAACTGTACTATATATCATAAATATCAAAATAATAAATCATTTGAATTACAATTAAATAAGGGAAAAACAAAGGTCAGGAACAGTGTACATACCGGTCAGGCAAAGACTGTTACAAAGTAAAATCGCTTTGGATCCACTTTGCCATAGCACCCTTAGATTTGGCACTGGCTTGCCTTGGAGAACCCACCATTGCAGTCTATACACTGCAGTTGATTGGCAGTCCTTGGCAACCCAGAGACAGGCCCATTTGACAGTTTTTATGTAAGAATTCATTATAAATGTTTTACCCCCTTATTTGATGGAATTATTGAAATCGAAACAACCTAGCAAATATGATTCAAGATCTACATATCTCGCACAGTTTTTGACGCTTAAGTACAAAACTAATTTTGGAAATAACATGCTGTCAGTCACTGTGCCTCAAATATGGGCTGCTGTTCAAAAGAAAAATGGGATGATAACTCTTTTATCTATTCCTGTTTTAAAGCACTTGTTAACAGATTATTAATGCATAAATGTGATTGTCATGGATTCATTATTATATTATTGAATGTATTATTCTAACTTTGATATTGTTCTGTATTACTTGTATGTCAATTTTGCTCTGCAATAAATTAAATAGAATTTTGAATTATAATATCTAAGGTTTCTATAAGCTTATAATAGCAAGATGGCAAGATCTAAAATATTTTTTTTACTTTGTTTAATTTACTTAAAGTACTATAAAGCAAAATAACAGAACAGACAATCATAACTTTATAACTTGCTTACTTTTCAAAAGGTGGAAACAAGCACACAAAGTTTTGTTTAAAGTGTTACTTCTGTTCGAGAGCTTCCCTTGTCATGATTAGTGAAACTGTAACACCGTAATTGTATATCAGCAGCATCGAAGCTTCCATTTTAATATATCAATAGTTGGAAATAGAATGCAAATAAAGATCGAGTCCAGTGAATCTTCAATGTTTTTAACTTAACTTAGTTACAGAACCTCAGGCTAGAGCCTTTTAAACAGCTTTTAAACTCACAGTCTGTATGCAACTATGTACAGCTATGTATAATAGCCACTGCCTAAAAAGGTATCCAGGTCATGGCGGTTCCTAGATCATGAATAAACGCTACACAGATCTAAGGCATTTTTTAACTGTGACAATTTAGTTCTATTAAGACCCAAAT
The DNA here is from genome assembly GCA_016271365.2 of Neoceratodus forsteri. Lineage (NCBI taxonomy): Eukaryota > Metazoa > Chordata > Ceratodontiformes > Ceratodontidae > Neoceratodus > Neoceratodus forsteri. The sequence goes on along the minus strand of JADMNL010000026.1, from coordinate 211,489,217 downwards.
AGTCACTCTTTAATAATAGGATAATCGTCACGAGGAACGATGCAGGAATGTGACAAAGAAATTAACAGTGCACTTAATTATTAAGTTGGAGCAATGAAATTGGTTAATAAGTTTAATTAATCCAATTTGGGCCAGCTGAGCTGAGCTGTTTTAGAGTAATTTAAACATGATGAACTTATTATGTAAGCCCAGAATCATGGGGTTTCTCTCATGGTCTCAAATTATTTTCAATAGAATTAACTGGGTGTCTGCCAGACCTAAATAATCAAATCTAATGAATCAGATTTACTAATTAACATTGTTTGAAGCAGTCTAATAAATCAAATTTATTAATTAACATTGTTTAAAGCAGTCAAAGGATTTCAAAATGAAAAATAAGAAAGGATGTAATAATGTTAAAGCTCCAAATACCCAAGGTCACAAAACTATAAGTCCCGTGTAATGAAAGGAGAAAACACATACGAAATAAAATAAACTAAAACAAAACTGATAGATGCAACCCTGACACCATTCAGGGCCGGCCCACCAGCAGAGCAGCAAGGCATCCGCTTGTGGTGCCGACATCCCAGGTTTGGTGATGGACTCAGGAGTCAGAAGGCCGGCTGGGGCAGAAGGACCGAGCATCCCAGGGACTGCTCTCCTTCTCTGGGGGGAATGGGGAGAATGTCTGGTGCAGTGTGGACCTTTGGTGGAGGCTGGGGGTACCATCACGGCTGGCACCTAACGTCAAGGAGCAGGGTGGATGCTGGCATCATTGCATGTCCCTGCTCCCCAGAGGGGAACTCCACAAAAAATTCTGGCCCACTAATGATGGATCCCCGTCTCTGCTGCTGCTCCTGCTACAGACCAAGGTCTGCCAGGGGGCCCGCTCCCATGGCCCAACCCTGATGGGAAGTCAGGGCTAGCAACCAAGGTCCTTGGGGAGGGAGCACCTGCCCAGTGGCCCCACCCAGGGGGTAAGCCTGGGGTTGGGGGGCAGCAAGTGAGTGGGGAGTCCAAATTCTCTGGTCCCTAGAGGGAAGGAGCTGAGAAAAATAAAAAACTGAAACCGATCAGAGTGCCCAAAGTGCCCAAAGTCCCACTCAAATCAACTAAAGTTCTGTGATGAGACAAAAACAGAAAATTAAACAGACACAAAATGAATAGTAATCACCAAGGAAAAAGAGAAAAAATAACAATTAAAAGTAAAAAAAAAAAAAAAAATCAAACAACAAATATACACCGAATACAGCCTGGACAAAATTCCAAATAGAACAGGACCACAGGTATACAAACTAAAAAAGAACAAAGGATGCCCATGAAATTAAAATAAAATAGGAGTCACGTGATAAGCTTCCGCAAGAAGCTGCCTAATGCAACCACTTCTGCTCCATGTAGTATATTTTTTGTATTTATTTTCTTCATTTGTGGACTTTGAGTCTGCATTTTTGGTATTTGTGAGGACCACAACATACGAAGAAGTCAGCAGAAGAAGGCTATTTGGTCTATCAAATCTGCTCGTATTGCAGGGTCCGCAGCTTGAGCTAATGTCCCTGACCTCCCTTCCCACTCCTCCCATCCTCCCTACCCATGATCCTTACCTTCCCCCATGCCTCCCAGCCTCTCTTATTTATTTATTTAATTTTGATGATCAGGTAGGCCCACTGCACCCCCAAGGTCCCTTTTTCAGGGGCAACCCGGGAGACAGAAACAGTACAATACAGTCAGGTAGTACAGGGTTCAGAGAAAGTAGACATAAAATTCAAGGTTACAATAAAGGCAATATTTCAATATATTGAACATAAGTGTGACAATTGAAGGAGTTGAGGCATGCTTTTGGAGTCATTTTGGGTGAGAAAAGGAGAGGGATTGGTGCAGGATGTGGGACCGGGGGTGACTATCCAATACCCTGACATAGCATGAGCTTGCCCCAAGCAGGTGGGACTTGAGCCTTGTGCGAAAGTTTAACAGTGATGGGGCTTCCTGTACTAAAGGTGGGAGAGTGTTCCATAGCTTGGGGCAGTGTGAGCGAAGGATTTACCTCCCATGTTAGTCTTGACTCTGAGGATTGCTAGTAGGGACCGACCGGTGGTCCTGAGCATATGACGGTTAGACTTAGGAATGATTATTTTTGTAAGGCTAGGTGTGGCAGCCAGGTGCTGCAGTTTGTAAGCAAGGCAGAGCAGGGGGAACTGAAGATGAGCCTCAAAGGAAGGCCATTGAAGCTTGGCCAGCAAGACGCAGGGGTGACTTCTTGGGTGACTCAGTGTCACAAACCTCACCAACTTGTTGTACAGGACCTGAAGCCTGTCGACCTCATGCTTTGACATACCCTGAATTACAGGCGCAGCATACGTTAATGTAGGAAGGAGGACACTGGAGGCAATTGCTCGCCTTACCTCCGGGATAAGTTGTTTTTTTAGTCGGTGCCAAGTTTGCCGTGGATAGACCTTGTTACCTGGTCTACGTGGGACTTAAAGGTGAGACCTTTATCAATAGTTAGCCCAAGGTATTTTATTCTGTCTGCAATGTCTATACTCTTTCCAGCAAGGGAAGTTAGTTGTAAAGAATTGGTCCTGTCCTGGCCGAGGGATCTAGGGCCAAACACCAAGGCTTTTGTTTTTTGCTGCTTTGAGGACCATTCTGTTAGATGTAAGCCAGGCCTCAAGTGTATTTAGGTCCCCTTGGAGGAGAGGGCCCAGGTCCTGGAGGGTAGACATGGACCGGTAGATGACTGTATCATCAGCGTATTGAACAACTGAGCTATCCCCGCAGTGACAGTTGAGGTCGTTTGTGAAGAGAGAGAGAACAGGAGGGAGCCATGAATTGAGCCCTGAGGCATCCCCTCCTTGATGGGAAGAGAGTCAGATAGCTCTCCCCTTCCAAATGACCCTCTGGGACTGGCCTGATAGGTAGCTCTTGAACCAGTTTAGGGCCTGGGCATCAAGACCTATGCCGTGAAGCTTAGTTAGAAGAAGGTTGTGGTCCACAAGGTCAAACACCTTGGACAGATCTATAAAGATTGCACCTGTCGACGTGCCTACGTCCAATGCCCTGAATACATCCACTGTGAGATTGATGAGTGCCGTATCATGGCTTGCCCGAAAGCCATACTGTGAGGGGGCTAGGAGTTGGTGGAGCTCAAGGTAGTCTCCCAGTTGCCTGTACACTAGCCTTTCTTGCAGTTTAGTAAGGGTACATAGCAGGGAGACGGGCCTATAATTGCCAATTTGTTCGTACAAGCCACCCTTGTGAATGGGGACCACATTGGCCACCTTCCACTGGTGCGGAACATAACCTTCAAGTAGAGACCTGTTGATAATCCAGGTCAGAGGTTAGGCAAGGGACTGGGCACCTTCCTTGAGTAACCTTGAGCTAATTCCATCAGGGCCTCCAGAGCTTTTGTTTTTGAGGGCTTTAAGTAGCTTAAGGACCTCACTCACCTTGACTAATCTTAGGTGAAATTGGGGTCTTTCCTGACTGGGGGGGTACATCAGAGATCTGTAAAGGCATAGATGGGGGCTGCCCTAACTTGTAATCATCGAGGTTGGTGAAGTGGTGGTTGATTGCTGAGGCTATTTGGTGGCAGTTGCTGACATGCTGTCCTTGTACCTCTATTGGACCTAGTACCTCCTTGGAATTGCCCTTAAGCAGTTCGTTGATGTGTGACCAGAAAAACTTGGGGTTCCCCAGGTTGGACCGTTGGAGGTGGGATACATACTCCTTTTTTGCAAGTTTGACGGCTAACTTACATTTATTTCTTAGGGTTTTCTAAGTAACCGGATCTGCAGGGAGAATGTAGAGCCAGAACTTCTTCCAGACCTTGTCCCTGCTTTTCATCTGAGATTTTACTGAGGGGGAGATCCACTTGTAGCAGCCTCTCTTTGTTCTAAGTTTTTTAAGGGGGGCTAAGAATGAGGCTGCTTTGAGTAGTGAGTCTTGAAAGTAGGCCAAGACCTCGTCCAAGGTCATGAGGAGCCTAAGTGGGCTCCAGTCCAGGTAACTTAGGTAGTCATTAAACTTTGTGGACGTGAAATTGGAGAAATCAGGTACCGTGAGTATCCTGGGAGGAATCTTTTGTGCACTGTTCTTCCAAATACAGAAAATTGGGGAGTGGTCACTGATAGCATCTGCCAATATGCATGTTTTCTGTATGTTGAGGGGATTGGATACCAGAGCCCAGTCAAGAGTAGTGTGGTTCCCAGTTTTATAGTTGAGCCTGGTGGGTAGAGAGATAACCTGTTCCAGGTTTGCATCATGGATCATTGCCTTGAGGACTTTGTTGGGGTTAGAGGCCCAGTTCAGGTTGAAGTCTCCCATAATTAGGAGTTCATTGGTTAATTCACTGCCAATCGATTTGGTGATGCTCTCAAGAGCAAGTTGGGCAGTCATAGGGGGGGTTATAGACACAGCTGATGGTGAGATTTTTAGCTTGACCAAGGGTTAGACGGATGAAAATAGACTCCCCGTCCTGGCAATTCCCAAGGTTGGGCTTCAGTAGTGCCACATTTAGAGTCTCTTTCATATAGATTAAAACCCCTCCCCCTCTTTTTCGCCCTGTCTTGTCTGAAGGTTTTGTACCCTAGGATCATGATCTCATGGTCTAGGATGTGGGCCTTAAGCCAGGTTTCTGAGATAGCAAGGATATCTGGCTTGTAGAGGTCTAGCCAAGTTTGGACCTTGTGAATTTTACGTCTAAGGCTGCAGACATTCATGTGCACTATCCTTAAGCCTTTCGATGATGCCCAGTGAAGATCCTGGGGGTGGAGACAAGGATATTGGCTAATGGGGGCCCCGGGTTTGGCTGAACATCACCTGCATGGAGCAGTAGAAGAGCAAGTAGTCGTACCAACACTTGCCTGACTGGGAGTTTTGAGAGGTTACAGAGCCTCCTAAGCTGTCCACTGTATTCAACAAGATGACCTCTTCTGGTAGTGCATTCCAAGTGTCCACCACACTGTCTGTGAAGAAGTGCTTCCTGACCTCTCTCCTAAACCTCCCACCCTCCAGCTTAAGACTGTACACCCTCATGTTATGGTTTCCACTCAGCTTAAAGAGACTCTCCTTATCAACCTTATTTATCCCTTTCAAGTACTTGAAGGTCCCAATCACGTCCCCTCTCTTTCTCCTGTCTTCCAGGGAGTACATGTTCTGTGCCCTCAACCACTCCTCGTATGCCTTACTCTGTTGATCAGCTATCATCCTTGTAGCCCTCCTCCGGACCTTCTCCAGCAGGTTAATGTCCTTTTTGAGGTGTGGGCACCAGTACTGAACTCCATACAAGGGCAGTATAACCTCCTCTCTTCTACTACTGATTCCCCTAGATGTGCATCCCAGCATCTTGTTTGTCTTGGCTGCTGCTTTCTTGCACTGCGTGGAGTGCTTCAGGTCACTAGTGATCATCACTTCCAGGTCCTTCTTCTCCTCTGATGCAGATACTCGGACTCCACCCAAACAGTACTCTGTTCTGGGATTCTTGGCTCCAATATGCATAAACATTGCATTTCTCGGCATTGAAGCCAAGCTGCTAGATCCTGGACCACCTCCCCAGCTTTTCCAGATTTTTCTGTAGGTCCTGTATCACTTCAGCAGTATCCACTCTCCCACAGAGCTTAGTGTCATCCCCGAATAGGCACATTTTGCCCTTAATGCCATCCCCAATGTCACTGATAAAGACATTGAACAACATCGGCCCCAGCACCAAGCCCTGTGGGACCCCACTGGTTACCTCTCTGGTGCCAGATAACTCTCCCCCCACAACCACCCCCTAGGTTCTGTCCCTCAGCCAGTTTTCCACCCATCTGGCCATCTTTTCCCTGAAACCAAGATACACCAACTTCTTGATCAACCCTTTTGTGGGACACAGAGTCAAAGGCCTTGCTGAAATCAAGATAGAGGATGTCTACCACTTGGCCCCTGTCTACTGTCTTAGTGATATAGTCAAATAAGTCAATCAGATTGTTTTGACACAATCTCCTCCCATGAACCCATGCTGCCTCTTATCCTGGAGACCATGCTCCTCTGGGTATTATACCAACCTTTCCTTTAGCATGGTCTCCATGAGCTTGCCCACAATGGAGGTCAGACTGACTGGTCTGTAATTCCCTGGGTCATCCTTGGGACTGCTTTTGTGGAAGGACACTACATGTGCTGTTCTTCCAGGCCTGTGGTACCACACCTGATTCTAGTGAACTGTTAAATAGGTCTGCCAGCGGCCCTGCCAGCTCCTCAGCCAGCTCCTTTAGTACCCTTGGATTACTCTGTCCGGGCCTGGTGATTTATCCACCTTCAATGCCTGCAGCCCCTCACTCTATCCTCCTCTATCACTGCATCTGTGTTCCCCTCCTTCTCTGCTCCTTTTTTCCCTCCTGAAGGCACTGGTCCATCCACCTCCCTGGTGAAGACGGAACAGAAGTATTCATTTAGTATCTCTGCTTTTCCCCCATTATCCTCCATCCACTCCACCCCTTTCTTAAGCCTAACAATCCCTTCCTTATTGTCCCTTTTGTCACTTACATAGTGAAAGAAAGCCTTCTCCCCCTTCTTAATTCCTTCAGCTATCTGCAGCTCCTTATGTGTCTTTCCTTGACGGACTTCCTTACTTGCCTCACTAGCCAACCTTAGGTAATTTTCCCTATCCACCTCTCTCTTGGTCTTCCTGAATTTTCTATAGACTAACCTCTTTTCCCTTACTGCCTTGGCAACCGCAAAACTGAACCAGCTGGGCACTTTGGCCCTTGTGTTCTTCACCGAGCCTAATGCACTTATCTGTAGCAACAAGTATTTCTTCCTTAATGATGGCCCTTCTTTGGTCTTTCCCCATATCTGCTTTGATGTTCATCAGATGGCTCCTTAGCACTTCACCCATTTTCCTGAAGTCTGCTATACTGAAATCCAATATTTTAGTTTTAGTTGGGATACTTTCCCTGCCCATATTCAACTGGAACCACGTTCTACAGTGGTCACTTCCACCCAGTGGCTCCCTGACCGTTATTTTCTGTACATGCTCCATATTTGTTAGCACCAGATCAAGAATTGCCTCAACTCTTGTTATATACTACATACAGTATATGTACCTGGAATTGAGTGAACTTGATTAAAATGGAGGTGGAAATGAAGCTGGCCCCTATGCATCACACTCCACCTGCTACACCGAACTGTGACAAGGGCTCGAAGAAGGCAAAGGTGCAGGCCCGTATGGGTGGCCACCTGGCTTCTGCATCCTCCCCTCTCACCAAAGATCATTTCCTGCAAGAGATTAGCCCATTGAAAGAGGCTTAACTAGCTTTAACAGAGGATATCAAAGCAATTTGCTTAACTACAGAATCCCTGACCAAAAAGGTGGAGATGTGGAGGCCAGAGTTAGTCCATTGGAAGATTGGTGAGCTTGCTGGAAACCTATGGTGGTATCTCTGTGGTAAAAACTGACACGTATGGAGGATTTGCTCAAAGACCTGGAGGGAAGAAGCCACATAAATAATATTGTCATTGTTGGTCTTCCTAAAAAAGGGTCAGAACACAGTTTATTTTGTACAGAAATTAGTGGAGAATCTTGCGGGTCTCTCCCTGAATGCACCGGCTTATATCATAGAGCGAGCTCACTGCACATTGTGCCCGATGCCCCATAAGGGATCTAACCCACGTCCTCTAATATTTCAGGTCTTAAATTTTTTAGACAAGCAGCATCTACTATCGAAAGTCTATGGCTTACAGGAGGTGAAATGGGAAGAGCATCCCATTCAAGTTTTTCAGGATCTGCCACAATCTGTCTGGCTCAAGAGATCAGCTCATCGCATGCTTACTGTTAAGTTAATTGTAGCTAGTATCTGATTTAAACTTTTGTATCCTGCCCAGATTCAAATTACTGTCTTCGATTTGGTAGAGTTGGCACAGCAGGAGCTCCCCAAATTGTTTCTAGACCTTTTCAAGTAAAAACATTTGAGCCCTCAGTCATGTTGTGCGGGAATTTCTCTATTAAGGTTAATGTTTGTTTGTTTTTCAGCTGCTTATGTTTGGCTTGCTGGACAGACTTTGTTCCACCTTTGTGGTGCTTAATCATGTATAGTAATTTGTCAACTGCTTTTGGCCTGCTGGCTGTAAAACAGTCTGGTTCGAGACACTCGATCTTCAGCAGACATTTCAGTATAACCCCTCAGCAAGTTGGTATCTTTCATTTAATGGGCACTCCTTGATATGGTATCTTGGAATTGATTGCTGCCACAGAATTTGGACAGTAAACTGTGTTTTATCATTTCTCATGTATTTTGCCAGCTTGGATGGTGATAGCCTGTTCTTGTTTGTTGAATAGTACTTGTTAGAGATTGTTTGTACCTTAAATTGATGGTAAGACATTTTGCCTGAGGAGTACAAGATGGCAGTTTTCTTTACCATCCCTCTCTGCTTTGACAATTATTATGAGTGAGAGAGTTGACTTAAGCATTATTTTTGGGCAGATGGGTTAAAGCGATTTTTATAATAGGGCAGGGAGTCAACTGTGTGTTGATTATACTGACAATTAGATGAAATAATGAATGTTTTGTCTACCTATAGTTTGCAGATGGCATATCATGATGGGACCATTTGACTCTCGAGGTTTCCTTGGTAATGAGACCTCTCAAGCTATGCTCTCGAGGTCTGCAGTTACCATGGAAACCTCTGAAGCAAAAAAATACCCTTGTTGTGTGAGTACTCATGCACTAGTCTTTATGTATTTACTCACACAGAATCATTGCCTTTGCACAACTATTTTGTATATATTATATCTCATTGTGCCCCCCCCCCGGACATGTCTGGAAACAATCTTTTACCAGCTCACTTTGTCTTTCCTGGTGCAACTTTTGTAATAAATAAATAAATTGCCTGACTGGGCACAGCTAAATAATACTATATCATAGCATATAGATTAATGTATATGTAACAATGTATGCCAGTGCTTTGTTCTATTAAGGGGTTCTGAAGACACCATGCAGACCATCAGAGGGAGGCCTGAGTAAAGTGCTTGTAGCTCACCCCCTCCCCGGCGTCTAGGAATATGATGGTGATAGTCCATGGGAAGGGAGGAGCACAGCAAATCTGCACCAGAAATGGCCTGCATTTACCAGGTCTTACAGTCAGTTTAATAACTAAATTAATGACCACTCCAATGAGCAGAAATTAATTGAGTGAGGTAGGCAGCACAAATTTGGGGCACTATGATCCCATATTTTGCATTGCAAACAGTTCACATGAGCAAACAGTTCCCAAATTTCCCACGGGGCGTGAATAGGATGTCCCCAAATTCTGGCAGCTTTAGTCCCCAAATACACATTGGGCTGATATGGTCCAGATTCTCCTCTTTTTCCTTTACTCACTGGCATCTCTTCCCATGGAACAGGCTGGCCTTTCACCTCAGGGCAGCCACCTCCATGCTAAATCCCCTCTCAACTGGCTCACTGCAAACTCTCCACATGGAACAGACTGGCCTCTCAAATTGGGGCTGCTACCTCCCTTCCAACTCCCATGCCGGCTTTGTGTAGCTTCCTTTGGGCGACTGTCCCAACAACTTATGAGCAACATGTCCCCAAACTGTGGCAAGCCACGCTTCATCCCCGCTTAATCTACTCTTGCTCTCCACGGAGCTTCATTGCTGGAAGCTCCCAGCAAAACCCTTCTTGGTACCGCTCTACTTGGCTCCACCTTGTGCCTCACATTCAGGTAGCAGTCCTAATGGGGCATCTTGCTCAAATCCCACCAGTGTGGTATACGTTAGGGTCCCACATGGGTGTCAAAACTTCGGTCACTGCCACATCCTCCCACAGGCTCTCACTGTCCACCCTTGGCCTAGAAATTCTACAGTTGTAAAGAGTGGGAAATCGCCCCCACTCCAGCCCTCCTCCTCTCCCTGTCTCTCTAGATTTCTCCTACCTCCTACATGCCCATGCTTATATCCCACCCACCCATGGTGACCTACCACTACCAGCAGGTCCCTGGAGGGTGGCCAAGGATTAACCCTTTCCTTGCTATACTTTCCATTCCCAGATAAGTACCTACCAAGGCACGAACTGTACCCTGCCTTAGGCTGTAACCGCACTGGGGGGGGGTTACATACAGAATAATCTATGGGCAACCATACACAAGCTGTGCTTCCACTGAGGGATTCTGATGACATCATAGGGACCTTGAGAGCAAAGTCAAGCAGTGTACAGAATAATGTATAAGCAACCATGTATAAGAAGGCTGCATTTCCATTGAAGGGTGAGATGACATCATAGGGACTTTAAGAGTGAAGCCCGAGTAATGTACAGAATAATGTATGGGCAACCATGCAAAACAAGGCAGTGTTTCCATCAAGAGATTCTCATGATATCATAGGGACATAGAGAGCAAAGCTCAAATAATGTACAGAATAATGTATGGGCAACCATGTATAACTAAGCTGCATTTCCATGGAGGGGTGAGATGACATCATAGGGACCTCGAGAGGGAAGCCCGAGTAATGTACAGAATAATGTATGAGCAACCATGCACAACAAGGCTGTGCTTCAATTGAGGGGTTCTGATGAACTCATGGGGACATCGAGAGCAAAACTTGAGTAATGCACTGAATAATGTATGGGCAACCCTGCAGAAGAAGGCTGTGTTTCCATTGAGGGACTCTGATGATGTCATAGGGACCATGAGAACAAAGCTTGAGTAATGTACAGAATAATGTATGGGCAGCCATACACAAGACTGTGTTTCCATCCAGGGGTTGAGATGGCATTATAGGGACCTCAGAAGCAAAGTTCAAATAATGTACATAATAATACATTGGTAATCATGTATAACAAGGCTGTGTTTTCATTGTTGGGTTGAGATGATGTCATAGGGATTTTGAGAGTGCAGCTTGAGTAATGTACAGAATAATGTATGAGCAGCCATGCAAAACAAGGCTGTGTTTCCATCGAGGGGTTCTGATGACATCATAGGGATCTTGAGAGCAAAGCTCTGGAGATATCTAATGGCATTACCACCCTGAGATGGAAACATACACCGTGTTGGACATAGCTGGCCATATTTTCATTTATGTATTTATTTTAACATAATTATACTTTTTAGCCCCACTTGCTTTCCCTGTCTGGGTGGACCTAGACTCATCTTCCAGCATCTCTGCCTCTTATCCCCGGAGACATTCAACCCCACAAGCTTGCCCCCTCGTGTTGGGGACCAACCAGGCTGGTACAAACCCCTCTCCCTCCTCCAGTGCCACAGAGGCAGAGGTTCCTTGGGTGTACCTGAGGTGAACAGTGGCTGAGGTCAGGGCCTGAGTGCACCAGAGGGTCATTTGTACGTCGGGACATTTTCCCACCTTAAACCCCACCCTCAGGACGTCATTGCGCTAGGAGGCCCAAACGTGCACTGCATGCCTCAGATTATGTCCTCCCACCCACATCCACTACTCAACTGCACTACCAACTGTGGTCACCAAGGCTGCAGTCTTGCAGCGGTAGTGACAACACTCCCTGCCTGGAGAAAGGCAGCATCATTTGGGCTGCACAACCTTCCTCCCTCTGGCCGTCCTTCAATGACTCAAGATTATTCCTGAACTTGAGTCACCAGCATCGTAAGTGGTAGCATCACCACTGTGCTTACAAGCCAGATTTAGTATCTGGTTTGTAATCCTACCCCTCACTCTCTTACACCTATACTGTCACCCCCACCACCACCACTACTACTACTCATACCATATTTTGGTTGTTTTTAAAAGTTAAGAAACACAGCCCTGCAGCTAGCTGGCAAATACCTGCACAGTCATTAGTATTGTATGCTCCAGATATTTATTGTGCCAGCTTCTGTTTCCATTTTTGTTATGCATGTTGCTGGCTAACATGGAACATGTACAGTTACGAGGGAGTGTGCCAAGGATTTGCACTCTTCCCTTCCCTGCAACTTTCTTAACTGCCCTCAGAGGGAGCTGCTGCCCTTTCCAGCACAGTTAAGCTTTGCCTTGTGACATGCCAGCTCAATAGTGCAGTGTGGGAAGGGGGAGCACTGCATCCCACTCATAGACTGCCCCCTGGTGGAGGCCAGGTCTCACCAAAATATTGTAGCAGTATGCCAGTGACCTGGTTTGGGGAAAGGGGGCACTACATCCCACTCATAGCCTGCCCCCTGATGGAGGCCAGGTCTCATTCCAATAGTGTAACGGTATGCCAGTGACCTGGTTTGGGGAGGGGGCACTGCAACCCACTGGTAGATTGCCCCCTGGTGGAGGCCAGGTCTCACCCCAGTAGTGCAACGGTATGCCAGTGATCAGGTTTGGGGAGGGGGAGTACTGAATTCCACTCATAGACTGCCCCATGGTGGAGATGAGGTCTCACCTCAATAGTGCAGCAGTATGCCAGTGACCTGGTTTGAAGAGGGGGGCACTGCATCCTACACGCAGACTGCCCCCTGGTAGAGGCAGATCTCACCCCAATAGTGCAATGCTATGCCAGTGACTTGGTTTGAGGAGGGGGTGCACTGCATTCCACTAGAGGAAGCAAAGTCTCAGCCCAATAATGAAGCAGTATGTCAGTGACCTGGTTTGGGGAAGGGGCACTACATTCCACTCATACACTGCCCCCTGGTGGAGGCTAGGTCTCACCCCAATAGTGCAGCAGTATGCCAGTGACCTGGTTTGGGAAGGGGGCACTGCATCCCACTCATAGACTGCCCCCTGGTGGAGACCAGATCTCAGCCCAATAGTGCAGCAGTATGCCAGAAACCTGGTGGTGGGAAGGGGCACAATATCCACTCATAACTGTCCCCAGATGGAGGCCAGGTCTCAGCCTAATAATGCAGTGGTATGCCATTAACCTGGTGTGGGAAGGGCGCACTACATTCCACTCATAGACTGCCCCCTGGTGGAGGCCAGGTCTCACCCCAATAGTAGAGTGGTATGCCACTGACCTGGTTTGGGAAGGGGGCACTGCATCCCACTCATAGTCTGCCCCCTCGTGGAAGCCAGGTCTCACCCCAATAGTGCAGCGGTATGCCAGTGACATGGTTTGGGAAGGGGGGACGCTGCATTTCACTGATTGACTGCCCTCTGGTGGAGGCCATGTCTCAGCACAGCAGACATCCTGTTGGGGAAAGGTTTCCACTAGATTGATTGATTGATTTAAATTTTGGTAACCAGGTAGGCCCGCTGAGACCATGACAGTTCCTTTTTCAGGGGTGATCCAGAATTAGTTACATTTACCTAGAGGGAAGAAAAAAAATAGAACAGTACATGGCGTTTGATTACATACAATCTACAATTTGCCACAACATGCATCATTGCACACCAGTACCTGCAGGGAGAGAAAAATGAAAAAAGCACTGGCCCTGCCCAGGAGTTGAAGCCAATGCCCCCTGCAGGCTTATGTATAACTGACACAGCTGGCCACTCACCACTATCATGGTCCTGGGTAAGTAGTGGATAACTGGCAAGTCGATGAGAAGGTTGGTGACAGGGCTGGGTGGGATCCTGCAGTGAGGAGGGCTAGAGGCCAAAGGAGCAGCATATACTAGTTGAAAAAAGAATTGCCTTGTGAGCGCATAGAGACGGGGTCAGGAACAACATGGAAATGGCCTGCAAAGCTATCCACAGAGAATGGGGACCCTTATTGGATGCGGTAGGATCTTTAACACTCTCCTCTCATGCAGAAGTCATAGAAGCCATACGGCAGAGAGTGAGTTAGAGAAGGAGCAGGCAGAGGATGGGGATCTGCAAGTTACTGTGATGGAGTTGGCACCCACAGGGGTACAGGAAGGGGCGGTGAGAAACGAGGGAACGGGGTGGATTATGGCCAGGTGTAAGGAAGGGGGCACTGGACCAAAGTTACTGGGGAGGACTGTAAAGTATGGATTTTGGGTATGTGTAAGGGAGGGGCACTGGACCAAAGTGACGAGACAGGACTGTAAAGCATAGCTTGTGGGTGGGTGGGTGTAACAGAGGGTGAACTGGACCATAGTGACTGGGAAGGACTGTAAAGGATGGATTATGGGAAGGTGTAAGGGAGGGGGCACTGGACCAATGTGACCAGGGAAGCCTGAAAAAGATGGATTATGGGAAGGTGTAAGGGAGGGGACACTGGACCAATGTGACCAGGGAGGCCTGAAAAGGATAGATTATGGGTGTGTGTAAGGAAGGGTGCACTAGATCATAGTGACTGGGGAGGACTGTAAAGAATGGATTATGGGTGGGTATAAGGGAGGGCACACTGGGCCATAGTGACCAGGGAGGATTGTAAAGGATGGATTATGGGTGGGTGTAAGGGAGGGGCACTGGATCAAAGTGACCAGGGAGGACTGTAAAGGATGAATTATGGGCAGATGTAAGGGAGGGTGCAGTGAACCACAATGACTGGGGAGGACTGTAGAGAATGGGTTATGGGCAGGTGTAAGGGAGGGGCACTGCATCAAAGTGACCAGGAGGACTGTAAAAAATGGGTTATGCGTGAGTATAAGGGAGGGAACATTGCACCATAGTTACCAGGGAGGACTGTAAAGGATGGATTATGGGCAGGTGTAAGGGAGGGACACTGGACCTAAGCTCGGTCACTTTGGCTTTTCATCTGACCAAGTGGTCAGTTCTTAAGCTTGGAGACAGCTACAGTATCTCTGTATCTAGCTGCTCCTTTTATCTTCATTCCTCACCAACTCAGAAGAGGGAATTAAAAAAAAAAAAAACAATGTTGGTCTTTCATTCATCAGATAATTCATCCTTTACAGTCCTCCCCGTTCCTCCCGAAAATAATTATGGATGTGTGTAAGGGAGGGGCACTGGGACATAGTGACCAGGGAGGCTGTAAAGGATGGATTATGGGTGGCAGTATAGCTTGGTTCGGCAGACATGGGTTTGATTCTCCAACCTCAACTTGCATACTGTGTGACTCTGAGCAAGTCACTTAACCAGCCTAAAGCTCCTGGGTTGCCCCTCAAAACAGGCAGTTGTGCCTAGTGGACCTTACCTGGTTAACAAAGAATAAGGGAAAAAAGTGACCGGGGAGGAACGTAAAGGATGGATTATGGGTGTGTGTAAAGGAGTGTGCACTGTACCAATGTGACTGGGAAGGACTGTAAGGGATGAATTATGGGCAGGTAAAAAGGGAGGGTGCACTGGACCAAAGTGACTGGGAAGGACTGTAAAAGATGAATTATGGGCAGGTGTAATGGAGGGTGCACTGAGTCATAGTGACTAGGGAGTACTGTAAAGGATGGATTATGAATGGGTGTAAGGGAGGGGGCACTAGACCAAAGTGACCAGGAAGGACTGTAAACTATGAATTATGGGTGTGTATAAGGGAGGTGCCTGGGACCAAAGTGACCAGGAAGAACTGTAAAGGATGGATTATTGGTGTGTGTAAGGGAGGGTGCACTGGACCATAGTGACCAGGGAGGCTATAAAGGATGGATTATGGGTGTGTGTGTAAGGGAGGGGGTCTTGGGTCATAGTGACCATGGAAGACTGTAGAGGATGAATTATGGGCAGGTGTAAGGTAGGGGGCGCTGGACCAAAGTGACTGGGAAGGACCGTAAAGGTTGGATTATGGGTGTGTATAAGGGAGGGTGCCCGGGACCAAAGTGACCGGAAAGAACTGTAAAGGATGGATTATTGGTGTGTGTACAGGAGGGTGCACTGGACCATAGTGACCAAGGAGGCTGTAAAGGGTGGATTATGGGTGTGTGTAAGGGAGGGGGTCTTGGGTCATAGTGACCATGGAGGACTGTAAAGGATGAATTATGGGCAGGTGTAAGGTAGGGGGCGCTGGACCAAAGTGACCAGGAAGGACTGTAAAGGATGGATTATGGTTGTGTGTAAGGGAGGGTGCCCTGGACCAAAGTGAACCAGGAGGACTATAAGGGATGGATTATGGGTGTGTGTAAGGGAGAGGCACCGGACCATAGTGACCAGTGAGGCTGTAAAGGATAAATTATGGGCAGGTATAAAGGAGGGGCACTGGACCAAAGTGACTGGGAAGGACTGTAAAGGATGGATTATGGGCAGTTGTAAGGGAGGGTGCATCAGACCAACATGACCAGAGAGGACTGTAAAGGATGGATTATGGGCAGGTGTAAGGTAGGGGGCACTGGACCAAAGTGACCAGGAAGGACTGTAAAGGATGGATTATGGGTGTGTATAAGGGAGGGTGCCCAGGACCAAAGTGACCGGGAAGAACTGTAAAGGATGGATTATTGGTGTATGTACGGGAGGGTGCACTGGACCATAGTGACCATGGAGGCTGTAAAATGTGGATTATGGGTGTGTGTAAGGGAGGGGGTCTTGGGTCATAGTGACCATGGAGGACTGTAAAGGAGTAATATGGGCAGGTGTAAGGTAGGGGGCACTGGACCAAAGTGACCAGGAAGGACTGTAAAGGTTGGATTATGGTTGTGTGTAAGGGAGGGTGCCCTGGACCAAAGTGAACTAGGAGGACTATAAGGGATGGATTATGGGTGTGTGTAAGGGAGAGGCACTGGACCATAGTGACCAGTGAGGCTGTAAAGGATAAATTATGGGCCGGTGTAAAGGAGGGGCACTGGACCAAAGTGACCAGGAAGGACTGTAAAGGATGGATTATGGGTGGTTGTAAGGAGGGTGCATCAGACCAACATGACCAGAGAGGACTGTAAGGATGGATTAAGGGTGTATATATGGGAGGTGCAGTGGACCATAGTGATTGGGAAGGACTGTAAAGGATGGATGATCAGCAGGTGTAAGGTAGGGGGCAATGGACCAAAGTGACCAGGAGGACTGTAACTGATTGATTATGGGTGGGTGTAAGGAGGGTACACTGGGCCATAGTGACCAGGGCGGACTGTAAAAATGGATTATGGGTGAGTGTAAGGAGGTGCACTGGATCAAAGTGACCAGGAAGGACTGTAAAGGATGGATTATGGGTGTGTGTAAGGGAGGGTGCACTGGGTCATAGTGACCATGGAGGACTGTAAAGGATGAATTATGGGCAGGTGTAAGGTAGGGGGCACTGGACCAAAGTGACTGGGAAGGACTGTAAAGGATGGATTATGGTTGTGTGTAAGGGAGGGTGCCCTGGACCAAAGTGAACCAGGAGGACTATAAGGGATGGATTATGGGTGTGTGTAAGGGAGAGGCACTGGACCATAGTGACCAGTGAGGCTGTAAAGGATAAATTATGGGCAGGTGTAAAGGAGGGGCACTGGACCAAAGTGACTGGGAAGGACTGTAAAGGATGGCTTATGGGTGGGTGTAAGGTAGGTTGCCCTGGACCAAAGTCAATGGGAAGGACTGTAAAAGATGAATTATGGGCAGGTGCAATGGAGGGTGCACTGAGTCATAGTGACTAGGGAGTACTGTAAAGGATGGATTATGAATGGGTATAAGGAAGGGGGCACTGGACCAAAGTGACCAGGAAGGACTGTAAACAATGGATTATGGGTGTGTATAAGGGAGGGTGCGGGGACCAAGTGACCAGGAAGGACTGTAAGGATGGATTATGAGTGTGTAAGGGAGGTGCATTGGGTCATAGTAACCATGGAGGACTGTAAAGGATGAATTATGAGTGTGTGTAAGGGAGGGTGCACTGGGTCATAGTGACCATGGAGGACTGTAAAGGATGAATTATGGGCAGGTGGGAGTGGGCACTGGACCAAAGTGACTGGGAAGGACTGTAAAGGTTGGATTATGGTTGTGTGTAAGGGAGGGTGCCCTGGACCAAAGTGAACCAGGAGGACTATAAGGGATGGATTATGGGTGTGTGTAAGGGAGAGGCACTGGACCATAGTGACCAGTGAGGCTGTAAAGGATAAATTATGGGCGGTGTAAGGAGGGCACTGGACCAAAGTGACCAGGAAGGACTGTAAAGGATGGATTATGGGTGGTTGTAAGGGAGGGTGCATCAGACCAACATGACCAGAGAGGACTGTAAAGGATGGATTAAGGGTGTATATATGGGAGGGTGCAGTGGACCATAGTGATTGGGAAGGACTGTAAAGGATGGATGATCAGCAGGTGTAAGGTAGGGGGCAATGGACCAAAGTGACCAGGGAGGACTGTAACTGATTGATTATGGGTGGGTGTAAGGGAGGGTACACTGGGCCATAGTGACCAGGGCGGACTGTAAAAAATGGATTATGGGTGAGTGTAAGGGAGGGTGCACTGGATCAAAGTGACCAGGAAGGACTGTAAAGGATGGATTATGGGTGTGTGTAAGGGAGGGTGCACTGGGTCATAGTGACCATGGAGGACTGTAAAGGATGAATTATGGGCAGGTGTAAGGTAGGGGGCACTGGACCAAAGTGACTGGGAAGGACTGTAAAGGATGGATTATGGTTGTGTGTAAGGGAGGGTGCCCTGGACCAAAGTGAACCAGGAGGACTATAAGGGATGGATTATGGGTGTGTGTAAGGGAGAGGCACTGGACCATAGTGACCAGTGAGGTTGTAAAGGATAAATTATGGGCAGGTGTAAAGGAGGGGCACTGGACCAAAGTGACTGGGAAGGACTGTAAAGGATGGCTTATGGGTGGGTGTAAGGTAGGTTGCCCTGGACCAAAGTCAATGGGAAGGACTGTAAAAGATGAATTATGGGCAGGTGCAATGGAGGGTGCACTGAGTCATAGTGACTAGGGAGTACTGTAAAGGATGGATTATGAATGGGTATAAGGGAGGGGGCACTGGACCAAAGTGACCAGGAAGGACTGTAAACAATGGATTATGGGTGTGTATAAGGGAGGGTGCCGGGGACCAAAGTGACCAGGAAGGACTGTAAAGGATGGATTATGAGTGTGTGTAAGGGAGGGTGCATTGGGTCATAGTGACCATGGAGGACTGTAAAGGATGAATTATGAGTGTGTGTAAGGGAGGGTGCACTGGGTCATAGTGACCATGGAGGACTGTAAAGGATGAATTATGGGCAGGTGTAAGGTAGGGGGCACTGGACCAAAGTGACTGGGAAGGACCGTAAAGGTTGGATTATGGTTGTGTGTAAGGGAGGGTGCCCTGGACCAAAGTGAACCAGGAGGACTATAAGGGATGGATTATGCGTGTGTATAAGGGAGAGACACTGGACCATAGTGACCAGTGAGGCTGTAAAGGATAAATTATGGGCCGGTGTAAAGGAGGGGCACTGGACCAAAGTGACCAGGAAGGACTGTAAAGGATGGATTATGGGTGGTTGTAAGGGAGGGTGCATCAGACCAACATGACCAGAGAGGACTGTAAAGGATGGATTAAGGGTGTATATATGGGAGGGTGCAGTGGACCATAGTGATTGGGAAGGACTGTAAAGGATGGATGATCAGCAGGTGTAAGGTAGGGGGCAATGGACCAAAGTGACCAGGGAGGACTGTAACTGATTGATTATGGGTGGGTGTAAGGGAGGGTACACTGGGCCATAGTGACCAGGGCGGACTGTAAAAATGGATTATGGGTGAGTGTAAGGGAGGTGCACTGGATCAAAGTGACCAGGAAGGACTGTAAGGATGGATTATGGGTGTGTGTAAGGGAGGGTGCACTGGGTCATAGTGACCATGGAGGACTGTAAAGGATGAATTATGGGCAGGTGTGAGTAGGGGCACTGGACCAAAGTGACTGGGAAGGACTGTAAAGGTTGGATTATGGTTGTGTGTAAGGGAGGGTGCCCTGGACCAAAGTGAACCAGGAGGACTATAAGGGATGGATTATGGGTGTGTGTAAGGGAGAGGCACTGGACCATAGTGACCAGTGAGGCTGTAAAGGATAAATTATGGGCAGGTGTAAAGGAGGGGCACTGGACCAAAGTGACCGGGAAGGACTGTAAATGATGGATTATGGGCAGGTGTAAGGTAGGGGGCACTGGACCAAAGTGACCAGGAAGAACTGTAAACGATGGATTATGGGTGTGTATAAGGGAGGGTGCCCGGGACCAAAGTGACCGGGAAGAACTGTAAAGGATGGATTATTGGTGTGTGTAAGGGAGGGTGCACTGGACCATAGTGACCATGGAGGCTGTAAAGGGTGGATTATGGGTGTGTGTAAGGTAGGGGGCACTGGACCATAGTGACCATGGAGGACTGTAAAGGATGAATTATGGGCAGGTGTAAGGTAGGGGGCACTGGACCAAAGTGACTGGGAAGGACTGTAAAGGTTGGATTATGGTTGTGTGTAAGGGAGGGTGCCCTGGACCAAAGTGAACCAGGAGGACTATAAGGGATGGATTATGGGTGTGTGTAAGGGAGAGGCACCAGACCATAGTGACCAGTGAGGCTGTAAAGAATAAATTATGGGCAGGTGTAAAGGAGGGGCACTGGACCAAAGTGACCAGGAAGGACTGTAAAGGATGGATTATGGGCAGGTGTAAGGTAGGGGCACTGGACCAAAGTGACCGTAAAGGACTGTAAAGGATGGATTATGGGTGGTTGTAAGGGAGGGTGCATCAGACCAACATGACCAGAGAGGACTGTAAAGGATGGATTAAGGGTGTATATATGGGAGGGTGCAGTGGACCATAGTGATTGGGGAGGACTATAAAGGATTGATTATGGGTGGGTGTAAGGGAGGGTGCACTGGGCCATAGTGACCAGGGCGGACTGTAAAAAATGGATTATGGGTGGGTGTAAGGGAGGGTGCACTGGATCAAAGTGACCAGGAAGGACTGTAAAGGATGGATTATGAGTGTGTGTAAGGGAGGGTGCACTGGGTCATAGTGACCATGGAGGACTGTAAAGGATGAATTATGGGCAGGAGTAAGGTAGGGGGCACTGGACCAAAGTGACTGGGAAGGACTGTAAAGGATGGATTATGGTTGTGTGTAAGGGAGGGTGCCCTACACCAAAGTGAACCAGGAGGACTATAAGGGATGGATTATGGGTGTGTGTAAGGGAGAGGCACCGGACCATAGTGACCAGTGAGGCTGTAAAGGATAAATTATGGGCAGGTGTAAAGGAGGGGCACTGGACCAAAGTGACTGGGAAGGACTATAAAGGATGGATTATGGGCAAGTGTAAGGTAGGGGGCACTGGACCAAAGTGACCAGAAAGGACTGTAAAGGATGGTTTATGGGTGGGTGTAAGGGAGGTTGCCCTGGACCAAAGTGAATGGGGAGGACTATAAAAGATGGATTATGGGTGTGTGTGTAAGGGAGGGGCACTGGACCAAAGTGACCGGAAAGGACTGTAAAGGATGGCTTATGGGTGGGTGTAAGGGAGGTTGCCCTGGACCAAAGTGAATGGGGAGGACTATAAAAGATGGATTATGGGTGTGTGTGTAAGGGAGAGGCACTGGACCATAGTGACTGGGGAGGCTGTAAAGGATGGATTATTGACAGGTGGAAGGGAGGGTGCACTAGAACAAAGTGACCGGGAAGCACTATAAAAGATGGATCATGGGTGTGTGTAAGGGAGGCTGCCCTGGATCAAAGTGACCATGAAGGACTGTAAAGGATGGATTATTGGTGGGTGTAAAGGAGTGGGCACTGGACCATAGTGACTGGAGAGGACTGTAAAGGATGGCTTATGGACAGGTGTATGGGAGGGACATTGGGCCAAAGTGATCTGGGAGGCTGTAAGATATGGATTATGGGTGTGTGTAATGGGGCGGGGGCACTGGGCCATAGTGACTGGAGAGGCTGTAAAGGATGGATTATGGATGGGTGTAAGGGGGGGTGCATGATAGGGAGTTCCTAGATGATGAATAAAGGACCACCAACATTGTTTTTTTTTATCGTTTAATTCTCTCTTCTGAGTTGGTGGGGAATGAAGATAAAAGGGGGAGCTAGCTACAGAGATACTGTAGCTGTCCCAAAGCTGAAGAGCCAACTGCTCAGTTAGATGAAAAGCCAGTTCTTTTATACTATTACCATAAAATGTGGTGTCATTTGACTGGGGTGGGGGGGCTTGTGCCAATTTAGAGGGTAACATTTATTTTAAGGAAAATGAAGAGAGATGTTGTAACAATCTAGGTGTGTAAACATGCTATACCCAATTTTCTAAAGAAATATCATGCTCTCATGTCAGATGAGTCAGCCTGTCTGTTTGTTTAGAGAATTGTGAGTCAGACAGGTCACATGGTGCTGACATCATCAGTTGGCAGGTATAAAAGCCTACCTCCTGAGATGCAAAACAGATGAGTCAGTTAGTGGAGACCTGACTGTTGTGGAGGAAGCATCTCACAGTACATGCAAGTTTTCATATGCTAGGAATCTATTTGGCTGGAACTTAGCCTGGAAGTCAGGCACTAAGGGAAATGTGCACTGTTTTTGCAGAACTGAAGGACTAATCACTAATTTCCTTTCTGTATGTTTATTATTTTATTTTTTTATTTTGAAAAATAAATATTGCAAAGTGAATTCTACATGTTTTACCTGTGTTTGCTGCATTTGTCTACCCACTAACCTTTACAGGGGGCACTGGACCTTAGTGACTGGGTAGGACTGTAAAGGATGGATTATGGGTGTGTGTAAGGGAGGGGCACTGGGCCATAGTGACTGGGGGGGCTGTAAAGAATGGATTATGGGTGGGTGTAAGGGAGGAGGCTCTGGACCATAGTGACCGGGGAGGCTGTAAAAGATGGATTATGGGTGGTTTTAAGGGAGGGTGCATCAGACCAACATGACCAGAGAGGACTGTAAAGGATGGATTAAGGGTGTATATAGGGGAGGGTGCAGTGGACCATAGTGATTGGGGAGGACTGTAAAGAATGGATGATCGGCAGGTGTAAGGGAGGGGGCACTGGACCATAGTGACCAGTTAGGATATAAAGGATGGATTATGGGCAGGTGTAAAGAAGGGCACACTGGACCAAAGTGATCAGGAGAGACATAAAAGGATGGATTATGGGTAGGTGTAAGGGACAGTGCATTGGACCACAGTGACTGGAAAGGACTGTAAAGGATGGATTATGGGATGGTGTAAAGGAAGGGGCACTGGCTCATAGTAACTGGTTAGGCTGTACAGGATGGATTGTGGGCTGGTGTAAAGGAGGGTCCATTGGGCAATAGTGACTGGGAGAACTGTAAAGTATGGATTATGGGCAGGTGTAAGGGTGTTTACACTGGACCAAAGTGACTGTGGAGGACTGTAAAGGATGGATTATGGATGGTTGTAAGGGAGGGTCACCTGGACCAAAGTGACTGGGGAGGACGGTAATAGATGGATTATGGGTGGGTGTACATGAGGGGCACTGGACCATAGTGACAGTGGATGACTGTAAAGGATGGATTATGGCCAGGTGTAACAGAGGTTGAACTGGACCATAGTGACTGGTTTAGTTGTAAAGGATTGATTATGGGCAGGTGTAAAGGAGACTGGACTAAAGTGACCAGGAAGGACTGTAAAGGATAGATTATGGGTGGGTGTAAGGGAGGGTGCACTGGACCATAGTGACTGGGGAGGACTGTAAAGGATGGACTATGGGTAGGTGTAAGGAAGGGTGCACTGGACCATAGTGACTGGTTACGCTGTAAAGGAAGGATTATGGGCAGGTGTAAAGGAGGGTGCACTGGACCATAGTGACTGGGAAGGATGTAAAAGGATGGATTATAGGTGGGTGTAAAGGGCAGTGCACTGGACCACAGTGACTGGGGAGAGCTGTAAAGAATGGATTATGGGCAGATGTAAAGGAGGGTACACTGGATCAAAGTGACCAGGGAGGACTGTAAAGGATGGATTATGGGTGGGTGTAAGGGAGGGGCACTGGACCATAATGACCGGGGAGGACTGTAAATGATGGATTATGGTTGGGTGTACGGGAGGGGCACTGGACCATAGTGACCGTGGAGGACTGTAAAGGATGGATTATGGGCAGGTGTAAAGGAGGCTGGACTAAAGTGACTGGGAAGGACTGTAAAGGATGGTTTATGGGTGGGAGTAAGGGACAGTGCACTGGACAATAGTGACTGGGAAGGACTGTAAAAGATGGATTATGAGCAGGTGTAAGGGAGGGTGATTTGTGCCATAGTGACTGGGGAGGACTGTAAAGTATGGGTCATGGCTGAGTGTAAGGTAGGGTATATTGGCTATAGTGACCAGGGAGGACTATAAAGGATGGATTAGGAGTTGGCATAAGGGAGGATGAACTGGACCATAGTGACCAGGGAGGCCTGTAAAGGATGCATTATGGACAGGTGTAAGGGAGGGTGCACTGGACCAAAGTGACCAGGGAGGACTGTAAAGGATGCATTATGGGCAGATGTAAGGGAGGGTGCACTGGACCATAATGACCATGGAGGCCTGTAAAGGATGGGCCGGTATAAGGGAGGGTGCACTGGACCACAGTGACCAGGGAGAACTGTAAAGAATGGATTATGGGCATGTGTAAAGAAGGGTGCACTGGACCAAAGTGACCAGGGAGGACTGCAAAGGATGGATTATGGGCATGTGTAAGGGAGGGCACTGGACCATAGTGACCAGTTAGGCTGTAATGGATGCATTATGGGCAGGTGTAAGGGAGGGTGCACTGGACCATAGTGACCAGGGAGGACTGCAAAGGACTGAGACTGGATGATTAATCATGGTAACCCACAAGTGCTCCTGAAGGTATGAGTCAAGGCTGGGATGGATCTTCAAAAGTTTCCCAGCCTACCCGCACAAGGACTAGAAATTGCACCGGAGTACCCCCTTTGCACAAGATGTACACTGTGAGGGCACATCATGGCACCTACAAATGTGGATTTGTACCCCCTCCACATTCAGTCTCAAGCCTATCTACAAAGGTGGCTCAGATTAGGATGGGCAAGAGGGAAAGGGGCAGTATGTGCTCTATCTATAAATGTTTGTCTGAGGTGTGGATGGCCGGTGGAAGGGGCGGGAGCTATGCCACCCTAGGGGCTGTAGTGTGTTTAAGGACCCCCCCTGCAGCCACTGGACCAGCCACAGAGCCCGTTCAACAGGCAGACCACCTGCACCATGTCTTCTAAGCCACAAAGAAGGACAGAGTGGGGTGTAGGGGATCATACCAGCATCAGTTGTCTTAAATCATATAGCTTCTGTTTTGTCACTGGGGATATGGTGATCCTGCAGAACTGCCATATCCTGTTAGTCCCTGCACCAGTAAGTAGGGATCAAGGAGCGACATGGGCACCTGACTGGATGCCCCTAATCTGAACCAGATCCACTCACCACTGCCTCCCCCTGCCCCAATGTGCGGCTCTGCACCATTAGACAGTAGGACACAGAGGTTACAGAGGCTCCCACAGCTGCAGAACAATGCACCTCAGATATGCAGAAGTCACACATATCTGAGGAACCTTTGAGGATCGGTCCCATAGGCAGTAGTATCTATCCCACATGGCCACCTGTAACTAGTACAATGTCATGTCAATCTGCTCAAGATCCGTCTGATACTAGTGCATGTTTTTTAATGTATACAGTTAGTGCTTAAAGTGTTTGATCAGTTTCAGGAAAGTCTGTTTGGCACATTTGAAGTTTGATTGGGTCTAAACATGCTTGTTTCTGGCAAACCACAGATGCTGTGTGTGTCACTAATCAGGTGTTAACATGTGCAAAGCTATGCTAGCCCCCAGTTATACACATGGAATAGTTCATTTGCCTTCTGACATAGTCATAGTGGAGAATTCTCTCAGAATGTTTAGGTTTTGGTGGCAACAGAGTATCTCTTCCCACCCCATTTAGTGACCGCACATGCAGTGATTACATGGGCTCCACTGGGAGTAGTTTCTCTATAACCTGTTCTTTGTTTCCCCTCGACAGATAACACTGGGATTACCCTCTCTATAACCTGCCCTTTGTTTCCCCTACACAGATAACACTGGAATTACCCTCTCTATAACCTATATTTTGTTTCCCCTCTACAGATAACACTGGGATTACCTTCTCTACAACATGCCCTTTGTTTCCCCTCCACAAATAACACTGGGATTTCCATATCTATAGCCTGTCCTTTGTTTCCCCTTCACAGGTAACACTGGGATTAGCTTCTCTATAACCTGTCCTTTGTTTCCCCTCCACAGATAACACTGGGGTTACCCTCTCTATAACCTGCCCTTTGTTTCCCCTCCACAGATAACACTGGGATTACCCTCTCTATAACATGCCCTTTGTTTCCCCTCCACAAATAACACTGGCATTACCCTCTCTATGACACACCCTTTGTTTCCCCTCCACAGATAATACTACGATTACCCGCTCTATAACCTGCCCTTTGTCTCCCCTCCACAGATAACACTGGGATTACCCTCTCTATAACATGCCCTTTGTTTCCCCTCCACAGATAACACTGGGATACCTTCCCTATAAAATGCTCTTTGTTTCCCCTCCACAGATTACACTGGGTTTAGCTTCTCTATAACCTGTCCTTTGCTTCCCCTCCACAGATAACACTGCGACTACCCTCTCTATAACCTGCCCTTTGTTTTCCCTCCACAGATAACACTGGGATACCCTCTCTATAACCTGCCCGTTGTTTTCCCCCCACAGATACCACTGGGATTACCCTCTCTATAACATGCCCTTTGTTTCCCCTCCACAGATAACACTTGGATACCTTCCCTATAAAATGCTCTTTGTTTCCCCTCCACAGATAACACTGGGATTAGCTTCTCTATAACCTGTCCTTTGTTTCCCCACCACAGATAACACTGGGATTACCCTCTCTATAACTTGTCCTTTGTTTCCCCTCGACAGATAACACTGGGATTACCCTCTCTATAACCTGCCCTTTGTTTCTCCTTGACAGATAACATTGCTCGAAGATGCAGCAAGGCAAGTGACTGCTTCATTCTGGAATCCCAGTCAAGCCAGGGACTCTTCTCTGCCCGCTGCTGCGCTACCAATCTATGCAACTGATTCTTCCTGCTCCAAGAAGGTTAGAAGGGCAGGGCAACAATTTCTTGAAATGTTGTTTGATAATTGTAGTGAATAGTGACAGATCGAAATAAACTTGACTTCAACCCAGAATTCATCTGTGGTGGAGGTGTCATTTCTTGATCTGTTGTGGAGGGGTCATTTATTCATCTGTTGTGGAGGGGTCATTTATTCAAGTGTGGTGGAGGTGTCATTTATTCATCTGTGGTGGTGTAATTTTCTCATCTGTGGTGGAGGTGTCATTTATTCATCTGTGGTGGAGGTGTCATTTATTCATCTGTGGTGGAGGTGTCATTTATTCTTCTGTTGTGGTAGTGTCATTTATTCATGTGTGGTGGAGGTGTCATTTATTCATCTGTTGTGGAGGTGTCATTTATTCATTTGTGGTGGAGGTGTAATTTTGTCATCTGTGGTGGAGGTGTAATCTATTCATCTGTGGTGGAGGTGTCATTTATTTATCAGTTGTGGAGGTGTCGTTTATTCATGTGTGGTGGAGGTGTCATTCATTCATCTGTTGTGGTGGTGTCATTTATTCATCTGTTGTGGTGGTGGTGTTATTTGTTCATCTGTGGTGGAGATGTCATTTATTCATGTGTGGTGGAGGTGTCATTTATTCATCTATTGTAGAGGTGTCATTTATTCATCTGTGGTGCAGGTGTCATTTATTCATCTGCTGTGGAGGTGTCATTTATTCATCTGTGGTGAAGGTGTTATTTATTCATCTGTTGTGGAGGTGTCATTTATTCATCTGTGGAGGAAGTGTTATTTATTCATTATTTATGACCAGTGCACTTACTCAGTTAACAAAAGCTAATAAATTAATAATTTTGGACATGTCTGCCTTATATTTGAAAGTCAAATACTTTCTCCCACTTAAGTTTGGAAGTTTCTGCCATTTTTGGAAGTCTTTGTTTCCCCTCGACAGATAACACTGGGATTGCCTTCTCTAGAACCTGCCCTTTGTTTCCCCCTCCACAGATTACACTGGGATAAGCTTCTCTATAACCTGTCCTTTGTTTCCCCTCCACAGGTAACACTGGGATACCCTCTCTATAACCTGTCCTTTGTTTCGCCTTGACAGTTAACACTGGGATTAGCTTCTCTATAACATGTCCTTTGTTTCCCCTTGACAGATAACACTGCTTGAAGCTGCAGCAAGGCAAGCGATTGCTTCATTCTGGAATCCCAGTAAAGACCGAGACTCTTCTTTCCCCGCTGCTGCGCTACTGATCTAAGCCATTGATTCTTCCTGCTCAAAGAAGGTTCAAAGGGCAGGGCAAGAGTTTCTTGAAATGTTGTTTGATAACTGTAGTGAATAGTGACAGATCGAAATAAAGTTGACTTCAACCTAGCATTCATCTGTGGTGGAGGTGTCATTTATTCATCTGTTGTGGTGTCGTCATTTATTCATCTGTGGTGGAGGTGTTATTTATTCATTTATTTATTCATTTAGCTTTTGTTTACCGGGTAAGTACACTAGACAAGTATTATGCCTATTTTCAGGAACGACCCGGGAGAGTACAACATGAGGAACAACAGTCAAGGAGACATGGCAAAGAGAGTACAGTTTTTTGTCACAGTAAACAAACATGTGGGAAATACATCATTTGACGCTAGTGGAAACATACAGTAGTAAGCACATTTCAGATTATACACTCTAGACTAGCTAGTTCAACTGACAGATATATACAGGTCATCATACATAGGAGTGGAGCATAGCTCAAGGACTGGATTGGTCATAATATAACTTATAACATTGTCATATACACCCCCTAGGCTAGTTGGATCGCAGACAGGTATATACAGCTCATCACATTTTTCTAAATATGCACATGTTAGACAGAAACAGAAACACTTGGTAGTACAAGTTTCTACCAAGTGACCAAGGTGCAATATGTCATGGTTGCCTATGACCGTGGAGCAATAATGGGTGTAAAAATGCCCAAGGCTTTTTCTGAGGTGTAGGTGTCATTTATTCATCTGTTGTGGGGATGTTATTTATTCATCTGCAGTGAAGGTGTCATTTATTCATCTGTTATGGAGGTGACATTTATTCATCTGAGGTGTAGGTGTCATTTATTCATCTCTTGTGGGGATGTCATTTATTCATCTGCAATGAAGTTGTCATTTATTCATCTGTTGTGGAGGTGACATTTATTCATCTGTGGTGGAGGGGTCATTTATTCATTTGTGGTGGAGATGTCATTTATTCATCTATTGTGGAGGTATCATTATGTGTGGTAGAGGTGTCATTTATTCATCTGTTGTGGAGACATCATTTATTCATCTATTGTGGAGGTGTCATTACCTGTGGTGGAGGTGTCATTTATTCTTCTGTTGTGTAGATGTCATTAATTCAACTGTTGTAGAGGTGTCATTTATTCATCTGCAGTGCAGGTGTCATTTATTCATCTGTGGTGGAGGTGTCATTTCGTCATCTGTGGTGCAGGTGTTATTTATTTCTCTGTGGTAGATGTGTCATTTATTCATCTGTTGTGGAGGTGTCATTTATTCATCTGTTGTAGAAGTGTCATTTATTCATCTGTGGTGGAGGTGTCATTTATTCATCTGTTGTAGAAGTGTCATTTATTCATCTGTGGTGGAGGTGTCATTTATTCGTCTGTTGTGGAGGTGTCATTTATTCATCTGTGGTGGAGGTGTCATTTATTTGTCTGTTGTGGAGGTGTCATTTATTCATCTGTGGTGGAGGTGTCATTTATTCGTTTGTGGTGGAGGTGTCATTTCTTCATCTGTTGTGGAGGTGCCATTTATTTATCTGTTGAGACATTATTCATCTGTTGTGGAGGTGGCATTTATGCATCAATTGTGAATGTGTCATTTATTCATCTATTGTGGAGGTGTGATTATCTGTGGTGGATGTGTCATTTATTCATCTGTTGTGTAGGTATCATTTATTCATCTGTGGTGGAGGTGTCATTTTGTCATCTGTGGCAGAGGTGACATTTTGTCATCTGTGGTGGAGGTAGTATTTATTCATCTGTTGTAGAGGTGTCATTCATTCATCTGTTGTGAGGTGTCATTTATTCATCTGCAGTGGAGGTGGCATTTATTCATCTGTGGTGGAGGTGTCAGTTCATCATCAGTGGTGCAGGTGTTATTTATTTATCTGTGGTAGACGTCTCATTTATTCATCTGTTTTGGAGGTGGCATTTATTTATCTGTGGTGGAGATGTCTTTTTTGTCTGCTGTGGAGGTGTCATTTATTCGTCTGTGGTAGAGGTATCATTTATTCATCTGTTGTGGAGGTGTTATTTATTCATATGTTGAGGGGACGTTGTTTATTCATCTATGGTAGCTGTGTCATTTATTTATCTGTGGTGGAAGTGGCATTTATTCATCCATTGAGGAGGTGTCATTTATTCATCTGTTGTGGAGACATCATTTATTCATCTGTTGAGGAGGTGTCATTTATTTATCTATTGTGGAGATGTCATTATGTCTGGTGGAGGTGTCTGTGACAGAAATGGGAAGGAAGGAGTTAATGTTGGATTCTGGAAGGTGACGTGCTTTTTTTTTAGCAGTCTGGAAACGAAAATCACAAGCTGAAATTCCACTGTCCTCCCTAGCTGCTAGATAAGACCTGGGTCATAAATCTCGAGTGGACCTGACCACACACAGACTCACAGTTTAAAGGGATTGATTCACTCAAATATAAACTTACGGTTAAAAGGGAATATAATTGGTCACTGATAGGTGTTCAGTCTGATTGGGACAATTAAATACATACATGGTAGATGGTTGGTACATTCAAAGGGGGAATAGAAATTACCTATTATCAAGAGAATATATAAAATGCTGGAAGACAGTGAAGGGGGTGATTGTTGGTTACTCTTTGTGAGTTGAAGGAAGAACTAAGCTTGGGGGTCTACCCTTCTAGCTATGTCTGTGGGAAATGGCAGTTAGGATAGGGTCCAGTGTTCTCTTGAAAGGACAGGGAAGGGTTAGTTTAATACTAGCATATTGCAGTAATAGCCTTTTTCATTCGTCATCTGTTATTTTAAAAACATTTGCTTACTTTTCCTGTATCAGTGTTATTCTCTTGTGTTGTAAATAGATATCCTGTCATGCTCTGTTCACTTTCTGTTAAGTAAAAAGCTATTTATTTACTCAACAGTTGTGACCGTGATGTCATTTTGCTAAGGTAAAATATGGTTTCCACTGGCTGAAGTAAACTATGTTTAGCATCCGCCACACGAGAGAGACACACTACCAGACTTTGATTTGTGCAACTGCACATTTAATTACCCAAGTTTGTAAACTTGACAGTTGGCGCTGGACGACTCCAGCTGGTGGCAGCAAATACCCGAGGACAGACACCTCTCTAAAAGTTGTTCCAGCCCAGAGAGAGAGAGGTGGGTTGTCACAGTATCATTTATTAATCTGTTGTGGAGGTATCAGTTATTTATCTGTTGTGGATGTGTCATTTATTCATCTGCTGTGGAGGTGTCATTTATTCATCTGCTGTGGAGGTGTCATTTATTCATCTGTTGTGGAGGTGTCATTTTGTCATCTGCAGTGGAGGTGTCATTTATTAATCTGCTGTGGAGGTGTCATTTATTCATCTGAAGTGGAGGTGTCATTTATTCATATGTGGTGGAGGTGTCACTTATTCATCTGTTGTGGTGACATGTATTCATCTGTTGTAAAGATGTCGTTTATTTTCCTGTGGTGGAAGTGTCATTTATTCATCTGTGGTAGAGGTGTCATTTTGTCATCTGTGGTTGAGGTGTCACTTATTCATCTGTTGTGGAGGTGCCATGTATTCATCTGTTGTGAAGATGTCATTTATTTATCTGTGGTGAAGGTGTCATTTTGTCATATGTGGTGGAGGTGTCACATATTCATCTGTTGTAGAGGTGTCATTTATTCATCTGTGGTTGAGGTGTCACTTATTCATCTGTTGTGGAGATGCCATTTATTTTTCTGTGGTGGAAGTGTCATTAATTCATCTGTGGTGGAGATATCATTTATTCATCTGTGGTGGAGACGTCATTTATTCATCTGTGGTGGAGGTGTCATTTATTCATCTGTGGTGGAGGTATCACTTATTCATCTGTTGTGGAGGTGTCATTTATTCATCTATTGTGAAGATGTCATTTATTCTTCTGTGGTAGAAGTGTAATTTATTCATCTGTGGTGGCGGTGTCATTTATTCATCTGTTGCAGAGGTGTCATTTAATCATATGTGGTGAAGGTGTCAACTGTTCATGTAGTCTGGAGATGTTGTTTATTCATCTGTGATGGAGGCATCATTTATTCATCATTTATGCCTAGTGCACATACCTAGTTAACCAAAGCTAATAAATAAATAATTCTGGAGATCTGTGCCTTATTTTTGAAAGTCAGATACTTTCACCCACTTAATTTTGGAAGTTTCTGCCATTTTAGGAAGTCAAATACTTCCAAAATAGAGTTAACAGAACCCTTGCCCACCAACTCCATTTAAAGCACCCCACCCACCATACTCCATCTCTGTCCTATTTATGTAAATCTTCAGGAGAATGGATTATGTAATTTAGAATTCTCACAGCAGCATAAGCCACTTTGGAATCAGCTGCTCTAAGGCAGTTTAGAATGTTCAGACAGGAGTCAGTCAGTAGTCAGTCTGAGTGTGGTAGCTCTGTGAGGAGGGAGCTCTCCGTGTAGAGGTGCCTGCCAGCCTTCTCACCCAAGTAAGATAGACTGCAGTCTGCCAAAGGAAGTGGTGGAGACTGTTGCCAGCAGGATCCCAGTGGGTCATTCCACAGAGAAGTGGTTTGGACTTCAGTTTCTTTGGATCCAAGGGGCAATCCCCTGAAGGGCCTAAAGCATGTCAGCTGCCCAGAAAGAGTTTTCTGTGTGTGGCTATGACAAGCTATCTGTAAAGGGAAGAGGTGTTTCTTCCAGCATCCATGTCTGTATCAAAGAGACAAACAAACCCGTGAGTACAGGTTCATGGGACTGTTTCTTAGAGAGTTGTCTGAGGTGTATGTGCCCAGAGATAAGGCTAGAATACACCTGTCAGGGCCCCTGTATCACCACAAAAATGTACTGAATGTAAAGCTTTAAGGTTGGGAATCCTTTATTAATCCAAGTGAATCACAAGATCCATGTAGTGTAACTCAGAAGGAATGGCAGAGGCTGGTTAGGGCCAGAGTGGGCACAACCCGATTTTAATCTTCAGTCAAGGTTAACTGGTTCATGGAAGGGCACCAGGTTACCCTGGGCATGTTAACAAAGTTCATCACGTCAGGAGGAAAGAATCTGAAATGTTTTTAAAGTGTGTGGCAACCCCCAAGTAATAGACACTTAGGGAAAGAAAAGAGAAATGTTGAATTAAAGTGTGTGGAACCCCCAAAAGATATACACTTTGGGAAGTAAATGTCTAGAGATCCCTAGTCCAGAGGGATGGACAGTTTGACAGTTCTGTGTGGAAAAGAATGTACTAAATGCCCAAGACAAATGTTTCTGGAAAGAAAAGTGTGTTGCCCTGAAGAGTTAGTTCCAACTTGGGGGACCACCCCATTCTGTGTTTTCATCTGTTGTCAGAATAAAGCCATACTGCACAATCCCATGTTCAGTTGTGGACAATCAATCTATGCTTCCAGTGTGAACTTGTTATTGGGCCCCCTCAGAAGTTAGACTTAGCATAGCCCTAGCACCTCTCTCCCAGAATTTGGAGTAAATATGAATATTGTTTTATACCCTAAGCCCCTGACCTCTGAGATTGCCAAGCCAGATATTTGCCCCAGCACTAGGGGTGATGCCAGCTTGTCGCCTGTTGCCTTGTCCATGGTACAGGTTTAGGGCAGTCCCAGTTGCCAGATGCTGCTCTTGGTCAGGGTATGGGTTGCACTTGGATGTATCCCTTCTGGCCCCATTGCCTTGTCCACCTTCAGATTTGTGAGTTCCTTCAGGACTCTCTCCTCTGTAAATGGATTTGTATCCACCTCCCTTCCTTCAATGCTCCTGTCATTTATCTGTGAATAGCACCAAAACATCCTAAATGATTGCAGCTGGTGAGCCTTCTCTTTCAGAAGCCTGGTATAACAAAGATAATGCTGGACCATGCTTCCGTGGCTGGGACCGTGGCCATCACAGGGTAAAAGTGAAATGTTGAAACCAGAATTATCAACTCAAATTTAATGGGGAAGACCAGGCAGTTGATACAGTGGTTGGGCTACCACTCGTAACACTGGCAAACTGGGTTCACAAATGAGCTAAAGACATGTGAGGACGGCAGGAGGCTCGAGTGTCCTTGTGGATACTCTCCTGCACCATGGAGGGAGGGAAGGAGCTAGGGACACCAGGGGGTGGCAGGAGGCTCGAGTGTTCTTGTGGATGCTTTCCTGCACTGGGGAGGGAGAGAAGTAGCCAGGGATATGTGGGGATGGAAGGAGGCTCAAGTGTCCTTGTGGATACTCTCCTACACCAGGGAGGGAGAGAGGGAAGAAGCCAGGGACACCAGGAGGCTTGGGTGTCTTGTGGATGTTCTCCTACACCAGGGAGGGAGGGAGGGAAGAAGCCAGGGACATCAGGGGACAGCAGGAAGCTTGAGTGTCCTCCTGGATGCTCTCTTGCACCAGTGAGGAAGGGAAGCAACACCATGGTCTGTTTCTACCTCCTGTGGCTGTGCACGTGGTGGTACAGAGGCCATGGTGTGGGGAGGGCATCATTAGGTGCTTGGCTGGACATACTCACGCACGTGGCAGCATGGACTCTGGTCCTCATGCCAATGTCCTCACTGAGTCTAGGACAGGAAAACTGAATGGTAAATCCCTTCCACCACACCAGCATGATGGCCAGAAATTGCCAAAAGACAGTCATATCCACCCAAAATAGCTGCAAACCTTATAGCATCCTAACACAAGCTTAGAAATACAGCACAGATGTATTAAAGTTTGTTGTACTGTGTTTATGTCATATGAATAGTTTGATGTATAAATTTTGGCTACATCTTATATCATGTCTTGCCAGTAAAGTTATTTGAATTAGAGAGAGGCTACGTGACACAGAGAGCGGGTCTGCAGAAGTTACTCTGTGAGCCTGTCAGCCAGCAATGGGCAATGTGGTTATATCTTAGCGTCTTCCTCAGGGGACAGAGACAAAAAAGAGAAAACTGTCAGCTGTTCTCTGAACTCTGCATCTTTAAAAACAGAGAGGAACTGAGGATTTTACATTTTACTCACAGCGCTCCCCTTCCCACACCTGATAACTCAGCATGCTGATTCTGTACAAGCTGTGTTTTATTCACATTTTAATCAACATATTCCTAAAGTACGGGCCTGTTGAGGCCTGTTATGTGTCTGTTATTTCTGTTGCCACAAACTAGTAACGGGTTCCTTGTACATTTTCAGGTACGCTGCTGGCAAATTACAGTACAGTACAAACCTCTGTTGCCAGGCATAACATGGGAATCTGACAGATCTAAGAGCAGTTTTCTCTAGAGCTGTGCAAATGTACTGTAAATCAGGTGAGGTTAATGCAAAATTATCAAGTTCCTCCCGTCCCCGGAGTTGAGTTTGTTTTGAGGCATGGAAGTTAAAAAACACACACATCAACATTTGGAATTCATTCTAGTTTTTTTAAAGTCTAAATACCTCTCCCAAGTCTCACATTTTGGAAGTCGATACACTAAGAGAGACCAATATTTTAATTTTAACATAAAATACTACTGGAAAAATATTCCGTTCTTTCAGATAAATCCTCTATTATAATTTCCATGCATACAAAACTAGAAGTCAGATCATTTTTTTTTCCTTTTGGAAGTCAAATGCTTCATCCTGCTTTTGGCAGACATTTAAACTAGCCGGGGGGGGGTGGAGGAATTAAGTGTAACCCCTAGATGGCGCTATCCCAGGGGCTACTACCCCTGCCTGATTTGCCACTAACAGGTTGAGGGG
This sequence comes from Neoceratodus forsteri, assembly GCA_016271365.2. NCBI lineage: Eukaryota > Metazoa > Chordata > Ceratodontiformes > Ceratodontidae > Neoceratodus > Neoceratodus forsteri. Next base: position 211,453,573 of record JADMNL010000026.1, on the reverse strand, counting down.
CCTGGATCCAATGGCGGGTGCCTCCACCCAGAGGTCAGGGTTTGCACTAGTTAAACTAACTTGGTCACAGCCCTCTGGGACACTGCAACCCCCTTTCTTCCCACTAGTGGCCCACACAATATATCAGAATTACCTTCACAGTATACACTTACCCCAGGTCTGGTTCCGCACTGGGACCTCCTGTGAAATGAGATACAGTGCAACAATCACAGTACAGTACTTTAACATAGACAAATACCTCAGGCAGTATAACTTTGCTGAAACAAGCAGCTCTGATTTATTTAGGGGATATAACAAGGACAGGGGAAATCAGGTTAATTAGCTTATCACTCTATAATCTACCTATGGCTCTGTGCACAGCCTATCCCTATCAGTTACTGTCCCTGGGTACCCAAGCCCTAGTGGCTAGGTCCAAACCATGGCAGCTGGTAGGGGCCCTTTCACACAGAGAAAGGAGAATTAAACAGTCAGCAGTACAGTAATTCCATTTGGATTTAATGTGGCAATTCAACAGGGAGTGACCCTGAATTAGTACTCACGACCTCCAAATAAGATAGGGTCCTTCAATGTTAGCAGGGCTCACTTGAGGTACACAAACCTCTTCACACATCCATATAAAAGAAAGCAATATACCGGCAGGCTGCATCTGTATCCGATGGAATTACTGCACAATACCGGAGAACACACAGCAGATTCAGTTCCTGACAGATCGAGTGCAATTTTCAGCAATTCCTCCAGTCTTCTACAGGGTGAGCCTGGTTTCTACTCTTCAGAGATCCTTTGATTCTTTTCACAGGACGGATTCAGTCCTAACAAGCTGTTACACAAGCTGCAGACCGGAACTCTGGGCCTTACACACGTTTTTTGACTAAAACTGCACACTGAAAAAGCACAGGGCTCCTTCCTTCTTCACTGCCAAAGCTCAACTGAAACCCCAACCGACAAAACCGGGCACTTCCTTTGAGTTCCTCCCAGTTCTTGACTGGATTGGCTGTCACTCACAATAGACTGCTGCTGTTGGTCCAAAAAGGCACTGAAGTCTAAACTACATCTCCCAGAGTCACTGCCCATACAATCCTCTTGTGGCTGGCTCAGATTATGAGTCCAAGTTCTGATTCATCCAAGGCACCATTTTAGAGCTAGCTTACCCCACACTGATTGGTCCAGTTCAGCAGTTCAAAACTAGAATGGGAACTAGCAGACACAGTTCTGACTGCAAAGAAAGCAGGTTAGACAAACTGTAATTTCATTATTACTCTAAATAATTTCTGGCAAACAGTTACATCTTTCAGATAGGTTCCTTTGCACTCCTAGCGACTGCAAAATGAAGTGAATTGGCAGCAGCTCGAGTGGTACTCAGAGAAGCACACAGTCCCCCATACAAACTAATTATGTCTGCAAGCAGACAGCTCTTAAAGAGACAGTACCAGAGGCTCTAAAACACTCTTGATAAATGGCTTAAATGCCAAACACCATTCAGGCTTGAGCATTCAAGCAAGCTCCTGGAAGTCTTTGGGAACCCCCATTTGCAGGGGGTTACACCCTTCCTAGCCTGGGAAAGCTTGACGTCCGTCAAGCAAGTACCCCATAAGTTTCAACTGCAACCATATCATTTGCATTAGGCTCGCACATGTAATCATCAGTCAATATATCATTTTACCAAGAACACATTTCTGAAACATTACAGTCGTACTCTTTACACAGTATTACATACACATTGTACCATAACTCAAGTTATTACCTCTTGTACATGAAAACCTGAAGAGAGGGGCCCTTCCTATCAGTTACCTTGGGGCTGGATGGGGCAAGGGCACCATACTTAGAGGGCAACACAAGTAACTTGGAGTTAGCACTGATGCTCAGTTTGGGCAATGAGCTCGGGACACATACACTCCTTTATGGACAACATTGAGAGGCAAGTCCACAGGCCTCCCAAGTGAATCATAACTGAGGTGCACCACAGGCTTTACAGCTCGACCAGTCTTTCTAGGGGAACTGTTATAGTCTCTGCACTCTGAGCCTCATTTTCAGCATTGTCCTCACTTGTCAGGAGTCTCCATGGGGGTAGAGAGGCTAGAACTTGGGGCACTTTCAGCTCCAGGAGTTACAGTTTCTGAGTCCACAACATTTGGCTCGCATGGAGAGCTTTCGGACACTGGCAGTGACTGTCAGGGCACTCAAAATACTCTTCTTGTTCGGGTGTATCACCAGTCTGCCCCAATCTATCATTTTCCTCCCCTGAAAGCTCAAACAGTTCAACCATGCACAATGATTCCATTTCATCTGATCTGATGCTTTGCACTTCACTTTCTGGGAGCATTGGCTCCAGGGATGAAGCTGGGGGCTTAGACAGTCCAGAAGGCCCAGCTTTGTCTCCATCATTGACTAGGGATTGCCCGAAACAATTGACTCAGTTTGTAAGAAGGATAGTATTCAAAGTCACTCTCACTTTCTTCCGATATGGACTGACAGTCATGCTCAACTGGGACTTGTGGAGGGAACACTTTAACTTTGCTTCTGTAGGTGCAGACTTTCTTGATCTTTTCTTAGCAGCAGCTCTAGTCACTGGTCCAGAGGGGCATCTTCTAGGGCTCAGACTCAATTAAGATTTGTCCAATGGGCAGTAAATGATTTCTATGCATTGTTTTTACATCTTTTGAATTATTCTCAGGCCTTACTTTGTACACTGGCAGATCATCTAGTTTGCCCACTACAATGTGAGGGAGATGGTGCCATCTGTCAGCAATCTTGTGCTTGCCATGCAGTCCCAGATTTCTTAGCAATACCCGATCTCCCTCCTGGAGTTCCTGTGCTTTCACCTTTTTATCATACCTTTCTTTGTTGGCCAGATTTCTTTTGGCAGCCATGGTTTGAGCCAGTTGGTACGCATGAGTTAGCTGGGCCTTTAACTTTTGCACATACTGTAAATAGTTGTCAGCTTGAACCCCATCAGGAGAGACCCCAAACACACATCTACTGGTAGTCAAGCTTCTCTTCCAAACATCAGGCGGTAGGGGAGAATCCAGTGGCATCACTTTGGTGCAGTTATAAGCATGTACCAGGGTGCTAATTTGTTGGCTCCATCTAGGCTTGTCCTTTGGGTGCAGGGTGCCTAGCATATCTAGCAAAGTGCGGTTGAAGCGTTCAGGCTGTGGGTCCCCTGGGGTGGTAAGGAGTGGTTCTGGACTTTCGCTCCCCACAGAGAAAGCATCTCTTTGATCAGACGACTCTCAAAGTCTCCCTTGATCAGAATGGATTCTTTGTGGAGCCCCATAGTGAACAAAAAGTTTTCTACAAGTACTTTGGCCACAGTGGATGCTTTCTGGTCTTTGGTGGGGAAGCTTGGGCATATCTCGTGAAATGGTCAGTGACCACCAACACATTACTGATATTTCTTTGATCTGACTCCAAACTCAGAAAATCAATACAGACCAGCTCCATGGGTGCACTGGTGGTGATGTTAACAAGGGGGGGCAACCCTCTGAGGCAAAGCTTTCCTCTGTAAGCAGTGACTACAAGTTCGAATGTGTTGCTCCACATCAGCCCCATCTTAGGCCAATAGAATCTGGATCTCACCAAGTCAAGTGTTCTGTCTATACCAAGGTGCCCCATGTGGTTGTGCAAGGACCTCAGTACTGAGTCTCGAAGGCAGTGGGCAGCACTAGTTGTTGTTTGTCTACTTGTCCCCTCTGTCTACTGTTTCTCTGTATAACAGTTTATTGATCAGTTTCAACTTAGGACCTTCTTTGTATAACAGTGCAGTTCTCAAATCAGTGGAGCGTAATTTGGACACATCTTTTCCTGCATAGAGGGCTTCTAAAGCTGCTTTGATCATGGGATCGCGGATTGAGCCCGTCATACTGTCATTGTCCAGCTGAGGCAGTGCACCAATGTCTATTGCAGAAAAGTGGCAATAAGCAGCAGGTATGCAATTCTCAGAGGCTCCCAAGCAATCCACCATGCAGTCCACTCAGTCCGTGGACATTGTTCCTCCCTGTCAAACTTCCGGCAGAGTGCCGAATGTCAGGTTCTGCCAATCGGACCCAATCATTCTGGGAACAGGCCTCCGGAGAGAGCATCAGCATCTATGTGGTTCAGACCTGCTCGGTATTCGAGAGCATAGTCATATGTAGATAATGCAGAAAGCCACCTATGGCCAGTGGCATCCAACTTAGCTGAGGTCTGCACATAGGTCAAAGGATTATTGTCAGTTTTTACTAGTATTTTAGCCCCATACAAGTACTCATGGAATTGGTCAACAATAGCCCACTTCAAAGCTAGGAACTCTAACTTATGTACAGGATAGTTCTTTTCGGATGGGGTCAGGCTTCTACTGGCAAAGGCCACTGGTCTCAGGCCATTCTCGCGTCTTGGTACAACACAGCCCCCAACCCTTGCAAGCTAGCATCAGTGTGCAGGACGTAGGTTTTCTTGGATCGGCATAGGCCAGCACTGGAGCATGGGTAAGCTGATATATGATCTCATGAAAAGCAGTCTCACAATCAGGAGTCCAGCGGGCCCAAATACTTCACTCGGATGAAAATACACTCTTTCAGTCTTGAGGGCGCTGACTTTTGGTATTTTTGTGGGTTGGGGATACCTTGAGTAAGGTTAAGTAAAGGGGATCACTCTTGAATAGTCCTTGATGAAGCGCCAATAATAACCATACAGAATCCCAGGAATCTCTGCAGTTCTTTTAGATTTTTGGCTGTGGCCAGGTGGTCAAGGCCTCAACTTTACTTGGGTCGGTCTCTATTCCCTCGGTGGATACTATGTGTCCCACATACTTTACTGATGTTTGAAAGAATTGACACTTATCAATGGACAGTTTAAGGCCAAAGTCCTCCAGTCGGTCCAATACCTAAATAATCTGCTCTCATGTTCCTCCAGTGAGCTGCCAAACACAATAACATCATCTAGGTATACCAGGCACTCTATAGGTTCATGTCCCCACTGCACGCCCATCAATCGTTGAAAAGTGGCTGGGGCACCTGAAATCCCTTGAGGCATCCTCATGAATTCATAAGCAGCGGACAGATAAGCCGCCTTCTCATGGTCCTCTGGGGCCATCGGGATCTGGTAGTACCCGCCATGAGATCCAGCACAGAGAACCACTTGCTCCCGTTTAGGCAGTCCAAAGCATCCTGAATGCGGGGCATGTGTACTGATCAGGGATAGTCCGCCGTTTAAGGGATAATCCACACACATCCTTACTGTTCCATTCTTTTCCTCACTACCACAATGGGGAAGCATAAGGGCTTCTGGATTCTTGTATTACACCAGCAGCTAACATCTCTTGCAGATGCCGTCTCACATCATCTATGTCAGCAGGTGCCAGGCGTCCGAGACCTCTCATGAAATGGTCTTTCGTCATGCAGCGGATATTGTGCTCAGCTCCTTGCACATCCTACATCCCATTCCTTTAAAGAAAACACCTGGTCTCTCTGGGCAAGCTTCTCACTGATCCTCACTTTCCATTCAGCTGGCAGCGGGAGTCGCGAAATCAAACAAGTCAGGCGTTACTCTGTCATTCTTCCTTGAACTCTTGCTGCTGGGTAGCACTGCAGTGTCTGCACAATGCACATTAGCCAGGATGCAACCTCTGTTTACTCGAATGTCTCTTTCAGACACATTATGAACTTGGACCATTACCCTTCTGGCATAAGCATGGGCTCTAGCGGGCAAAATACTAGGCTTGACCAGCAGTCCTCTGGCAATTTTCCATCGTCTTGCATCCAACATTAATATTTTATTCTTAACATCCTTTCTGATATGGACCTCTCCTGTAAGGTACACTGGGCATTTGGCGCCAGGATCAGAGACTCAGGATCCTTCTTCCATACAATTCCGACCGGTTCCTCTGGTTCTGTTTTTCAGCATCTCTCTGTGCCTCATAGGCCTTCTTAATTAAAGCCGAACTCTTAAAGCTCTACTAGTCTTTGACCCCTGTTTTTCATAACACAACTGTGCCAGCCTTCCGAACATATGAGCATTTGTTCCAATCAACAAAGGGACACCATCATACAGTCCAGTGGGGGACACACTAAGGCTAGGGTCTCTACTTGTTCAGCCACTCCAGCCACGGAGGTGGGGAAAGACAGCCAAATTCGGATATACCCGAATAGGGGTAGGCCTTCTCACTTAACCCCATACATGCAGTCCTTCTAATGGTTGTAAGGGTACATCTGACAAATGCTTCTGATACCAATCCTGGAACATAATTGTCACTTGGGAGCCACTGTCTAATACAGCTCTTGTAGACACTCCATTCACCTTTACAGTGGTCTCCATGGAGGACCCACTATTCTGGACCAGTCTGGAGAGGCGGTAGTGGGGCCTGGGCAACTGACCTTGCCACAAAAGGACATGAATTAGCATTTTGGTGCCCTCACTGGGATCATGTTGTGCACCTCTTAACCACTGATTTCTTCTCCAAGCTCTCCTTGTAGCCTATATGCAACTTTGTCAGTGTCTTTTGGGACTGGCATTCCCTTTCATGTGCCCATCTTTCCCACAATTATAGCAAAACATACTTTCTGGAGTTTGAGCTGGCCGAGGCGCCACACTGGGAGCCAGGGCGGGGTATTACTAACTGGAAACCTGGGTGCCATCTCTGTCTGGCGGCGTGATAAGCATTTGGAGACATCTCGTCAGTTTCTCCACTTCCATGGTCAAGGAATTGAGTTTGGAGCTGTTATCAGCAGGAGATACATGGGTGGGTACCCCCACCCCCATAGCAGATGCAGTCGGATATAGGTCAGGGCCCGTACTTGCAGGCGTGGCCTTCATAAAGGGACTGTTTTTGAATTCCCGGATCTCTCTCAACAGTTCGCCCCATTGTGGCATGTCTTTTTCCTTGTCAGAGCACTCATTGACTGTCAACCTCTGCCCCTGAACTTCACTTGATGGGTCACCCTCAGTCACTCGGGTCGTAGCCACGGCTGTTGGTGCAGGTACCTCCCGAGGTTGCCTTTTCTCAACTCCTCGAATTTCTCTCATTAACTCATCATAGGAGGGTGGGGATTCCAGTCGATTTGCCAGGCGTAACTGAAGCAACAGCAGTTCTGAGAAGGGGCAGACTTAAGGATTCTGTCCAGTCTGGTTCGTCCAGTTCAATCGCTGGCAAACTACCCTTTCTGAGGCATTCTTGCAACAATTTTTCCAGCCGAGAGACATACACAGACAACAACTCCCCTTGGTACTGTTGTGCATTTCTTACTTCCACCATAGGTCCTCATCAGAATCTGGGCTCCCTACACATTCTCCAAGGCCTCAAGATAGGCCTGTGCAGTCGCTTCAGGGTTACTGGCCGCTTAGCACGGATGGTAGCCAGGGCAGGACCTCGGAGGCCTCACTAACCTCTTTACGCTGCCTTCCGAGCATTGCCATTCTAGCACTTGGGGGCAACATAGTCTATCCAGGTCTCCCAGTCATCCTCCTTGGGGGTGGGGAGGGTGCCAGAGAAGATCCTCAACCTTCGGTAAGAGTCGTGACTAATGGCAGGTGCAGAAATAGGAGTCTGCATTGGTTCAGCCACCATTACGGGCACTGGAGCAGAGAGGGTGTTGGGGAGGAACACCCCAGGTGGCAAGAATAGTTTCTTCAAGTCCTCACAGTTTCCCTCTCCCAGCAACCATTCAGCAAATTTCTCCTCAAAAGTTTCAGATAGTGGTGGGGGCTGATTCTCCCGGTCTTTACTGTCCTTAGTTATCACTCTCAAGCAGTGAGGGCTCCTCTGGGGTAATGGTCTGTGGCACTTTGGAGCTATCTATGGGATCCTTAAACTCTACTAGGGCCAGGAAAGTGTGGGTGAGCAGATTAGCATGCCGACCCACCACCACAGGGTTTTGTAAACCTTCCACCTTGGAAAGTACTCCTGCACAGTGTCCGTATTGATACCCAGGGGATGTCCAGGATAAACATAGCATTTTGGGGTTCGATCTCCTCCCAGTACACCACTCCACCAGCCGTGCACAGCCACTTCTGTCGGGTACCCATTTTTTCTTAACAGTGGTTCGTAAATATGGCCACTAGAGGACACACAATCCCAGCGGTGCCTCAAGATGTAACCCCTAGATGGCGCTATCCCAGGGCTACTACCCTGCCTGATTTGCCACCAACAGGTTGAGGGCCTGGATCCAATGGCGGTGCCTCCACCCAGAGGTCAGGGTTTGCAATAGTTAAACTAACTTGGTCACAGCCCTCTGGGACACTGCAACCCCCTTTCTTCCCACTAGTGGCCCACACAATATATCAGAATTACCTTCACAGTATACACTTACCCCCAGGTCTGGTTCCGGCACTGGGACCTCCTGTGAAATGAGATACAGTGCAACAATCACAGTACAGTACTTTAACATAGACAAATACCTCAGGCAGTATAACTTTGCTGAAACAAGCAGCTCTGATTTATTTAGGGGATATAACAAGGACAGGGAAATCAGGTTAATTAGCTTATCACTCTAATAATCTACCTATGGCTCTGTGCACAGGCCTATCCCTATCAGTTACTGTCCCTGGGTACCCAAGCCCTAGTGGCTAGTCCAAACCATGGCAGCTGGTAGGGGCCCTTTCACACAGAAAAGGAGAATTAAACAGTCAGCAGTACAGTAATTCCATTTGGATTTAATGTGGCAATTCAACAGGGAGTGACCCTGAATTAGTACTCACGACCTCCAAATAAGATAAGGGTCCTTCAATGTTAGCAGGGCTCACTTGAGGTACACAAACCTCTTCACATCCATATAAAAGAAAGCAATATACCAGGCAGGCTGCATCTGTATCCCGATCGCAATTACTGCACAATACCCGGGAGACACACAGCAGATTCAGTTCCTGACAGATCGAGTGCAATTTTCAGCAATTCCTCCAGTCTTCTACAGGGTGAGCCTGGTTTCTACTTCAGAGATCCTTTGATTCTTTTCACAGGACAGATTCAGTCCTAACAAGCTGTTACACAAGCTGCAGACCAGAACTCTGGGCCTTACACACGTTTTTGACTAAAACTGCACACTGAAAAGCACAGGCTCCTTCCTTCTTCACTGCCAAAGCTCAACTGAAACCCCAACCGACAAAACCGGCACTTCCTTTGAGTTCCTCCCAGTTCTTGACTGGATTGGCTGTCACTCACAATAGACTGCTGCTGTTGGTCCAAAAGGCACTGAAGTCTAAACCATCTCCCAGAGTCACTGCCCATACAATCCTCTTGTGGCTGGCTCAGATTATGAGTCCAAGTTCTGATTCGTCCAAGGCACCATTTTAGAGCTAGCTTACCCCACACTGATTGGTCCAGTTCAGCAGTTCAAAACTAGAATGGGAACTAGCAGACACAGTTCTGACTGCAAAGAAAGCAGGTTAGACAAACTGTAATTTCATTATTACTCTAAATAATTTCTGGCAAACAGTTACATCTTTCAGATAGGTTCCTTTGCACTCCTAGTGACTGCAAAATGAAGTGAATTGGCAGCAGCTCGAGTGGTACTCAGAGAAGCACACAGTCCCCCCATACAAACTAATTATGTCTGCAAGCAGACAGCTCTTAAAGAGACAGTACCAGAGGCTCTAAAAACACTCACTTGATAAATGGCTTAAATGCCAAACACCATTCAGGCTTGGAGCATTCAAGCAAGCTCCTGGAAGTCTTTTGGGAACCCCCATTTGCAGGGGGGTTACATAAGCAAGGAAATACCACCCCCCCCAACAGGTTAAGGTAGACAGACAGATACTAGAGATGAGAAAGAAACATTTAAACAAGCCAAGGGGGATGTCAGAATTCAGTAGGGGAAAAAACAACTCCCCCCCCCACAGGGTGAGGTAGACAAACAGGCTGATACCAAGGCCACAGAAGCAACAAAAGGAAACACAAAGGAAAGAAATAGCAGAGGAGGCATGGAGGGAGGACATAGGGATCAGGATGGAGGAGAGCTGGTACAGGCAGGGGGACCAAAACATGGAAAGCCATGAGTACAAATGCCCAGAGCCTGGGAAACAAGATCCCAGACCTAGCAGCCTTGATGGTGGAGAAAGATCTAACATTGTTGTAGTCACAGAAACATGGTACACAGGAACCATGACTGTGATGTTACCATACCAGGGTATACAATCTTCAGGAGAAACAGGGAGGGGAAAAAAGGGAGGAGGGGTGGCTGTGTACATCAGAGAGGGGATCAATTCACTGGAGTTAGGGGGAAGACAGGAAGGGATGGGAAATGGTACCACCATCCGCACTGGAGTTGTCTACAGACCTCCAGCACTGGGGGAAGAAACAGACAGGGTACTAGTGGAAACCATACACAAAATAGCAGTGAAAGCAGAGGTGTTGCTGGTGGGGGACCTAAACATGCCAGGTGTTAACTGGAACACATATGCAGCAGGCACTACCAGAAGCAGAGACATCTTGGATGCCCTGGAAGGGGTGTGCCTCAGACAGCTGGTGAAGGAGCCCACACAAGAGGGAGCAATACTTGACCTGGTTCTCACAGATGGTGACAGAATAACAGATCTTTCAGTGGGCAGCCATCTAGGGACCAGCGATCACCATACAGTGTGGTTTAAGGGGAAGACAGTAGTAGAGTCGAGCCACTCAAAAGTAAAGGTCCTGGACTTCAAGAGGGCAGACTGTGCAAAACTGAGAAAACACCTCTAGAAAATCCTGGCAAAGGGGGAGGGAGGGGGAGAAGTGGAGGAACAGTGGGAGAAGCTTAAAGGAGCCATAGTAGACAACAGGCCTCTGTGTAAAGTTAATAAACAAAGCAAAAGGAAAGGAAAAAACACTATGGTTTTCAAGAGGTAGCAGGGAAGGTTGGGGGAAAAAACAGGAGTGAGACAGGGAAGTGTACCAGGCAAAGCAGAAGGAGGTGGGGAAAGCAGTCAGGTGTGCAAAGGTGCAAACTGAAGGAAAGGATAGCAAAGTCAGTAAAAGAAGGTGACTAAACCTTCATCAGGTATATCAGGGAAAGGAAGAAGATGAATGGAGGGATTGTGAGGTTGAATAAGGGGAAGGGGAGTGTGCAGAGGAGGACCTAGAAAAAGCAGAAATTCTAAATGAATACTTCTGCTCGGTATTTATAAAGGAAGGTGAAGGGGAGGGTCCAAAATTAGGGGGTAGAAACACACACGGGGGGAAGTGGACATCAGTCCATTCACGGAGAGAGTCATAAAGGAAGTCTCGAAACTAAAAGTGGACAAGGCAATGGGGCCAGATGGGTTGCATCCCAGAATACTGAAAGAACTCAGGGAGGTACTAGGGGCACTACTGACAGCACTATTTAACAAATCACTGGAGGAGCGAGTGGTGCCAGAGGACTGGAGAAGGGCAAATGTGGTACCACTACACAAAAGTGGGAGCAAGGTGGGGGCTGGAAATTACAGGCCAGTCAGCTTGACCTCAGTAGTGGGGAAATCATGGAATTCATGTTAAAGGAAAGGATTGTGTTATATCTGGAGGCTAGTGGGCACAAGACCCAAGGCAACATGGATTCACAGCAGGGAGAGCTTGTCGAGCAAATCTGATAGATTTCTTTGATTGTGTAACCAAGGTGGTGGATCAGGAAGGGGTGGTGTACATGGCCTACATAGATTTTAGCAAGGCACTTGACACCATCCCACACAGGAGGCTAGTAAACACGTTGCACAGTCTGGGAGTAGGTCCCAAGGTGGTATGATGGGTCAAAAATTGGCTGAGCAATAGGACACAGAGGGTGGTGGTTAACGGAGTTCTCCACGGGTCGTATGTGGCCACCAGGGCCACTCTGAAGACAGCCCTCCACCGGTCGAACATTGAGCTGTGCACTGAAATCAGCTACCTAGATTGTAGGTGGTCGTGAGGACCACTCTGAAGCCTGCCCTCCCCCATCCGAATGTCGAGCTGTGTACCAAAATCAGCTCCCCAGGTCATAGGTGGTCACGAGGGCCACTCCAAAGTCTGCCCTCCCCCATCTGAACATCAAGCTGTGCACCAAAATCAGCTCCTCTGGGTGTAGGTGGTCACGAGGGCCACTCCGAAGCCTGCCTTCCCCTAGCCAAACATTAAGCTGTGCACCGAAATCAGGAACCAGACAGAGTACCCATTTCAAACTGCATTTCAAATACTGAACTGGAGGAGAGCCATTGAAACCTTAGGTGCCAAAACTTTTCAAACTTTTAAACTAGACTCCTGTTACAGACTGCTTGCCTTAATTTAGACTGCTGCCTTAAAGAGACTCACCAAGGTAACGGAGTCAGCCCCTGCACCATACCCATCGGTGTTTTGCTTCCAGAGGATCCCAATAAAGTTAATATGTCCAAAAAGTTTTCAGCACTTAAAAAGATCTGTCCCTCATAAAATTAAAAAAATCAGGTCCCAAGGACTTCAGATTTTTTTCTGCTGCCCCAGCTCCACCCCTGCACTCACTAGCAAGGGCCTTGTTAGTTGATCGGTGCCCACGTTTCATTGTCAAGTGACCACTATATAATTTAAAATCAATAGAAAAGCTGCCACCCATTATATATAATGGAGCATTCCCCCGCACTCTCACTGGCATCTCATCACGCCTAGTGAGCGCAGGGGCGGAGTTGGGGAGGCAGAAAAAATCAGTAAGTCCTTGGGACCTGATTTTTATATTTTTACAAGGGACAGATCTTTTTAAGTGCTGAAAACTTTTTGGACATATTAACTTCACCCTTGGTGAACTTGTCACTATATAGGATTGATCATGTGTCGTGCTGAGCCTATCAGCCAACTTTTCTCTCTGCAACTTATCGTCTCCCTTCACTAGAGGGCTCTTACCTCTGGCATGCACCCTGCAAGGCTGACTCACCATGTTGCCTTTTTACCTAACTCTAATCTCTGTTCTTGCCCCTTTGACATCTCTCCCTCAATCCTCCTACCCAGTGATGCAGATTCATCACCTGGCAATCAACATCTTGTCTGCCTACCCATCTGTCCACGCCTCCCCCTCCTTCGGGCCACCCCCCCCCCATATGTCTCCTAAGCAAATGGAAAATTGGTCCTTCTGTATTGCCACACAGCTTTCACAATGGGCTACTAGTCCAGAAATTCCCAGCTTATGCCACCTCAGTGCACTCTTTCCAGACATATTCGTCCCCCAGCAAGCTCCTAATAGCTGGTGATGTCGAGCTAAACCCTGGGCCCATCCCTCCTCCCCCTCCAACTCCCTAGGTGATTAAAATTGACTCACATAAATATTTGCAGCTTGCTCAATAAAGTATTCCTGCTACAACCAATAGTCTTATCATGAAGACCTGACATTCTGAATATTTCAGAAACCTAGTTGAAGCCACACATACAGGATGCTGAAATCACTATCCCTGGGTACACAGCCATCCAGCATGACTGCCCAGGCAGCAAAAGGGGTGGTGGTAGAGCTATGTACATTGCATCCTCCCTGCAGTTTACTCCCATCATGCTATCCTAGCCTTTGCAGCCCCTCGATGCCCTGCTAATAAAATTCTCCCTCCCACACACAATTCCCATATTTGTAGCAGGTTGCTACTGTCCCCCCAACTCCCTTATGCCTACTGTCTTGGATCACCTGGGCATCCTAAAATTTTACTCGATGGGGAATGAGCTCCGTGTCCTTGGTGATTTCAACTGGAACTAGTTATCCAAAGGTAGCTCTAAGCTTCGAAACCAGGTTGCCACACTAAACATGTCTGAAATGATCACAGTCCCCACGCACCTAAACCACAAATCACAGACCCACTCACTCCTAGACTGGTCCCTTACTTCGCACCTGCACCGGATACTTTCTTCAGTCCTCCTAACTGACTCCTTAAGTGATCACCACATGATCTACTCAGTCAGGAAGATCTTACGGCCCAAGCCTCCTCCCCCAAAACACTTCTGTCCCACTCCTACAAATCCTTGGACCTGGCTTCCCTACTAACTGACTTGGCCAACACAGAAAGGTCCTTCATCCCCCAGGCTACCTCTATCAACTTGGTTCTAGAGAATTTCAAGTCCAGGTTCCTAGCAATATGAGACTGCTACGCCCCTCTCAGACAGACTCAGGTAAGAGGTGCCCAACTGCCCTGGGCTACAGCTGACATCCTGGCTCATCTCAGGGCTAGGGACCAGGCTTGGAAATCATTCAAAGCTGCTGGCTCCCACAAAGCCCACGTTAAGTACCGCACGCTACGAAATGCTTGCACAAGGCTACTCAGGCAAGCTAAAGCTAACTACTTTAAAGCCACCTTCCATACCAGCTTAAATCACCCAGCAAAATTCTGGAGGGTGGTCAATTTGCTCTTCACCCTGCCTGCACAGGCTCCTACCCCTGCTCTAAACCTAAATGGCACTGTGGTGACTGCACCCCTTGCAGTACCGTCAAAATGTAACTCCTTCTTTACAAACTGTACCTCATCCCTTTTGTCCATCTTCCCATTTACACCCCCAAAATCCCACTCCTTCAACCAATTCAGCCAATTCTGCCCCTCCCACCCCCTCCTTTTCCTTCCATCAGATCTCACCATCTTAAGTTTCAACACCCTGCTCGCCCTAAATCCCTCCAAGGGTAAATGCCCCACTGGGCTAGATGCCAAAATGCTTTACCTGTCTGCCCCTGCCGTTGCCATCCCCCTGTCTGCACTTTTCAACCTCTCTTTCTCGCTCACCTTTATCCCATCCACCCGGAAGCATGCCACTGTCATCCCCCTCCCAAACGGCGGTGACCTCTCGTTCCCTGGTAACTGCCGCCCTATGTCCCTAATTTCCTGTTCTCGCAATAATCCAGGAACATCTAGTCCTCACTTAACTTTCCACCTTTCTCGACTCCTCATCCTTCTTCTCACCTTGCCAGTCTGGTTTTAGGAAGTCCCACTCCACCACCACTTCCCTCCTCAGGCTCTCTGACTCCATCCTTACTGGGATGGATAAAGGCCACATCACCTCAGCTTTATTTACAGATCTAGCAGAGGCATTTGACACAGTCTCACATGCACTCCCCCTGTCTAAGCTCTCCCTTGCAGGGCTTTCTAGCGAGGCCACCAGCTGGTTCCACTCTTACCTGGTAGGCAGGTCCCAATCTGTCAGAATTCCCCAGGAGCTGATTTCGATATGCAGGTTTAGTATATTGGTATATTAATATATTAGAACTTGTAATACTAAAACTTTATAAGACTTCTGTATTAGCAGGTCAATGCTTTTAAGTCTTATTGTTAGAAGGTGCTGACTTAGTTATAGGTTCAAGGTCCAACGTCTATTTATAAGTTATAAGTCATGAATTGGTTAACTATTTTCTATAATATCTTAAATGTTATTAATTGTATTTATGTGTAACCCCCTTGCAAATGGGGGTGCCTAGAAATGCCAGTCTGGGTTTACCGTAGCCTGTTTTGTTCTGTCCTTTTCCCGCTGTCTCTCAGGCTTCTCCTGACTCGGCCCCTAATTTGTTTGGCTTCCCAGGTCCTGTTTGCCCTCATGTGTGCCCCAGCTTGCAGTCAAATGAAAATCCAGCCCCTCGGGACTTAAGCTGCTGACCGCGAGCTCCCGCTGCAAAAATGCTGCCTCCAGGGCAGCGGGAGTCACGTTGGTGCGCAAAGTGCCTTTGATGTGGAGCTGCTTGTTTTGCAGTCGCCTTGGGGACTGTGCCGTGGTTCCCGGAATCCCTTCCACCTATTTGGGACCCGGTGACCATGGACAGCCTGCTGGAGGACCGCTCAAATGGGAATTAAAGGAGTTCTGACTGGGGCTCTTTTGAGTATGCCTGTGCAGGGCCCCGGTCATCTGAATAATGCATAACAGTGTATCTGGCTGCCTCCAGGGTAGCTATGTTCAGCTCCAACCGAAAAGTAAAGAATTAAAATGTTTTACATAATGGAACTGTTGCTGCTTGTTGGGAATATACTGTGCATGTGGGGAAAAGTGCTTAAAGTTAAAATGAGTACTGTTTCCCTGGCAATTCCAGTATCTGGGACTCTGTGTGTCAGCCTGCAAGGGGAGCTTGCATAAGTACAGTAGCGACAGGAAAAATAAAAGAACCGTGTTTTTCATCTGTGCAGTGACTGCAAGTACAGCCTTTAAGCTATAGAACTGTGGGGTATGTGCGGCAAATAATTACTTCTTTCTGGCTGCACCAGGACATTATTCAGGACTGTATCTAATCTGCTATAAGGGACAGTGGGTTAAGCAGCCATTGCCAGCAGTACAGCCAATTGGAATTGCAGCAATAGAAAGCCAGGACTTGTGGGACATTCACTGCATCTTATGGGTAAGCACCCAAGTGCTTATGGGGGCTTACAGGGACATTATTTAAGGCGCAAATTCCACAACCCAATTATGCCTCGAGTGTTCTGATTGACAGGTCCTTCAGCAACTTGGAGACATGTCACCCAATCCCTGCTACCAATCAGGAGTCGAGCTAGGAGCTCTATAAAGAGACAATGTTGCCAGTTTGTCTGGAGATTCATTCAGAGATGCAGAGCTGAGAGAGCAGCAGGCAGGCTCCAGCCTGCAGGGAGCCCCCATGGGGGAGGGGCTCAGGCTCCAGCCATGCCATCAGGCCTGGGCCACTTAATTCAAGCCCTTTCAGTCTTCAGGGGGCATTTGTTATTTTCTTCAGTTAAAAGTTAACTAGTTACAGCAATTGTACTTTCTGCAACAGCTAGTCTGGAGGTTGCCAGTACTGTCCTCCAGAGGCTAGCCTTCCCTCCCACGTCGGGGAAAGATGTGGACCGAAGAATCAGATGTCCAGCAGTGGTGACAGCACTAACCAGACCAGATGACATCATGCAGTGGTGAGAGCGCTGACCAAGTACCTCAGCAGTGAGAGAGCTGAAGAAGTCTTCAGGATGCCTTCGATTGCGGATGAGACCCTTGGAGGACCTGAGTGAGGACCCTCGTACCCCCAGGTACGAGGGAGAAGCTAAGCAAGTAATCTTGGGGGCTCCATGCTCCATTAAGAAATGAGTGCTATTAAGTGTGAAGTATTGAAGTCATCAGTCTGGGCTACTCCCCATAAGAGACTGCCTAGTTCAAGTAATGGATGCGTCTTGTCTGTGGCCCAAATGGCTGAGTTGCAGGTGCAGCAAGATGCTGGGCTCAGTAAATCATATAAATGTGTAACTGTGGGTTAGAGTCCTGCCATCGTGGAGCTGTCTGCCAAGATGCACTTGCCACTTCATGAGACAGGAGGCCCTAGAGCATATTAATGTTTAAGATACCTTAAAGAGAATGTACTGTACCTGTGTCTGCACAGAATTTCGTCTAAGAGCGCTTGGTATAAGTGTTAAATGGCTAGATGTGCTGGATAGGACTCCGCTTGTGGATAATGTTCTTGGTATATAGAAACATAGACTTTGATGGCAGATAAGGACCACTTGGCCCACCCAGTCTGCCCATTTCCCTACCTACTGGTTAAGCTGCAGATTCTAGTTAACCAACAGCCTACTTCCTGCAACCCCAACTATAATTGCCTTGTGTCTGTCCCATGCATGTTTGAATTTCCACTGTTTTAGACCCAACGACCTCCTCAGGAAGGCTGTTCCATGTATCCACCACTCTCTCCGTGAAAAAAATTTCTCACATTACCCCTGAGCCGTCCCCCCTCTATCTTTAAATTGTGCCCCCTTGTTCTTACACATCTCTTTTTCTGAAATATGCTACCCTCCTGGACTTTGTTGATTCCCTTGAGATACTTGAACGTTTCTATCATGTCCCCCCGTCCCTCCTTTCATCAAGAGTATACATATTAAGCTCTCTCAGTCTCTCTTCATATGGCTTCTGCTGCAGATCCTGCACCATTTTAGTTGCCCTCCTCTGGATTGCTTCCATCCTGTCTATGTCCTTGCGTAGATGAGGTCTCCAAACTGCACGTAGTACTCAGATGGGTCTCACCAACTGTCTGTACAGAGGATAACAACTTCCTTTTTCTACTTGTGATGCCCCTTCCTATGCATCCCAGTATCCCCTGGCTCTCCTTACCGACTTTTCACATTGCTTACCCACCTTTGGGTCATCTGATATGACTACCCCAAGTCCCTTTCCATTTTTGTTGTTGTTAGTACCTCCCCTGCTATTGTGTACTCTTCTCCTGTGTTTTTGTTTCCCAGGTGCATTACTTTGCACTTCTTTGTATTGAATCTAAGTTGCCACATGTCTGACCATTCCCCAACCTTCGCAGTCCCTTCTCATCTTTTCTACCCCCTGTGTATCAACTCTGTTACAGATCTTGTGTCATCTGCAAAGAGGCATACATTTCCTCCAGACCCTCTGCAATGTCATCTATAAAGATGTTAAAGAGGACTGGACCCAGTACTGAGCCCTGAGGTACTCCACTAGTAACCCCCCTTTCTTCGGAATGTGTTCCATTCACTATTACCTTCTGTGTCCTGTTGTGCAGCCAGTTTGCTACCCAGGCTACCACCCTGGGACCCACTCCCAGGCTGGCTAACTTGATTATTAATCTTTTGTGCGGGACTGTGTCAAATGCCTTGCTAAAGTCTAGGTAGGCCATATCCACAGCCCCTCCCTAGTCTATTACTTTGGTCACCCAGTCGAAGAAATCATTTAGATTTGTCTGACATGACCTTCCTGCTGTAAATCCATGCTGCTTTGGGTCCTGTGCCCCGCTGGCCTCTAGGTACTCAACAATTCTTTCTTTCAGAAGTGATTCCATCATTTTTCCTACCACTGAGGTCAAACTTACAGGTCTGTAGTTTCCCGCTTCTGCCTTGCTCCACTTTTGTGAATGGGAATCACATCTGCCCTCCTCCAGTCCTCAGGTATCACCCATCCTGCCATGATCTGTTAAAAGTGTGGTCAGTGGTGTCACTAGGTCCTCCCTTAGTTCTTTAGGATTTGGGTGAATCCCATCAGGCCCCATTGCTTTGTCCACCTTGAGTTTTAGGAGTTCTTTCAGGACTCTTTTTCTGTGAATGGACTGGTGTCAACCCCCTCACCCAGAGTGCTTCTATTGTCTGGTTTAGGTAACTCCTCCTCATCTTCTTTTGTGAATACTGAGCAAAGTATTCATTCAGAATCTCTGCCTTTTCACTGTCTCCCTCTGCCCACCTCCCCTCTCCTTTATTAATCTTCACTATCCCTCCCTTAACCTTTCTATGCTCCCTAATGTAAATATAAAAGGTTTTATCCCCCTTCTTAACTGAGTTGGCTATTTTTTCTTCAGTTTGGGCCTTTGCTAGTCTGACTGCCTTCCCCACTTCTTTCTGCTTTAATTGATACAGTTCCCTGTCATGCTCCTTCTGTGATTCCTTATACTTTATGAATGCAGCCTTTTTCTCCTTAACCTTCACTGCCACCTCGTTTGAAAACCATAGTGGTTTTTTACTCCGCTTTGTTTTCTTTATTTGCTTCACACAAAGGCTTGTTGCCTCTATGATGGCAGTTTTGATTTTTCTCCATTGTTCTTCCATCCCTCCTTTTTGGTAATTTGCTAGTGCATTTTTCAGGTATTCACCCATTTTGCCAAAGTCAGCTCTTCTAAAGTCCAGTATCCTTGTTTTTGTATGGCTTATCTCCATGGTTGTGCTCATTGTGAAGCACATTGTGCAGTGATCGCTTGTTCCCAGATGTCTACTGACTTCTAAATTTGTGATCCTCTCTCCATTTGAGAGTACCAGGTCTAATATTGCTCCCTCCTGAGTGGGTTCCAACACAAGCTGTCTAAGGCCTGCCCCCTGCAGGGCATTGAGAATGACCCTGCTTTTGGACGTGGCTGCAGTACCTGTTATCCAGTTAACATCTGGCATATTCAGGTCTCCCATCAACAGTATCTCCCCTTTTTCAGCCATTTTGAGAATATCCTCTATCATTTTGTTGTCCATTTCCTCCCCTTGAGACGGGGGTCTTATGCAACCCCTGTGCGGATTGTGATGCCATTCCCTGTCTCCAAGGTGACCCAGAGTGCCTCTTGTCCTCCCCCTTTACTTTTTAGTTCTGTAGCTTTGATCCCTTCCCTTATGTATAGAGCTACTCCACCTCCTCTTTTACCTTCCCTGTCCCTTCTGTAGATTGTGTACCCTGGTATGTTGATATCTCAGTCACGGTTCTCGGTGTACCATGTTTCCGTGACTGCCACAATATCCAACTGTTCATCTTCCATCAGGGCTACTAGCTCAGGAAGCTTGTTTCCCAGACTACGGGCATAGGTACTCATTGCCCTCCATTTAATGTTGGCTTTATCCTTTTTTCCCCCATCCCTGCTCTTACTGTCCTTATCTATTTTTCTATTTACCACTGTCCTGCCCTGTGTTGAGCTCTGTACCTCAGTGTTTACCTTACTACCTGCCATGTTTTGTGGGGAGGCTTGAAATTTCCTGCCTTTTATCAGCGCCTCCCCCTTGGCTAGTTTAAAAGCTTGCCAAGGAAGCATTTAAACCTATCACCTAGGAGCTTGGTTCCCTTTGTGGACAGATGCAGACCATCATGCCAGAATAGACCTTTATCTCTCCAGGTGGCCCCCAGTCCCCAATGAAGTCAAAGCCCTGTGCTCTGCACCAGTTTTGCAACCATTCATTAAACTGCATGGTGTGCAGTACCCTAGCCTCACTCCTGCCATGGACTGGTAGCACCTCTGAGAAGGTTACCGTGCTTGCTACCATCTGAGGCCCCTCCCCAACTCCACAAATTCATTCTGCACTGCACTGATCCCATGCCTAGCTAGGTCATTTGTCCCAAGGTGGACTATGATATCTAGTTCCCTCTCCTGTGATGCTGCTTCTGCAATCCTGAGGATCTCCCTGTCCCTCCAAGCCATGGCACCTGGCAGGCACCTTACTTCTTCTCTCCCTTTCCCAGGTTTACCCCCTAACAATAGAGTCCCCTATCAGAAGCTGTTTCCTTCCCCTGTGGTGTCCCTTGCCACCCTTTTGTGGGTCTCGCTTGTGGATGTCCTCAGCTTTCTTCTGGGTCTCAACTGAGGGTGCCATCATAGAGGAACCTTGCTCTGCCAGAATGGCATATGATTTGTGTAGAGGTACAACTAGGGGGCTTCACCTCTGGTCCACCACCGCACCTCCCAGAACCTACTGTGGTCCAACTGCTCTTCATACTTGGCAACCTCTGAGGCAGTGGTTGTGGCAGTGGTGCTCTTTGGAAGGGGAGGCTCCTAGTCCTTGCTAGTTCAGCCTGGAGGTGGGCAACCTCCTCCCTCAGAGCTGACAGTTGCCTGCAATAGGATAGCAACGCAGTTTCCAGAATGTCTCCCGGAAAACTGCTGCCCCACAGCCAGTGCATTGCGCCTACCCCCACATGTCCCTCTCTTATAATATACTATATATCTTTTTATTATTATTTGTGGTGTGTACCTACCCTTTTGCACTGTGCTGGGTTATAGGATATGACAGTTCTGCCCCAAGACCTGTTGAGGAAGTGATGTCAGAACTGTGGCTATAAAGGAAATGCCACGCCTGGGGGCGGGTGTGGGGTAGGGTGGTGGGTAGTCCACAGCCACTGGTAACTGATAGAAACAATCAAATACACAACTGCTCCACCACCCTGGTGAGTACTGCCCTTTATAGTACTTCAACTAACACCACAATTTACTAGACCACGTCTCCTGCACAAATCACTCTACTGAGTCCAGGGATAAAAATTAACTCACTCCTCAGCCAGCAGGACACTTTTAAAATGTTGCAAAAATATCCTTCCAAATCCTAGGTCTCAACCCCAACAATCAAGCAAATTCAGTTGTATCTCACTCCCTCTGGTTATAAAATTACTACACTTTTAATGGAATCCTGCAATTCTCTGCTTAATGCCAATAAGAGAAAAAAAATGAAACTTTTTGTAGAAAGCATAGCTCCCTTTCTGTACAAGTATTATGCCTCACCAGGTTTCCAGGTCCTAAATGAAGTTATAGTTTGTTCTTTGCAGTGTAGCAAGGTTTTCAGCTTCCACAGACAAATCAAAGTCAGACTGACTGACTTCTAACTGTGAAGGATGCCTAAGACAGCAGTGATACAGAATGTACTGGATGTGACTGCCTGTGACTAAAGTATGGGATGCTTGATAAAAGTGTCATTGCCAACTTACTCTGGATGGATGCCTTTTGGTATATAAAGTACTGGATGTGACCGTGTTTAAACTGCGTTTAGGATGCTTGACAGAAGCATCACTCTTATTGCTTTGGTTGGGACTTTCAAATATTGTGCTGAGTGTTCTGGATATAAGATCCACATAGTTTGTTCTGGAATGTTCAGAAGTCTGCGAGTGCAGGGCAATCCCTGCTTTGACTGCTAAAGTGCAGGGCAATCCCTGCTGTGGTTGTAAATAGTAATTTGCTGCTTTACAAAAATCTGTTTCCAAGTTGCCCTACCCTCAAATTAATAGCCGGCCACCTCGACCAGCTGCAACTCCATCAGGCCTGCAACATCTTGGACTGTGGTATCTGTTTAACTAGTTTGGAATGAGATTGCGGGGTTTCTGCTGCATCTGGGACTGATATCAGTATGGGTATTTTTAATAATTAGGTTTAACATCTGATTGATCAGCAGCTAGATAGCCAGGGCTCTGGATGTCTTAAGTCGAATGGTAAAATCTGATTTATGTCTGTGTGTTAATCTGAAGCCACCCAGCTGGAGGGTTCACCAGCAAAATCCAAAATGATCTCTGTACATGTTTAAATATGGTAAGATAACCTCTACTCCTCCTGTTTCCCCTTTCCTAACTCCTTTATTACTCCTGAAATAAATATCTTGTTGTTGTTGTTTGAAATCCTGTGTGAGCATATTATTAGAGAGAGAGCCTTTAATTCAAAATGTGGAAATGTGGGGAACTGTGTATTGGGGCATGTCTGGGGAAGGTAACTGGTCATTGTGGGTGGTGTAGCAGCTCAGGGGGCTACACCCAGCACCATCTCGCCCACGTAAAGCACCCTGAGCGGAGGCACTGCGCAAAGGTTTTAAAAAATGTTATGAGTTAGCGAACCCAACCCCCTTAGCCTATATCCAGGGTAGTAGGCAGGGGTGTAACACTGGGGGGTGGCGCCACCCAGGGGTTACATATGTATTTAACTTTTTGTGATGAGCTGTCTGCACTGTTACTTGTCGCTATTCTTATGTTTTCTATGTATACTGTTTTACCTTTACTTTTAAAAAGGAAAATAAAAATGATTATGGAAAAAAAAAGAATTGGTGACTCCACCTCTGCCTCCCTCCCAATTACATCTAGTGTACCCCAGGGCTCGGTCCTTGGCCCGCTACTGTTCTCCATTTTCCTTAATGACCTGCTCTCTGCCTGCCCCCACACATCCATTAACATGTATGCAGATGACACGGTGCTGTATACATCCAATCCCTCACCCGTTGTTGTGGTGTCCAGTCTTCAGCAGGACTTCAGTGCTGCCAGCTCTGGTTCTGCTCTAATCAGCTTTTTCTCAATGCCAAGAAAACTGTCTCAATGACCTTTGGCACTAGGCAGAGGCTTTCTCGACTTCCCCCACCCCCATTTTCCACACCCTGGATGGGACTCCGTTAGAGGTCTGCACCTCCTTTAGATACCTCGGAGTTTGGCTTGACCAGCACCTTGACTTTTCTATACACATAGATGCCATCCACAAAAAGCTGCACCCTAAGTTGGGTGCCCCATACTGCAACAGTGGATGCATCCCATTGACGGCTTGCCACGCTATTGTGCAGAAAATGATCCTTCCTATTCTAGACTATGGTGATGTAGTCTACAGTGCTGCTCCCAAGTCCACTCTAGCCAGATTGAACCTTCTCTTCCACTCCTTCTGTCGCTTCACCCTCGATGTTCTTCCCTCCACTCACCACTGCATCCTCTACCAGACCTTTGACCTTCCCTCACTCTACGATCAGAGAAAATCTCACTGCGCTAGGCTAACTGTGAAATTTCTGGTCCTGGTCGCTGCCATCCTACCTAACCTCAGTTCTAACAGCTGCCCCCCCCCCCCCAGCTTATCCAATCAGAAACTTTGACTCTCACTTCATGGCTGTCCCTCATATGACTACCATGGCAGGTCAGGCAGTCTTTAGGTTTCGCATGCCTAAACTGTGGAACTCCTTCCTCACGAACGTTTGGCATGCCCCCCACCCAGCACCTTAACTCCCTTCTCAAAACCCATTTTACCTCTGCTTGAGCATGTGACTAGGACCTGCTATAACACTAGCCGTGCTTCCCCTGGTGATGATTTTATATGTGCTGCACTGTACTTGTGTATGCTCTAATCCCTCGCACAACTACCTACCACAGTAGTGCTTACCTTACCCTAGCAGTTGCAGGGTTGCTCTTTTTACTCATTTTGGCTTATAACATATGGGTGATGTACATGTTCTATATCCTCTGTAACCTTTCTCGTAAACTTTGCTGTATTATGTACTCTCTGTAACTATGTATTTCTCCTGTTGCCCCTGTCCCCCAGGACGCATCTAGAATCGAGCAGTACTCTGCTCAGTATGCATCCATGATAAAACTTTCAATTAAATAAATAAATAAATAAGAGGGAGGTGACCCGTGGGGTGTAACAGAGTTCAGTTCTGGGGCTGGTCCTCTTCAATTTCTTCATTAGTGACATTGTGGAGGGGCTGGAAGGAAAGGTGTACCTTTTTGCAGATGACACCACGATCTGCAGTAGGATAAACACTCCAGATGGTGTGAAAAAAATGAAAAGAGACCTAGGCAATTTGGAGGACTGGTCAAGAGAGTGGCAGCTTAAATTCAATGCAAAAAAGTGCAAAGTCATGCACTTGGGCCACAGGAATCCTGGAGAGGAATACAAAATATGTGGGGGGGGGCATAATAACAACAACAAAACTGGAAAGGGACCTGAGAGTAAATATAATAGATGACCTGAAGGTGGACAAGCAATGTGAAAAGGTGGTGGAGAGGGCCAGAGGGATGCTGGGTGCATAGGGAGGGGCATCGCCAGTAGAAAACAGGAGGTGGTGATGCCACTGTACAGACAATTGGTTGAGCCACATCTGGTATACTGTGTTCAGTTCTCTCTGGATGGACACAAACAGAATAGAGGTGGTCCAGAGAAGGGAAACAAAAATGGTGAAAAGAATGCACCAGAAAACATATGAGGAAAGATTGAAATACCTCAACATGTATACACTGGAGGAAAGGAGGGAGAGGGTGGGATATGATAGAGACATTCAAGTACCTCAGGGGAATCAATAAGGTCCAGGAGGGCAGCATCTTTCAGAAAAAGAGATGTGCAAAAAGAAGGGGTCACAATATGAGGCTCGAGGGGAGGAGACTCAGGGGAAATGTGAGGAAATATTTTTTCACAGAAAGGGTGGTGGATGCATGCAACAGCCTCCCATCAGAGGTCATACAGGCTAAAATGACTGGTGAGTTCAAGAATGCATGGGGCAGACAGAAGGCAACCCTAGTAATAGGCAACAGAGGGTAAGCTGCTGATCATTTAGGATCAGGAGTTAAGTAGGTAGGGAAATGGGCAGACTAGGTGGGCCAGGTGGTCCTTATCTGCTGTCAAAATTTATGTTTCTATGGACAGCCTGGGAGTGGGTCCAAAGATGATAAACTGGATAAAAAATTGATTGGGGAATAGGTGACAGAGAGTGGTGGTAAAAGGTGTTCACTCTGAGGAAGGGAGGGTGACCAGCAGTGTGCCACAAGGATCAGTGCTGGGACCAGTCTTCTTTAATGTCTTTATTAGTGACACTGCATAGAGGTTACAAGGGAAAGTATGCCTTTTTGCATATGACACAAAGATCTGGAATAGGATAGACACTCCAGGGGATGGGGTGGAAAAAATGAATAGAGATCTAAGTGTAACCCCTAGGTGGCACTATCCCAAGGGCTACTACCCCTGCCTGCTTGGCTAGTAGCAGGTCAAGGGGCCTGAGTTCTGAAACGGGTGCCTCCACCTGGAGGTGAGGGTTGGTAGTGGTCAAGCTAACCTGGGCACAGCCCTCCGGGACACTGTAAACCCCCCTCTTTCCCCTCTAGTGGCCTGAACACTGTACAATAATCACTTTCACAATACCCCTGGTACACCACACAAGTACCCACACTGTTTGCATTTACCACCAGGGCTGGTTCCTCTGGCTCGACCCTGGGAACCCCCTGTAAAACAAGGTTATGCACAGCAAATAGCAACAGTACAGTCCTTTGAGCACAAGCTGGAACCACAGTCAGATTACATGCAGAAAAAGTTAGATCTGATTTATTCAGGGGACTTGAACAAGGGAGGGGCAAAATCAGGTTAATTAGCTTAAAGGTTATATCAATCAAGCAGTTATACATGCGCTTTGAGTCCCCCCACACAGTCCATCTCTGGGTACCCAGGTGGAGAAGAGATGGGCTAGCCAGGACTGTTGCCCGGGTTTGCAGTTGGTTGGGGCCCTGTGATGGAAAACACAACATGCACAGTACACAATACTTGTAATCTGGAGCCAGAGGGCTCAGTTCGTAAAGGAAACGAAACAACAAGACAATCAGATGACACACTCAGATTAAGCTGTTGTTGCAGGGACCTATCCTGGTATTTACTCACGATACCCAAGACTAGACACAGGCTGGACGAAAATCGAGCCTGCAGGTGGTTGATCTGGAATGCCAGGAGAAGCAGGACCCACACGAGTCACAGAGGCGTCGTTCCTGTTCAAGCGTGGAGCAGGGGGCTGATCCCCAGGCGGGTCTCTCGTCAATGGCTTCTCTGTGCAGTGGGTAGTCTGGCTGGGCCAATCTGGCAAGGCCCAGACTGCATGGAGACAAATTCGGATGCAGTCCGTTTTGGGCTGGATACAGCTTCCAGCAAGCAGAACACAGTTCACACAGTGGGGAACTAACTCACATCCCACTAGCAGCTTATAACACATTTACATGTAAGGGAATTCTATTGTACCAGGCAAAGCGCTCCCTGGTCACAATCGCAAAGTCTCTGCACACACTGGGAGCTTAGGGTTAGCTGTAACTCCTGACAGGCCGATCGCATTCAGCAAAATCTTCAGACTTCTTCAGGTCGAGCCTGACCCACTTCAGTAGCTCACTTTAGTCACACAAACTTGGATTTAGTACAAAATAATTCTCTTCTCTCCCTCTCAGGAGCAGCAGACAGACATGCAGGCTGAAACTTAGCCCTTTCACAGTTCTCCCATGCGAATCCACTCAGGACTGCTGCTCAAAACCACTTCAGCTCCTCTCATTTCACTTCCCAGCTCAGAACTAACTGAAAACTGCATGCAGCCCGTGATTTCCCCAAGATCCAAAAGATTTGGTTGGCTGATTTGGCTGTCAGAAAAAGCAAGAGCTCCCCCTTCAGTTACAAAAAAGGTACAAAAAAAAGCTCCAAACTACAGTTCCTACAGATTTTGAATTCAGACAGCTCCTGTAGTCCAGCTACATTTTAGGTCCCACCAGTACTGTTTGGTCCAATTTGCAGTCCAGGACCAAGATAGTGGAGACAAACAAACAGTCCTTGCTACAAAGAAAGCAGGTTAGACAAACTACATTATCATTATCATTCTAAATGATTTTCAGCAAATAGTTACATCTATCAACAGAGCTCCCTCTGAGATTACTTAAGCTGCAATCAGGCAGCTCTTAAAGAGACAGTACACAGAGGCTATACAGGCTCTGGTAATCACATTTAAACTGCTAAAATGCAGGACATCAGCCTGGCAGTGAGCATTTAGGCAAGCTCAAGGAAGACTTCTTGGGAACCCCTATTTGTAGGGGGGTTACACCCTTCCCTGCCTGGGAAAACGTGATGTCCGCGTCAAGTCTGTACCATCATAGCATTGAAAATGCAACATATACAAGACATTTATACCATTAGCATGCTATACAAGTACTATCTGATTCATTAATTGGCATAACGTGTCACTTTACTATACATTTCATTGAACTCCACTACATCATTTCCATTCTGACAATACATTATGCGTATTTCACACAGGTAAATTGAACATTACTATACAGAATTATGTAATAACTTCTTGTACTCTAAACAGCGCAAGAGGGGGCCCTTCAATATTAGCTAACTTGAGGCTGGATGGGGCAGGGGCACCATGGTGAGAGGGCAGAACAAGTAACCTGGAATGGGCCATCAGTCTCAATTTGGGTAGTGAGCTCTGAGAGACATAAACACCTTTGTGGACTACATTGAGAGGCAAATCCACTGGCCTCCCGGGGGAATCATAACTGAAGTGCACCACTGGCTTGACAGCTCGGCCAGTCTTTCTGGGGTGAACAACCACAGTCTCTGTACTTTCAGCAATGGTCTTGGAGCTTTCATCACTTGTGAGGGGTGCCTCTGTATGAAGGGGAATGTCCAAGCTGGGAGCACTGTCAGCCCCTTGCTCTGTAGTCTCTGTTTCTACAATACTGGGCTCATTTTGAAGACACTCTGGCACTGAAGGGGGGTTGTTAGCACTCTCATAGTGTTCCTCAAGTTCTAGCATGTCACCAGAAAGACTCATACCATCAGCCCCTCCTTCAGGCAAATCATACAATTCCACGATGCACAAAGACTCGGCATCCTCAGACGTGATACTTTACACTTCACCTTCAGGGAGCATTGGGTCCAAGGATGATGCCGGGGCATTTGGCAGTCCAGAAGGCTTAGCTTCATCCCCATAATTCAACATAGGATTTCCACAAAACAACTGACTCAGTTCATATGAGGGGTATTAGGCATTATCACACTCACTGTCATCCGAGTTAAACTGGCAGTCACTATCATTCTGGGCCTGCTGTGGGGAAAGTCTTAAATCGGCAACCATGGAGGCAGGCTGACTGTTTATTTCTTGCAGCAGCATGAGTCACTGGTCCAGGGAATCAATCTGGGTGGGTTCAACCTCAATTATAACTTGACCAATAGGTAGCAAGTGGTTACGGTGCATGGTCTTGACAGCTTTGGTATTATTCTCGGGGCGCACTTTGTACACTGGCAAATCATCCAACTTTCCAACTATGACATGGGGAAGATGGCACCATCGATCAGCAATTTTGTGTTTACTATGCAATCCTAAATTTTGCAACAACACACGATCTCCAAGCCTAAGCTCTTGAACCTTTACTTTTCTATCATGTCTCTCTTTGTTGGCTAGATTCCTTTTGGCAGCCATTGTCTGGGCCAGTTTATAGGCATGGTTCAATTGAGCTTTCAGTTTTTGTACATATTGCAGGTAATCTTCGGCTCAGACCCCATCGGGAGAAACCCCAAAACAGACATCAACAGGCAACCGGGCCTCTCTCCCGAACATGAGGCAGTAGGGCGAGAACCCGGTAGCATCATTCTTTGTGCAATTGCATGTGTGTACCAATGTGCTAATCTGCTGGCTCCATTTATGGGGAGGGTGCCTAGCATGTCTAGCAGGGCGCAGTTAAAGCATTCTGGTTGAGGATCCCCCTGTGGGTGATAAGGGGCGGTTCTTGACTTTCGCCCCCCCCCCATAGAGAGAGCATTTCTATGATTAGCCGACTCTCGAAGTCCCAGCCCTGATCAGAGTGAATTTGCTGGGGGGGGGGGCACCATAGTGGACTAAGAAATTTTCCACTAGCACTTTGGCCACGGTAGATGCTTTTTGGTCTTTGGTGGGAAAATCTTGTGCATACCATGTGAAATGGTCCGTAACCACTAACACATTGCCAATGTTTCGCTGATCAGGCTCTAAACTCAAGAAGTCTATGCAGACTAGTTCTATTGGGGTGCTGGTAGTAATGTTGACAAGGGGGGCAGCCCTCTGAGGCAGGGTTTTTCTCTGCAGGCAGCGACTGCAACTCCTTACGTGGTGCTCAACATTGGCCCCCATCTTGGGCCAGTAAAGTTGAGATCGTACTAGGTCAAGGGTCCAGTTGATACCGAGGTGGTCCATGTGATTGTGGAGGGACCTCAGTACCAAATCTTTGAAGGCTGTGGGCAGGACCAATTGTTGTTTGTCTAGTTGGCCACCCTGATCTACAGTCTCTCTATACAACAACTGATTAAGCAGCTTCAACCTGGGCCCTTCTTTAAACAATAAAGCGGTTCACAGATCAGAGGACCGCAACTTGGACACATCTTTTCCTGCACAAAGGGCATCAAGTGCTGGCTGAATCATAGGATCTCAGGATTGAGCTCACAGAATGCTGTCATTGTCAAACTGAGGTAGTGCACTAATATCTAGAGCAGAGAAGTGGCAATACGCGGCCGGTATGCAGGTTTCAGAGGGGCCCAAGCAATCTACTAAGCAGTCCGCTGTGTCCGTAGACATCTGTTCATTTCTTTCAAACTTTTGGCACAATGCTCAGATGTCAGGTTCAGACAGCCTGACCCAGTCGCTCTTGGAAATGGGCCTCCAGGATAGGGCGTCAACATTAATATAATTCAGGCCTGGTCTGTATTTGACAGCATAATCATATGTTGACAATGCAGAAATCCACCGGTGCCCCATGGCGTCTAACTTAGCTAAAGTCTGTACATAGGTCAACGGGTTATTGTCAGTTCTCACCAATATTTTTGCCCCACAGAGGTAATCATGAAACTGGTCAACAATGGCTCATTTTAATGCAAGGAACTCCAACTTGTGCACAGGGTAGTTTTGCTCTGACGGGGTCAAGCTCCTACTGGCAAATGCCAGTGGTCTCAAACCATCCTCATGGTCTTGATACAGTACAGCTCCTAGACCCTGCAGACTGGCATCAGTATGCAGCACATAGGGTTTGGTGGGATCAGCATAAGTGAGGATGGAGGCATGGGTGAGCTGGTATATGACTTCGTGGAAAGCTGCTTCACAGTCAGGCGTCCAACAGGACCTGAAAAGTTCACCTGAGCGGAAATATGCTTTGTCTGGTTCTTTGACAGACCCTTTTTTGTATTTCCGATTGGTAGGAGGGTAACCCTGGGTAAGACTCAAGAGTGGCCGAATCACTTTGGAATAGTCCTTTATGAACCGGCGGTAGTAGCCACAGAATCCCAGGAAACGTTGTACTTTCAAATTGTGGGGCTGGGGCCAAGTAGTCAAGGCTTCAACTTTACTAGACTCAGTCTCTATCCCCTCTGTAGATACAATGTGCCCCACATACTTCACAGACATTTGGAAAAACTGGCACTTGTCGATGGACAGTTTGAGGCCGAAATCTTCCAGTCGGTCTAGTACTTTGAACAGTCGACTCTCATGTTCCTCTAGGGAGCTCCCAAACACAATGACATCGTCCAAGTACACTGGGCATTCTAGCAAATTCATGTCTCCCACTGCTCGTTCCATCAGTCGCTGGAAGGTGGCCAGGGTGCCCGATATCCCCTGTTGCATTCTCAGGAATTCGTAGAACCCCAAAGGACAGATGAAGGCTGTCTTCTCACAGTCCTCCGGAGCCATCGGAATCTGGTAATATCCACTGCGAAGATCCAACACTGAGAACCATTTGCTCCCATTCAAACAATCCAGAGCATCTTGTATACGGGGCATGGCGTATTGATCGGGGATGGTCTGCCGATTCAGAGTTCAATAAACAACACACATTCTCACAGATCCATTCTTCTTATGCACAACCACAATGGGAGAAGCATATGGGCTCCTGGATTCTTGTATCACACCAGCTGCGAGCATTTCCTGCAAGTATCTTATCACATCATCTATGTCTGCAGGGGCTAGGCATCAAGACCTCTCTCGCAATGGCTGTTCATCGTGCAGAAGTATGTGATGCTCCGCACCCTGGACACAGCCCACGTCCCATTCCTTCAATGAAAACACTTGATCTCTCTGAGCAAGTTTCTGGCTAATTCTAGTCTTCCATTCAGCTGGCAATGGGGACTCACCAAAATCAAACAAGTCGGGAGTCACTCTATCTGTCTTGCCAGGGTGCTTGTTGCTGGGCAACACTGCAGTGTCTGCGCAGTGTACCGTAGCTAGGATGCATCCTCTGTTCACCCAGATCTCCCGATCTGACACATTATGAATCTGGACCATCACTTTTGAGCATAGGCATGAGCATGAGGTGGCAAGATGCTGGGCTTAACCAATAATCCTTCCAGCAATTTTCCATCGCCTGGCATGTCCAACATCAGTATTTTGTTCTTGACATCTTTGCGGAGGCGGACCTCCCCTTGAACGGTACACTGGGTGTTAGGGGCCAGTACCATTGAATCGGGATCCTTCTTCCACAGGACCTCTACTGGTTCATCCTGGTCCACTCCCTTGGGGTTCTGCTGCAAATCATAAGCCCTCTTGATCAGAGCGGGAATTCTTACGGCCCTCCCAGTCCATCAAACTTGTTTCTCGTGACAGAGCTGTGCCAGTCTCCCAAACATATGGGCGTTGATCCCCATTAACAGGGGAACCCCATCATACAGTCCAGTAGGGGGACACACTAAGGCCAGTGTCTCAACTTGCTCCTCTACACCAGTTACAACTGCAGGAAATGACAACCAGAGGTGGACATATCCTAGGTAGGGATAAGACTTGTCACATGTAGGCCTTCCAGGGATTGTAAGGGTACAGCAGATAAGTGTTTGTCATACCAGTCCTTAAATACAATGGTCACTTGTGACCCACTGTCCAGCACAGCCCGAGTAGGAATACCATTCACAGCCACGGTAGTCTCCATTGAAGGGCCCACTATTTTGGACCAGTCTGGAGTGAGAGCAGCAGGAGCCTGGATGGACGATTTAGCCACAAAGGGTTTGAGTTAGGATGTCTGAAGCCTTCACTGTGGTCATTTTGGGCACCCCTTGACCACTGATTTGTTTTCTGAAGCTCTCCTTGAAGCCAGTTCACCACTTTCTCTAGGTCTTTCTGACACCAGCACTCCCTCTTCATATGGCCATCCTTTCCACAGTTGTGACAAATGATAGACTCCTGGGTCATCCTTGGAGAGAACATTGCATGAGGAACTGAAGTAGCAGCAAGGGATTGGGATCCAATATCTGCTTGCAGCGGTGAGAGGGGTGCAACATGTCTCAATAGTTCCTTTAGGGTGGCAGTCAGTTCCTTGATTTCAGCCTGGGAGCCATCCTCGGTAGAGGATGCCTGAGGGTGCACCACCACCCCCATGGCAGTCACATCCTGAAAGGGACCAGAATCTTGTTCCATGGGGGA
This sequence comes from Neoceratodus forsteri, assembly GCA_016271365.2. Classification (NCBI taxonomy): domain Eukaryota; kingdom Metazoa; phylum Chordata; order Ceratodontiformes; family Ceratodontidae; genus Neoceratodus; species Neoceratodus forsteri. Next base: position 211,420,606 of record JADMNL010000026.1, on the reverse strand, counting down.
AACCCTTGCAGAGGCACCCGTCTTCAACTGTCAGACTTCCTTTAGTAGCTCATCTTTCCAAAACTGGGCCCAGGGAGGGAAGTCCTTTGCATTCTCAGAGTGCTTGTTAGGTGTCGACGTTTGCCCCATAACCCCACTTGGATGATCACTCTCTGTCACTTGTGCAGTAGCAGCAGATATTGGTGAAATCCCCCCAACCGGGGTTGCCTTTGCTCAACCCCCCAAATTTCTTTCATTAGCTCGTCATAAGAGGGGGGCGATTCCAGTCGGTTGGCGAGGTGCAACTGAAGCAGTAACAATTCTGAAAATGGAGCAGACTTAAGGATCCGGTCCAGCCTAGTCCGATCTAATCCATTTGACGGCAAACTACCCTTTCTGAGGCACTCTTCTAGTAGCTTTTCAAGCCGAGGTACAAACACAGACAATGGCTCCCCTGAGTACTGTTGGGCATTTCTTACTCTCCACCACAGGTCCTCATCTGAATCTGGACTCCCATACACATTCTCCAATGCATCAAGGTAGTCGTGTGCAGTTGCGGGTTATTGGCCCGCTTGGCATGGATGGTAGCCAGAGCAGGACCTCGGAGGCTCTCACTCGACCTCTTTTGTTTCTCTGCTTCTGAGCATTGCCATTCAAGTACTAGAGGGGCAACATAGTCTATCCAGGTCTCCCAATCATCTTCCCCTTGGGGGGTGGGGAGGGTGCCCGAGAAGATTCTCAACCTTTGGTAGGAGTTGTGACTAATGGCAGGTACAGATACAAGGGCCAGCATTTTCATGGGCACAGAAGGCAGAGCAGCAACAGGTGCTGGAGTGGGAGGGGGTGTTGAGGAGGGAACACCCCCAGGTGGCAGGAATAGTTTCTTAAAGTCCTCTACGGTTTTCCCTTCCTCTAGCAACAACTTAGCAAATTTCTCCTCAAAAGTCTCAGATAATACGGGGTGCTCACCCTCTCTGGGGTCTTTACTGTCTCTAGTTATCACTCTCAGGGTGGCTGGGGCCCCTTCTGGGGCAATAGTGCATGGCACTTTGGAACTGTCCACTGGGTCACTACACTCTACTAACGCCATGAAAGTTTGGGCGGTCAAATCAGCCTGTCGCCCCACCACCACTGTGTTTGTTAAACATTCAACTTTGGAAAGTACTCCTTCTACAGCATCTTTACCAATGTTCAGGGGAATATCCAATACAAGCAGGGCATTATGAGGGTCAATCTCCTGCCCTGTACACCACCCCACCAACTGGTGCACAGCCACTTTTGTTGGGGTAGCCATTTATGTTTGACAATAATTCATAATTTCGGCCACTAGAAGACACAAAATCCCAGCGGTGAGCCTCCAAGATGTAACCCCTAGGTGGCGCTGTCCCAAGGGCTACTACCCCTGCCTGCTTGGCTAGTAGCAGGTTAAGGGGCCTGAGTTCTGAAATGGGTGCCTCCACCCGGAGGTCAGGGTTGGTAGTGGTCAAGCTAACCTGGGCACAGCCCTCCAGGACACTGTAAACCCCCTCTTTCCCCTCTGTGGCTTGAACACTGTACAATAATCACTTTCACAATACCCCTGGTACACCACACAAGTACCCACACTGTTTGCACTTACCACCAGGGCTGGTTCCTCTGGCTCGACCCTGGGGACTCCCTGTAAAACAAGGTTATGCACAGCAAATAGCAACAGTACAGTCCTTTGAGCACAAACTGGAACCACAGTCAGATTACATGCAGAAAAAGTTAGATCTGATTTATTCAGGGGACTTGAACAAGGGAGGGGCAAAATCAGGTTAATTAGCTTAAAGGTTATATCAATCAAGCAGTTATGCATGCGCTTTGACTCCCTCCACACAGTCCAGCTCTGGGTACCCAGGTGGAGAAGAGATGGGCTAGCCAGGACTGTTGCCCGGGGTTGCAGCTGGTTGGGGCCCTGTGATGGAAAACACAACATGCACAGTACACAATATTTGTAATCCAGAGCCAGAGGGCTCAGTTCATGAAGGAAACAAAACAAGACAATCAGATGACACACTCAGATTAAGCTGTTGTTGCAGGGAGCTACCCTGGTATTTACTCACAATACCAAGACTGGACACAGGATGGACGAAAAATCGAGACTGCAGGTGGTTGATCTGGAATGCCAGGAGAAGCAGGGTCCACATGAGTCACAGAGGTGTCGTTCCTGTTCATGCGTGGAGAAGGGGGCTGATCCCCAGGCAGGTCTCTCGTCGACAGCTTCTCTGTGCAGCAGGTAGTCTGGCTGGGCCAATCTGGCAAGGCCCAGACCGCATGGAGACAAATTCGGATGCAGTCCATTTTGGGCTGGATACAGCTTCCAGCAAGCAGAACACAGTTCACACAGTGGGGAACTAACTCACGTCCCACTAGCAACTCATAACACATTTACATGTAAGGAAATTCTACTGTACCAGGCAAAGTGCTCCCCGGTCACAATCGCAAAGTCTCTGCACACACCGGGAGCTTAGGGATACTGTAACTCCTTACAGGCCGATCGCATTCAGCAAAATCTTTGGACTTCTTCAGGTTGAGCCTAGCCCATTTCAGTAGCTTACTTTAGTCACACAAACTTGGATTTAGTCTAAAATAATTCTCTTCTCTCCCTCTCAGGAGCAGCAGACAGACATGCAGGCCGAAACTTAGCCCTTTCACAGTTCTCCCATGCGAATCCACTCAGGACTGCTGCTCAAAACCACTACAGCTCCTCTCATTTCACTTCCCAGCTCAGAACTAACTGAAAACTGCAAGCAGCCCGGGACTTCCCCAAGATCCAAAAGATTTGGTTGGAGATTTGGCTGTCAGTCAAAGCAAGAGCTCCCCTTCAGTTGCAAAAAAGGTGCAAAAAAAGCTCCAAACTACAGTTCCTACAGATTTTGAATTCAGACAACTCCTGTAGTCCAGCTACGTTTTAGGTCCCACCAGTACTGTTTGGTCCAATTTGCAGATCAGGACCAAGATAGTGAAGACAAACAAAACAGTCCTTGCTGCAAAGAAAGCAGGTTAGACAAATTACATTATCATTATCACTCTAAATGATTTTCAGCAAATAGTTACATCTTTCAACAGAGCTCCCTCTCAGATTACTTAAGCTGCAATCAGGCAGCTCTTAAGCAGACAGTACACAGAGGCTATACAGGCTCTGGTAATCACATTTAAACTGCTAAAATGCAGGACACCAGCCTGGCAGTGAGCATTTAGGCAAGCTCAAGGACGACTTTTTGGGAACCCCCATTTGTAGGGGGGTTACATAAGAAAGCTTGAGGAGTGATCAAAAGTGTGGCAACTAAGATTCAATGCAAAGAAGTGCAAAAGCATACACTTGGGACACAAAAACCTAGAGGCAGAGTACAAGATGGGTGAAATGGTATTGACGACCACCAAGCAGGAAAGAGACCGGGGAATCACATCCGACAGAATAAAGGTAGCCAAACAGTGTGACAAGGCGGTGGGGAGAGCTAGTGGGATGCTAGGGTGCATAGGAAGGGGTATCAGCAGCAGAATGAGAGAGGTGGTGATACTGCTGTATAAATCATTGGTGAGACCCCACCTAGAGTACTCTATCCAGTTCTAGACACCACATCTCCTGAAGGACATAGAGCAGAGGTGGTCCAGAGGAGGGCAAATAAAATGGTGCAGGGTCTGCATCAAAAGTCTTATGAAGAGACACTTAAGTACCTCAATATTTACATCCTGGAGGAAAGGAGGGAGAGGGGGGATATGACAGAGACTTTCAAATACCTCACAGGTATAAATAGGGTACAGAGGGAAGCAGTTTTCAGAAAAAAAATATGCTTAAGAAAAAGGGATCATACTATGATGCTGGATGGGGGTAGATTCAGGGGAAACGTGAGGAAGTACCTCGCCACTGAAAGAGTGGTAGCTGCCTGGAACAGCCTCCCAGCAGAAGTGGTCTGGACAAAAACTGTAATGGGGATTCAAAAAAGTAAGGGATAAACATATGGGAACCTTATTGGTTGGGAACGGGAGGGTAAAGCCGGAGATCAAGTAGGGTCAGTGGTGTTATAGTAGGTAGGGGAAATGGGCAGACTAGGTGGGCCAAGCAGTCCTTATCTGCTATCAATTTCTATGTTTCAATGTTTCTATCCAACTGGCTGCCTATATAAAGATGAACCTAGTCAGCTGCAGGTGTTTATCAACACTCACGTACACAGAGTGCTGCAGTTCCAAGCCAATGCATTTAATACCCAGCCATTTTATGTGTAATAATATACCCAAGGGAGCTGCGTTCACTTGGAGATTGAAGCTTTCCTCCCAAGGCTGCCTGCACATATGAAAGTATACACCCCATATACCCTTTAAGTTGGGACCATCATCTGGGCAATGATTGGTCGCAGTGTCACCCCAAAAGTGTATTTTCAAAAGTTTTCATATCTTTTTTTATAAGTCTACGGTGGTCCTGATTCCGCCAATGTGTGACGAGGAGCACTCAGCCTGTATTTAAAGTAGCAGTATTTGTTTGTCAGCAAAAAAAAAATATCATCATATAGATTTTTTTTTTACCAAAAATGTATTTGTGACATCCTTAGATTCTTCCTCTGTGTATTTTTAACTTTCTGAGATACTTTTAAAACAGTTTTTATAGTTAATTTTGTATTTATTGATTCAAGTCGTTAAAGATGGCCATAATGCGCAATTTTTAAAAAATCTCTTCCTTTGGGGTTACCTGTTGAATGTACATACTAGAGTCATACTGTGAATGTATTAGGATGGTGCTACCACCTGCTTCTGATGGTAATCAGCACAGCATGTACCAAGATATTTAATATTTATATATTTTCATTGCAGGCATGGCACGGAAGCGGACATTTTTTTAAAAATGCCAAATTTAGAAAAATAGTATTGCTGAATAAAAAACTGTGTGGCAACTAACAAATACTGTTGGTTGAAATAATTACTTTTTACGCTTTATGCACAATAACACTTTCCTGACTTCTGGCAATTTTCTCTGATTGCTATATCCCTGCATAGTGCACATTTCCGCTGTGTCGTATCAAGCCAACTCTGTGATGCTTTCCCAGGCTCTGCCTGTGAATGTGTTCGAAGAGAGAGAGAGGAGCTTGTTACCTTTTCTGTTCTTTCAGAACACAAAGGTGCCAGGAGGCTCAAAACCAACACATCTCCAGACAGAGAATGCAGTGTTCAGTGTCTGCTTCACAACATCATGTGTCCTCAGTTTGATACACAAAGTAAAAAATACCTTCCAAGTATGAAAGAAACTCACAGAGAGAAACATTTTGATTACTAGAACACTGCCTTTCTACTGAGGGGAAGAAACGTCAAGGCTATATATAAACTGTCCACTTTTTATCTTGTTTACTCAACTGTAGTAACTAAGAATACCTGGGACTTTGGAGAGACGAAGGTTTAAAGTGGAATGAACATATAAATCAGATTGTGGGAAATCTGCATAAAAAACTTGGTGCTTTACACCATGTAACAAGCATTTGTCAATGCCGACCGTTCTTTTGCAGGTATTTGAATTAGCATTTGCCATTTATGCAGGCGCCCCCAGTTGTATCCATGTCCCTTTAGCATCCATATCCCAACAGAGTACCTCTCTGCAACTCCTCTTGCATCTGATCAACATTTCACCCTCATACTTCTTAAGTGTCTGCCTTAGGAACCCTAATGCCCTGGGCGTGCTCAAGGGAACAAGCCTGTGTGGAAACTGCGCAACCCATGCTTATAACACAGTCATTCAGAGGAATGATTTCACCAAATTTTCAACATAGGCATTTTGTCACCTCTGGTCATGAACACTGTCACTATGATTTTCTTACTGTGCACCGAACACTGATTTCCAACAGCCACCGCGCAATTGTATGCCGGAAGTGCAAAAGCACATTTTGGCCAGGATGTGAAAAATGACAACTGTACTGGTCATAAGAAGATGTGGGAAAATGGCAATGTTGAAAATCTGGAGTGGAAATATTACAAATTCACAAACTTAAGAGTGTGTGCAGAAACTGCTCAATGCACCCTCTTAACATAGCCATTTTATGGACTTTTGCTACCAAATTTTCAACATATGCATTTTAGGATCTCTGCTCATGAACTGTGACTGTTTTACTCTGTAGCAAACACTGATTTCCAACAGCGACCATTATTTTTGTGCCGGAAGTGCGAACACATTTCGGCCAGGATATGAAAAATGACAACTGTACTGTCTATAAGGAGATGTGGCAATATGCCTACAGTATGTTGAAAATCTGGAGTGAAAATATTACAAATTTGTGAATTTACGAGTGTGTGTGGAAATTGTGCAACGCACACTCGTAAAACAGTCATTTTTTGGAATTTTTTTACCAAATTTGCAACATAGGCTTTTTGAGAGGCCATCTCATGAACACCAATACTGTTGTTTTGTTAATCGGTTCAGAAAGGTGATTCCATGCAGTGACCACGAAAGCACCTTTCGGGAGTGAATAACACCATGACAGTGACTGAATTCATGAGAAGGAGTTCCAAGAACCCCATGTTGAAAATTTGGTACCAAAAGTCGAAAAAATGGCCACGATATCCACCTAAGTTAGAAAACCCCTATTTATGTCATTATACAGCTTACCGGCATTTCCTCAGTTCACGGTCGGCTTTGAAGAGCGCAGACGTGTTCCCGGTCCACCGAAGATCATCGTGCCGGGCTCCGGAGGTAAGTATGGGATGAGGGTGTGTGTGGGGAGGTGGGAACGCAGAGGGTGGGCACAGACTGGCGGGGGGCCAAGGACTCAGTGAGGGACCGTTTTCTTGTTTTACAGGAATGAAAAAAAAAAAAGAGAAATAGACACTTTTGGCATGCTGAGGTGGGCTCCCAGCGTGCGACCTACCTGTTTGTTGGGGGTGGTGGAGCCGGCGGGGATTGGGCATCCTCGCTGGCCAAAACAGAAACGGATGCTTTTTGGTACACTGGGGTGGGCTCACAGCATGCCACCGACCTGTTTGTTGGGGGGGGGCTGGTGGGGATTGGGCACCCCCGCCAGCCATACAGTGTGTCTGCTGGAGGGGAGCATGAGCATGTTGGGATGGGCTCCCAGTGTGACAATTGTTTTTTTGGGGGGGGCCACAGCCAACAAGGGATTGGACACTCCCAACTACCACATAGTGTGCTGGGGGGTTCATGAGCTGAGGAGGATTGGGCACTCCCTCAGCACACAAGGTGGGGGCCGGGGAAAAATGGAGGGAGGGGGAGGACATTAGCAGAGAGAGGAAGCAGGAGGGATTGCAGAGCTGCGCATGACAGCAGTTTTGCTGATGTATGCTAATTGCATACACGCTACCACCGCTGATTGCAGCGGACCTTTTTTTTAGAAGTGAAGATCAACACAGCCAAACTGCTGTCATGCACTGCTCGGCATGTATTGGTCCCCTAGGGTCACGCCTGCTACACTGAGCAGTGCATTGGGCAGGAGGGTCACACACCTCCAAAACTCATACTGTTGCAAGACGTTCCTTGCGCACGCGCACAAGCGAACATAAAAAGGGAGTTACCTACTGAAGTAAGCTGCAGGATTATTGAGGCTTCTACATTGCCCATTATCCATTATGGAGACATTATTTACGGTAGTGCTACAGAAGCTACATTACATAAGTTGGAAGTATTGTACAATAGATTTGCTTGTTTTGCATTAAATGCTCACTGGAAAACACATCACTGTCTGTTATATAGGGAACTAAAATGGCCTGGGCTAGGGAATTGTCGGAAGCTGCACACTATTAAAATGATGCACAAAGTAACTGAGAAGCAGTTACCAAATGACATGCTAGAGAAAATGCAAGTTAAACAAGCATTTGTCAATGCCGAATGTTTGCTTGCTGGTATTAGCATTGTAAATGCAGGAGTTAGACAGATGCAGAGTAGGAATGGCAGTGAAGTACTGAGCTTCACGCCAACCCCACCTCCAACATGCAGAGACGGACAGGCATTGGGGTATGCGTTTGGGTTGTCACCAGTAACGTTCATGCCATTTCACATCACCCTATGCTGCAGACACTGACAAGTGTTGAGGTGTGCCTTGGGGTGTTCGGCTTTACAGTCACCCCACTCCATAAGGACATACACTGAAATGGGTGCAATATAGGAGAATTTGGTGAACTCTGGGGCCAAAAAGTCCAAAGCACAGCTCGATGACTGTCACTGGCTGCAGGGTGGGGGGTTGGGGGTAGAACGGCATGAGCATTACAGTCGGCAATCCAAAGGCACACCCCTGATGCCAGTCAGTCTGTACAGGGTGGGATGTTATGGTTAGAAACCCTAATGCCCCGGGTGTTTGTTGGTATTTGCACTACAAATGTTCAACATGGCCTTTTTGTGACCCCCACCTCCTGAAAGCATTTGGGAACTCTTCTCATGAACAGTGGCACTGTGATTTTGTCAATGTGTCCTGAACTTTGAGTTCCCACAGCAACCGTGCCATTGTGCGCCAGATGTACGAAAACACAGATTGGGCAGGATGTGAAGAATGACAATTGCACCATTCATAGGGAGGTGTGAAGAGATGGCAATGTTGAAAATCTGTAGTGAAAATATTAAAAATGCTCTAACTTCCGAGCATACATGGAAACTGCGCAATGCATGCACGTAACAGTCATTTAGTGGAATTATTTCACCAGATTTTCAACACAGGCATTTTGTGAGCTCTGTGCATCAACACTGTCACTATGATTTTCTTAGACTGTCCCGAACATTGATTTCCCATAGCAACCGCGCTATTCTGCGCCAGATGTGCAAGTGCATATTTCGGGCAGGATGTGAAAAATGACAGCTGTACAGTTCATAAGGAGATCTGAAAAAATGTAAATGTTGAAAATCTGGAGTGAAAGTACTACAAATTTGTAAAGTTATGAGGGTGCGTGGAAACTGCACCATGCACCCTTATAACACAGTTATTTTATGGATGTTTGTCACCAAATTTTCAACATAGGCATCTTAGGACCTCTGCTCATGAACAGAGTCACTGTGATTTTACATATGAACATATGAACATACAAATCTGCCAGCAGAACAGACCAATCAGTCTATCTAAGTCTGCCCAAGTGTGCAGCTAGAACCCTAGATTGCAGCTGCCCCAGCCTCCACCCCATCAGTTCCTCCCCTGCTTGTCCCAGCCCCTACCCCCCAACTCTTCCTCTTGCTTTATCCCACTCTTTCTTAAAGCTATTGACTGTCCTACATGTTACCACCCCCTCTGGTAGCGCATTCCAACTAGAACACCACCCTCTCAGTGAAGCAGTGCCTCCTCATTTCCCTCTTGAAACGTCCCCCTTCCAACCTTAGTACATGCCCCCTCGTTTTTCTTCCACCCCTCAGTTTAAACACCCCTCAGTGCTAGGTTTATTTACCCCCTGAAGTATTTAAATGCTTCAATCATATCCCCCTATGCCTCCTCTCCTCCAGTGTGTGCACGTACAGTTCCTTCAGCCTAACTTCATATTCCTTTCCTTCCATCCCCTTTAACATTTTTGTTGCCCTCCTTTGCACTCCCTCCAGTAACTTTATAGCTCTCCTCAGGTATGGCCTCCAGTATTGCACACAGTACTCCAGGTGCGGTCTGACCAATGATTTGTAGAGAGATAGGATCACATCCCTGTGTCTGGATGAGAACCCCCTTGCGATGCACCCCAGCATCCTGTTTCCCTTCGCTGCTGCTCTCCTGCACTGGGCTGAGTTGTTCATGCTCCCAGTTATGAACACCCCTAGGTCCTTGTCCTCTGTGATCCCCAACCTCACTCCCCCAACCAATAGTCCCTCATCTGGTTCTTAGCCCCAAAGTGTATCACCTTACACTTTGCATTGAATCCTCGCTGCCACTCCACCGACCATGTCTCTAGTTTGGTTAGGTCACCCAGCAGTTTTTCCCATCCATCCTCTTTGTTCACCACTGCCCCCAATTTCATATCATCTGTGAATAGACTAACTCTGCTGCCCACTCCATGTGCTATATCAGAGATAAAGAGCCCAAATAGCAACGGGCCCAGCACTGACCCCTGCGGCACCTCGCTTGTCACTGCTCTAGGTGCGAGAGCTCCCAACCCACCACCACCCTCTGTACCCTCCCCTGTAACCAGTTCTCTATCCATTTAGTCAACTTTTTTCTCACCCCAATTGTCATCAGCTCCCCCCCCCCAGTCTCCGATGAGGCACTGTATCAAAGGCCTTACTGAAGTCCAAGTACAGGACATGTACCACATGACCCCTGTCCAACTCCCTTGTCACCCAGTCATAATACTCTATTAGGTTGGTTTGACAAGACCTCCCTGAGATGAACCCATGTTGCCAGCCATCTTGGAGGCCATTACTCTACAGGAATGCCACCAGCCTCTGCTTCAGTATCGCCTCCATAAGCTTACCTACTATGGACGTGAGACTGACCGTCTGATAATTTCCTGGCTCCTCCCAAAGCCCACTCTTGTATATGGGCACCACATGGACCACCCTCTAGTCATGGGGCACACACCCCATTTCTAGGGAGGTGTTGAACAGATCTGCCAGCGGCTCAGCCAGCAGCTCCACCATCTCCCTCAGCAACCTGGGGTGGATGCCATTGGGACCTGGTGCCTTGTCCACCCTTACTGCCCTAGGCCCCTCTAGCACCCTACTCCCTGTGATCATTTTGTCCGTCACCTCCTCCCCACTTTCCCCACCCTCCCAGCCCATGCTGGTAGTGGACCATCCCTCTCCTGAGTGAAAACAGAGCAGAAGTACTCATTTAGAATTTCTGCTTGCCCCTTCCCCTTTTCCACCTAATCCCCTACCCGCTTTATCCTCACAATATGTTCCTTGCACTTCCTCTTTTCCCTGACATACCTAAAAAAGTCCTTTTCCCCTCCCTCTATGCCCTGTGCTAACCTTAATTTCCTGGAGGCCTTAGCTTTTTTCACCCTCCTGGCCACCTCCCCTGACCAACTCCCGTAAGCCTCTTTATCCTCTCCCTTCCCTGTTCTCCTGCACTTCCACTATGCAGCTCTCTATGCCCTCACCCCTTGAAGCACTTCCTTGTTCAGCCAGCATGGTTTCTTGGCTCTGCTCTGCTCTTCTTACTCCTGGCCCTGGTGCAGGCTACTGTGGCCTCTATTAGCCCAGTCTTTATGACTCCCCACTTTTGTTCTGCATCCATCCCCGGCCTTATGTCCTGGAGTCTCCCTTGCAGTATTGCTCCCATTGTCCCAAAGTCCACCCTAGTAAAGTCCACCACCTTAGTGCCCGTGCCTCCTGTCTCCCTGCCCAGCATGAGAACGAGCCACATTGTTTTGTGGTCGCTACCTGCTAGTGGATCCTCCACCCTTAGCTCCCCCACTGCCTCACCATTTGCCAGTACAAGGTCCAGAATGCTACCAAGCCTTGTAGACCCACTTACCAATTGCATCAGAAGGCTGTCCTGGAATGCATCAAGCAGCACCTGCTCCCTGGTACTGCTAGTGGCCGGGGTGCTCCAGTCAACCCCTGGTAGGTTAAAATCCCCACTATCACCACACTTGGCTACCGTGTCCTCGCAGTCTCAATTACTTATCTCTTCAACTTATCCTTGTCCCAGGGTGACCTACCACCCATTTGGAAAAATACACTTGTGGTCCCTTTGTTTAAGTCAGGAGATCCTAGTGACCTCAATAACTACAGACCAATCTCCTTACTTCCAATCCTGTCAAAGATGCTGGAGAAAATAGTGAACTCCCAGCTTCAGAAGTACCTGGAATCAGAAAAATTGCTCAACCCGTTACAATCTGGTTTTAGAGCACAGCACAGTACAATATCTGCTCTAGCCAAGGTGACAAACGACTGGCAGCTTGAATTAGACAAAAAAACTTTGCGCAATTTTCTTGGTCCTAAGCAAGGCGTTCGATACCGTTGATCATAGACTGCTTCTGTCGTCCCTCCAGAACATTGGTTTGGATTCCCTATCCCTTAAATGGTTCTCCAACTACCTCTCAGGATGACGTCAACAAGTAAAGACAGAAGGGGAAGTTTCTCCACCAAAACCCCTATTGAGGGGTGTACCACAAGGTTCCATTCTTGGTCCCTTGCTCTTCACCATTTATATTAACAACGTAGATGCCCCCATCAAAGAAGCACAAATACACCTATTCACGGATGATACTGTACTATATGCTAGTAGCCCCACACCTGAAGCAACCTGTAAAGCCCTTCAAAATGAATTTAATCTGCTGCAACATCAGCTTATAAACCAGAAACTGCTCTTAAATGCAAAAAAACCAAAGCAATGTTCCTCTCGCCCCTTCAAAATGCAATAAAGCCTGCAATTGCTGGGACACTCCCGCAGATCACTACCATTCTAGGTGAGCAGCTGGACTACGTACCAAAGTTCAAGTACCTGGGGGTCTGATTAGACCATAGACTTACTTTCATAGATCACTTAGAAGAACTAGCAAAGAAACTTAGACAAAGACTTGGTCTGTTCTTTAGGATTAATAATCTCCTCACAAGAGACGTTAAACTGAAACTGGTTCAAACTATCTTTATTTCCCTATTGGATTATGCAGACTTTCTATATAGTCAGGGACCTGCAGGTACCCTAGTCAAACTCGATACGCTTTATCACACAGCCATAAGATTTATCACAGGTCTTCCATACTCAACCCACCACTGTGCATTGTACACGGCAGTGGGATGGTCATCCCTTGCTTACAGACAGCAAAAAAATGCTGCAGTTTGGACATACAAAGCTATCTCAAATAAACTGCCCCAGTATATATCTCTGTCTGTTTACCTTTGTGCACTCTGGGGAAGTATGTCCTGAGAAGCACCTCATATATCTACCTTTATGTTTACAAAGCAAAATCTCGCATTGGCAGAGCAACCATCAGCTTTGTGCTCCCTCAACTGTGGGACAAGCTGCAAAAACTTTGAAATTAACTCACCCCATCAGCCTAGCAACTTTTAAATCTCTATATCTACATCATAATAAGGAGTCCTGTGCCTGTCTACCTAAATAGTGACTCTATAAGTCCAAGCACACTCTAATTACTACTGTTAAAAGACTGATCACATCTATAATCGACTCTTCCCTTTCCCCTTTTTCTACCTCATATCTGTCCCTTCCACATTCCTTTGACCCTGGTTCCAGCTCTAAATTCTCCATACCATATCACTATATATCTTTTTATACTAGGTTTCATTTGTGTTCGGTGCACCTGATATGTATATTTCTTTACTTTTTATGAAAAATTGTGTCCTACCCAAAACTAGCTGTATCTTCTGTTCCAAACATATACTACTGTCAATGCTACCTGCTGATACTTTGTATATACTGTATTATTGTATTTCACTTTATTTGTATTATTACTATTTTCTTGTGTGTTGCATTCCATGTATATTGTTCCTTGTTAACAAACCCAGGTCCACCTCAAAAATGAGCTTGCTCAACGATGATCGCCTGGTTAAATAAAGACTTTGATTGATTGACACTCCCCCTCCTACACATCCTCCTTATCTGCTCTGCCAACTCCCCATCCAGTTCTCCGGACTGGGATGGTGGTCTGTACACCAATCCCAGCCTCAGCTTTCTGCCCTTGGAGTCCAGAAGCTGCACCCAAAGTGCCTCTGTCCTCTCCTCTTCCCCATGTCCCTTATGCATTTGATCCCTTCCCTCACATAGAGTGCAACCCCCCCTTCCAACCCATCGGTCCCTGCTGTATATCCTGTATCCCGGGATTGCCAAGTCCCAATCATGGTACTCTGTGGCCCAAGTCTCTGTCAGTGCAGCAGTGTCCACCTTCCCCTCTGAAAGAAGCACCTGAAGCTCTGCAATTCTGTTCCCCTGGCTTCTTGCGTTGAGAGAGACCACCTTCCACCTGTACCCCTCCTTCTCTTCACTCTTCTCCTTGGCCTATGTCAATCCTCCTGGTAATCCGCACCCTTTCTCCTCGTTATTCTTATCGGGTGGTGGTGCCTTCTGTATTACACTCAGACCACTCTGCCCACCCCCTCCCAGGATTACTACGCCTCTGTCTTTACCTATATCTGGGGGGTGAGCTCATTAGACTTCCTTGTCCAGACGTTCCTACCAACCTCAGTCTTTTGGCCACCCTTCCCCACTAGTTTAAATCCACCTTAGTAGAGATATACCTCTCTAATCCCACCTTTAACACACCCTTCCCCTCCCTGCTCAAGTGTAGCCTGTCCCCCCTTGTACAAGTCAATATTCCCCAAGACCTTACCCCAGTTAGTCTCTAGCCCATAATTTTTGGTGTGGCACCAATCCCTCAACCACTCATTGAACTCCTTGATCCTACCCTTCCTCCCAATGCATGCACATGGTACCGGGTGTACCTCCGAGAATGCCACTGACTCCCCAACCCCCTCACACTGCCTGGTCAACTCCTAGACCCTTCCCTCACTACTTCCACAGTCTCTCCCGCCAAGTCATTTGTACTCACATACAACAGTAAATGAGGTTTCTTCCTCTCCCTCGCTGTACATTTGAGCAGTGTCTGCCCTGCCCCTTCTGCAGTCAACCCGGGGATAGCTTCAACCCAAATACGGCTGTGCCTTTCCCTCCTTCCACCCCATCTCACCCCTTTCAGTATAGAATCCCCCAGGACGAGTACCCCCATCCCTTACCTCCTTTCCATTCTAATGCCCCTTCCACCACCCCAGTATTCGTTCTTCCCTGCCCCTTACCCCCGCCAGCTGCACTCTCTGTGACTTCTGTATCTGCACCCCCTACTTCCGCCTCACCCCTTTTCTCTGCCTTATTCCTCCTATCCCTCTTGAACCCCTTCTCAGCCTGACTACTTCCTACTGGGCTTCCCATGTCGACCTCCCCTCTTCCCCTGTTGATTTTCAACCCCTCTCCTATCCCCGATGTTGTCAGTTTAGAGCCCCCATTTCCTTCAACCCCTATAGTGATGCCCCTTCCATCCTTCCCCCTTCCCATAGCCTTCTCTCCTCCAGTCACCCCCTCCTTCCTTACTAGCTCCCTTCTACCCTTTCGTCCTAGCTATCTCTTCCCCTACCTGTTGCCATTCCTCTCATGCCCCACTTGTCCTCCCCCTTTAGTATGTTCCTACTTCCCCATCTCTCCCATAGCAGAGGCTCAAATCTATTCCTAGTCAATACCCCTCCTACATCTGCTCCCCTTATTGGTTCCCTCCCTCCAACTTGTTCCCTCCCTGCACCCCGGTCCCACCCTGGTCCCTCCCTACCCGCAGCCATCTCTCCCTGGTACTCCTCGTGGTCTCTTCCCCCATCAGCAGGCCCCCTCACCCTGGGCACCCCTCCTTCTCCTCTCTTTCCTGCTAGTGCCTCTGATTCTGGGGTCAGTTTCTGTCCCTGGCTGTTCTTCCCATCCCCCTTGCCATCCTCCCCGCCCCCAGCCGGGATGCCTACCCCACTCATCTGCCCTGCCACTTAGACTCCTCCCTAACCTCCACAGTTCCTCCCTCACACTAGCCAGTTGTCTACAGACCATACACCCCCCCATCTTCCAAGCCCAGTCCAGGATTGTGGTGGACCCACACCCTGTACACCCCACCACCCTTCCAAAGATGCCCGCCCTATTGACATGTGGCACCTGCCCCATTTTGGGCCCCATCTTATGTTATGGGCTCTTACTCCTGGTTTCTGTACTCTACCACAACTGTTAGGGCCCTAATAACTCAAATTCCTGTTCCTCCTACACTAGTCCACCTACTGCTCCCTTGCCGACCGGGTTAATTCAGTCTCAAATCTCATCCGTTAGATACTGTATTACTGCAGCAATCCTAAAGCATCCTAGTCTGTTTTTCACCCCTCAGCTACCATACTTTTTGTTCTCAGACTTCATAGTTTCACTTATCCCAGTTAGAAATTGTATTGCACTCCAAGTATTACTCAGCTCAGTTAGAGAAATAAACAGAACAAATAAATATGTATTATTTAGGGTTGTCAGAACCCTCAGAGGTTCTGGGCTCTAGTTCTAGTTCTAGTCTAGAACTTTTGAAAAAGTTCTAGGGTTCTAATCTTTTTTAGAACTCGAACCCTATTTTTTTTCATTTTGCTGCCAATAATGAAAGAAATAGTCAAATCCACATGAAATTAAGCACATGCTGCCAATTACAAGACAATAGTGAATACATACGAAATTGAGGACAAAAAGAAATAAAACCTGTTCAATATAAGGGGAGAGAGAAATGATAATGTGTGACTTTGATATATTGGGTACAGTGCAGCAGTCCAAGGGCACACAGCAGGATGATGATCTGGCCAGTACGCAACATATGAGATAGAGTTAAAAAACATACCGAAGGGATTTTCCTGTCTCCCCTCAAACCAGGGAGGTATATTTCTGTCATGTATTTAAAGACACCACACAAGTGGCTGCTGGGCTGCACACAGTCACACACATTGAGTAAGCTAGTGTGGTCAAATGGCACACAGCAGGATGATGGGCTGGCCACACAGTACACCAAAGGAGATGGAGTCACACAACACAGTGAAAGGGATTTTTCTGAATCTCCTACCAACAGGGAAATACATTTTTGGCATGTGTTTAAGGATACCACCACACAACTGGCTACTGGCCTGCATACGGTCACACACACACTGGGTAGGGTAAAGTGCAGTCAAAGGGCACACAGCAGCAGGGTGATAGGCTGACCACAGTAGACAAGACAGAGTCACACACACACACACACAGAAAGGGATTTTTCTGTCTCTCCTACCAACAAGGAAATATATTTTTGGTATATATTTAAGGATACGACTACAACTTGTCTACTGGGCTGATCAAAGGGCACACAGCAGGGTGATGGACTGGCTACAGGAAACAGTCACACAACACAGTGAAAATGGATTTTTCTGTCTCTTCTCCCAACTGGGAAATATATTTCTGGCATGTATTTAAAGCTGGCAGAAGGAATACTGCCCCAGTGCTATGGTGTGCTCAGGACAAAAATACAGCTTACTCACCTGTAACAGGAGTTCTAGGAATGGTATATGTTGTTCATCCACACTGTCTGGCAGGTTCCTTGCCACTTTAAATCTTGCCGGAAGGTCTTCAAGCTGGCTCCACCCACCCACCTGGGTGGTAAAACTCTCGGCTCCACCCCATGATGCCAGATCTAGCCCACTGGAAGCCAGGTTGTGTGTCAAGCCTGGGAGGTCAGAATGTGGTGGATGAACAACATATACCATTCCTAGAACTCCTGTTACAGGTGAGTAACCTGTATTTCTAGGGACATGGATACATGGTTCATCCACACTGTCTGGCAGACTCCTAGCAGTTCTCCGGGAGGAGGGAGGTAAGGCGACACCCTCACTTGGGAAATAAAGACTGGAGAACCAAGGCCCCAAAACCAGCATCCTGGCATGACTCAAGGTTGATGTGGTAGTGGGTGATGAAGGTGTGTGCTGACTTCCAGATAGCAGCCCTGCAGATTTCCTGGATAGGGACACCCCTGGAAGCAGCTACCGATGCAGTGGTATGGCGGGTAGAATGAGCTCTTATACCTCTGGGAGGCTCCATGCCCGCCAACCTGTAGCAGAGATCTATGCAGGAGGTGACCCACCTGCCTATCGTCTGCTTGGCTGCAGGTCTACCAGGTGCAGCTTCAGCGTAGGTGACAAACAGCTGGCGAACCTCTCCCAACTTCAGCTGTCTGCTCCTTGTAGTAGCTGTAGCCTAGGGTCCAAAGTATGGAGCCTATATCCAGCCTCCGAGGTGTGATTGGGGTAGAACACCGGCAGAGTCAACACCTGGTTAAGGTGAAACTCCGACACCACCTTCAGAAGGAATTTCTGGTGGGGGCGCAGGACAACCTTGTCCCTGTGGAAGACCAGATAAGGAGACTGGATGGAAAGCACCTGGAGCTCTCCCATCCTTCTGGCTGTCGCGATAGCCACCAAGAAGGCAATCTTCCACGACAAGCGAGAAATGTCACACCTGTGCATCAATTCGAATGGCTTGCCCATGAGCTTAGCCAATATCAGCAGTAGATCCCATGGAGGTGGAGGTTCTCGCACCGGAGGGGATATGTGATCAAAGGGGATATGTGATCAAGGCCTTTGAAAAAGCGCCCGACCACCTTCTCCTGCGCCACCGACTGCTTCCCGGCCCGTGCCCGGTAAGCAGAGATGGCTGCCAGGTGCACCTTAAGGGTCATCAACTGAAGCCCTTGCTGAGAAAGGGACCGCAGGTAGTCCAGAATGCTTGCCAAGGAACAGGAGGAAGGGTCCAGACCCTTGCTCTGACACCAAATGGAGAATCTCTTCCATTTGAAGGCGTAGCATTTTCTGGTCGACTCCTTATGGGACACCTCAACGACGTTGAGGACCTCGTCAGAAAGACCCAAGTCCTGGAACTCTAGCTTCTCAGGAACCAGGCCGTCAGGTGCAGGGATTGAAGGTCCGGATGGAATACCTTCCCCTGATTGACTGAGATCAGGTCCGGGCGGGCTGGAAGCTGCCTCGGGAACCTGGTGCTGAGTCTGAGGAGATCTGGATACCAGAACTGGCGGGGCCAGTCTGGGGCTACCAGAATCACCTGTGCCTTGTCTCTCCTCACCTTGAGAAGCACCTTGTGGATCAAGGGAAATGGGGGAAAGGCATAGAAGAGGCCCGGGGTCCACTGCCTCGAGAAGGCATCCCCCTGCAGTGAGCCCTGCTGAGGGGGGCGGTCATGAAACAGTCTCAGCTTCGCATTCTCCCTGGAGGCAAACAGGCCCACCTGAGGCATGCCCCAGTGGGAGAACAGATCTTGTGCTACCTCTGGCAGGAGAGACCACTCGTGGGACGCAGCCCCATCTGGCTTAGGGCATCGGCCAGGGTGTTGGAGGCTCCTGTCACATGGATGGCAAGGAGATCCGCCTCCAGGCTGCGCACAAGTGACCAAATGGGGAGAGCTTCCCTGCACAGAGGCATGGAGCGTGTCCCGCCCTGGCCATTTAGGTAGTACATGGTCGTGGTATTGTCCGTCTGGACCTGAACCACTTGACCCCGTAGAAACGTAGCGAAGGCGGTGAGGGCTAGACGAACCGCTCGAAACTCCAGCAGGTTGATGTGGCATCGGGACTCCCAAGGGGACCAGAGGCCATGCACCCTGTGCTCCCCCAGATGGGCACCCCAACCCATCAGAGAGGAATCGATCGATAGAGAGACTGTCGGCTTGGGGCAGACAAAAGGGATGCCCTCCTGCAGATGTGCTGGAATGGTCCACCACCGGAGAGCATTCCACATCCCCTGGGTCACTGTCACTAGTTGATCCAGCAGATCGAAGTGCTGTGACCATTGGCTGGCCAGCCCCCATTGAAGGGGATGCATGTACCAACGGGCCAACCGGACCACGCTGGTGCAGGCCGCCATGAGGCCCAGGTGGTGCAGGAAGTCCCGGGCAGGGTGCAATTGCCCAACCTGAAATGATTGAGCAAAGGAGGAAAGAACCTTGGCCCTGTCCACTGGGAGCCATGCTCTGGCTCGTAGAGAGTCGAGCTCTGCCCCGATGAATTGGATCACCTGCTTTGGCACAAGTTCTGACTTGGCCTCATTGATGAGGAGGCCAATCTGAGAGCAAACCTGAGGGCCAGATCTCTGACGCTCCACCTCCATTCTGGAGGGGCTGCAATCAGCCAATCATCCAGGTAGGGGTACACCGACCCTTCGGCGCTGCAGGAATGCTGTCACTACTGCCATGCATTTGGTGAAGACCCTGGAGCTAGGAAAGGCCAAAGGGCATGGCCCGAACTCAGAGAGGGATCCCTCTGCCCTGAAGTGGAGGAATCTCTGGTGGGACGGACAGATTGGGACATGAAAGAACGCGTCCTGAAGGTCCAGAGAACAGAACCACATGCCTCGTTCCAAGGATGGGATTATCTGAGCCAGAGTGACCATCCTGAAGGTCCGAGACCTTAGGAACCTGTTCAGGTTGTGCAGGTCAAGAATGGGGCGCCAGCCCCCGTCCATTTTGGGACCAGAAAGTACCTGGACACACACACCCCGGGTCTGGAGGAAGATCCGCCACCTTCCTGATCACCTCTTTTTTGAGAAGCAGGGCAATATCGGCTCGGCAAGCTGACAAAGAGGCTGTGGACCCCGTAGTCCCCCGAGGGGTGACGGCTCGGAAGAGCGGGGCCTGCTTGAACTCCAGGGGCAGGCCCTTTCCTACCACCTCCAACACCCAATGGTCCGTGGTGATAACGGACAAGGCGGAAAGGAAGTGGCAGAGCCGTCCCCCCACGGGGGGAGCCCAGGGGGGAGTGACAGGGCTGGGGGCGACACCCCTCAACCCGTCACTGGGCAGGCTTAGAGGAGGGACCAGCCAAGGGACCTCCTGGGCCTTTACCTCCCTGCTTCCTATTAGAGGAAGCAGCAGGTTTGGGTTTGGGGTGCCGAGCGTGAGCCTGCTGGCCCTGGCGCTGGTGCTGTTGGGCCGGATGTGCCGCAGGTGTAGAAGGACGAAAGGACTTATGTTGCTGTTGTCGACGGCCCCTGTCCTTCTGGGCAGAGGTGACCGAGTCCAGAGTGGCATTGGACTTTTCGATCCACTGGAGGTGACTTTCCATTCCAGGGCTGAAGAGGTCGGTCCCCAGGAAGGGGACATCCGCCAGTTTATGCTGGGTATCCGCCATGAAGGTGGATAACCTCAGCCATGCTCTGCGGCGCATGGCCACCGCGGCTGCAACTGACCTGGCACAGGAGTCTCCAATGTCCAGAGCCGTTTGGAGCTGCTGGTTTGCCACCACCCTTCCCTGGTCCTGTACCTGCTGGACCGTGGTCTGCAGGTCGGCTGGGAGATGAGGGATCACCTCATCCAGGGAGCCCATGAGGGCGTGGGAGAAGTGTGACATCAGCACGGCCGAACTGGCCTGGCGGAAGCCAAGGGAGGATGCAGCATACACCTTGCATCCGGCATAGTCCAGCTTTTTGGACTCCTTGTCGGGGGGCTTATCCACATCCCTAGCGTTCCCGGAACGCCGGAAAAAGCTGTCGGTGACCAACCCCTCGGCGGAGGGGTGTTCCAAAAACCGGGGCAAAGAGCCGGTAGGGACCGCATACTTCCTGGCCATCCTGGCCGAAGGCGCAGGACAGGAAGCAGGCCGCTGCCAGAGCTCCAAGGCTAGGCCAACAATGGCTTCAGCCACCGGAAAGGCCTCCATGGATGAATCCCCTCGGTCCAGTATCTCCATCAGGGGATACTTGGCCTGCTTGGATACGGGCTCGAGCTGCATCCTGGTGGACTCCAAGATGAGCCAAAGCTGACCCATGAAGGATGATCGGCTTTCATCCATCAACTGACCCCCAGAGGACTCCAGGTCAATGGGCCTGTAGAACAGGGAGGAGGAGTCATCGTCGGACTCCGAGGAGTCCACGAAGAGCTGCCTGGGGCCTGAGCCACCCTGCACCTGCCGAGAATGGTCAGGAGTGAGGGTGTCCAACAACCTGTGGGGCAGGCCCTGACCCAACTGAGAGTCCTTGGTCGGCGCCCCCAATTTCGGTTGTGGAGGCGGAGGTTCCACCACAATCGGTGGGTCAGCTGGTTCCGGCCAAACAACTGGCCCAGGCTTGGGCACCCTGACTACTGCAAGGGGTTGTTTCAGCCGCTTGGGTGACAGCCACTTGATGGCTGGGGAAGGCGATGGTGTTGGCTTGTTCCCGGACAGAAGTAACTGCTGCCACATCAGGTCCTCATAGCATCAGCGCAACTTGCACTGAAGCCTCTCCTCTTCCGAGGAGGAAGACGAGGACAAGCGGTGGCACCGCTTACTTCGGTGCCGTGACCGAGACCACCGATGTTGGCGAGATCAGCTGGACTGAGAGGATGTCCGAGACCAAGAACCTCGGTGTTTCCGAGGACAGGTCTGGAAAGGGGCGGGGGACACTCGCTCTTCCCTTGGCTTGGAAGCCTTGACCGGGGACTGCGGCACCGGAGGCGCAGGCAAGTCCTCGGTCTCCACCGGGGGAACCGGTGAAGAAGGGTTGTCAGCTTCACCAGTCGACAACCCATCCGACAGGTCGAGAAAAATCTCGACCACGTCGATGGGTGTCTCGGCCAGCTGACCTGACGGGGACACCGTGAAGTCAGCGGCCTTAGCCGCAACCTTGACCGAAGTCGAGTGTCGACTGTCCGGGGAAGGGGACCTCTCCCGCTCCCATGAATGCCGATGGTAGGACTTACCTTTCGAGTCCTTCTTTTTGGACCAAGAGGAATGCTCGATGGCCCCTCTCCCTTCGTGGAAAGGGATTGGCAAAGCTCCTTGAAAGAAGCTGAATATGAGGTGCCCAGAGAGAGCGGGATAAATGCCGCGACCGAGGAAGAGGATGATGTGGCCTGTGCCACCTCCTCCTCGAGGGCGATCATCTGCTCGAGTTGCTCAGCCGAGCCAGCCGCCATGGTAACCACCCAATGGGCCTCCTTCGACTTCACCGCCGGGTAGCATTTTTAGGGCACCCAAGCTGTAACCGGGCAGCGTGGTCTTCCAGGACGTTGGCCAAAAATGAACGGCATAACTCGCAGGCCTGCTGGTCATGGTCTAGGCCGAAGCAGTAGACGCACGTGGAGTGCGGATCCATCCTGGACATTTTCTGCCCACAAGGGCACCGCCGAAAATGGGGAGTCGATTTGTCCATTGCAGCTGCAAGGGAGTAACTTGACCGAAGTCTTGAAAATTTCAGAATAAGTTTCGAGCTAACCGAAGAATTAGGATCCAGCCTACACGAAGAGCGTTAAGGAGGGAACCTGAGCTTCCAAGCGGTAAGGAAGATCTGGCGTCATGGAAGGAGCCGAGAGTTTAACCCCCCGGGAGGGTGGGAGGAGCCAGCTTGAAGACCTTCCGGCAAGATTTAAAGCAGCAAGGAACCTGCCAGACAGTGTGGATGAACAACATATCCATGTCCTTAGAAATATTAAATCAAAGCACACAAATCCCGTCACTACCACCACTAGCCACACAGTTCAATAAGTAAGACACAAGAATGTGCCTCTAAATCACATTTATTAAAGACAATCGTGTGTAAAAATACTCCCTGAGGAAACCTTTGCAGGTGAAACCAGTAGGAGGTGGTGAGTTGTTCCCCCTTGTCTCATGGTAAGGGGTATTTTTACACACTATTGGCTTTAGTAAATGTGATTTTGATGCGTGTTCTTGTATCGTACTCATTGAATTGTGTGGCTAGTGGTGGTAGTGCTGGGATTTTATGCTTTGGTGTATGTAGGATACCACAGAACTGGCTTCTGGACTAGACAGTCACACACACAACATACACTGGGGTACAGTGCAGTCAAAGGGCACACACACAGCAGGGTGATGGGCTGACAGTGGCCACAGAACCCCACAGCAGGAAACAACACAGTGAATACTGTGTCAAAAACTGACTGCCTTGTATGTATCAGGAGGTTTGGGGTGAAAGGACCCCTTCAGTACAGTCATCATGGTATGATTTTTCACTTTGTTGAATTTATTTATTGAAATGTTTTACTAGTAAAGCACACTGAACAACACAACATGTTACTCGTCTCATGGTGCAACCTGAGAGACATTTTTTCCCCATTTGTTTCCAACTTTCTCTGGTTCCATTAATCTCTTTCCCCATCCCCCAGCCAGGGTGATCTCCCTCCTGAGTGCTCCTGACCATTCTTTCCCACCATAACCTCGGCCCCACTCCCCCGCCCCTTTTTATGCAATCTTTTTTGTTTGTTTTCAGCAAGGCAATACACTTTTTTTTCATTTTTCAAAACTGTAGAATGCTGGCTGATAAAATGCAGTTGGGCAGGTCCGGGGTTGGACTTGGAGCAGAGTACTCCGCAGCATGCCTTCCTCAATAAGAATCAGACACAGGACTGGAGCCGCGCAGTTGCACTTCACTTATCCCGAATTATGGATCCCGTGAGGCTTACCCCTCCGACCTTCTTTCTACCACCTGACCGTACAGCAGCTGGTCATGTGACAGTGACTCCGGAGTGCAACCTTGCTGCCCCCCAACTGTCTCGAGCTGCACAGTAGGGAGGAGCTGAGCTGAAATGACTTGGAAACATCAACGCCAACCTGGAGGGAGGAGGAGCGACACGCTGACACCAAAGTAATAATTTTTTTTCAAACAACTTGGAAAGCAGAAATGAGCACTGTGATTCTAACCCTTTTGTGAACCCTCTAGTGTTCGAGTTCTAAATTAGAACTCGAACACCAGGGTTCAAGGAGGGTTCAAATCTTTACCGAAGTAGTTCTGACAACCCTAGTATTATTACAGCAATCCTAACAGTATAGCTCAGTACTTAGTTCAGTTAGAGAAATAAACAGAACTAAATCTGTATTATTACAGCAATCCTAAAAGTATCCAATCATTGCTTTGTCTCAACCCCAGAGACCCTGCTGTAATATAGGACCACACAGGACCCTGGGTGGTTGGGTGGGCAACTGTAAAATCCTGACAGAGCTCCATTGAGCTTGCTCACTTCCCCTCTCTCACTAGCTCATTTTGTTTCTCCCGGCACTGCAGGCTGCCCTTTTGTACTGGGCTCCTGCCTGCGTTGGCACCTTTTTCTGCCCACAAAGAAATCCGCAGCAGTCCTGACAGAGCTCTGTTGAGCTCACTCACTCCTCCTCTCTCACTCGCTCACTCGTTCTGTTTCTCTCAACACTGCAGGCTGCCCTTTTGTACAGGGCTCCTGCCTGCATTGGCGCCTTTTTCTGCCCACAAAGAAATCCGCAGCAGTCCTGACAGAGCTCTGTTGAGCTCGCTCACTCCCCCTCTCTCACTCGCTTGTTCTTAATCTGTGCCAAACACTGATTTCCCACTGTGACCGTGCTATTCTGCGCCGGAGGTGCAAAAACACATTTTGGCCAGGATGTGAAAAAGGACAGCTGTACTGTTCATAAGGAGGTGTGAAAAAATGCCAGTGTTGAAAATCTGGCGTGAAAATATTGCAAATTTGCAAAGTTACAAGGGTGCGTGGAAACTGTGCAACACACACTTGTAACACAGTCATTTTGTGGACTTTCATCACCAAATTTTTAACATAGGCATTTTAGGACCTCTGCTCATGAACAGTGTCACTGTCATTTTTTGAATCTGTCCCAAAAACTGATTTCCCACAGCGACCATGCTATTCTGCGTCGGAAGTGCAAAAACACATTTTGGTCAGGATGTGTAAAATGACAGCTATACTGTTCATAAGGAGGTGTAGAAAAATGCCAATGTTGAAAATCTGGCATGAAAATATTACAAATTCGTGAAGTTACGAGCATGGAAACTGCACAACACACGCTCGTAAAACAGTCATTTTTTTATTTTTTTCACCACATTTGCAACATATGCTTTTTGAGAGCCCACCTCATGAACAGTGGCACTGTCTTTTCGTTAATCGGTCCCAAAAAGTGATTCTGCGCAGTGACCACGAAATCACCTTTCGGGACTGAATAATGCCATGACAGTGACTGAATTCATGAGGAGGAGTCCCAGTAACCCCATGTTGAAAATTTGGTGCCAAAATTCCCCAAAATGCCCGAGATATGCACCAAAGTTGAAAAAACCCTATTTATGCCATTATACAGCTTACTGGCATTTCTTCAGTTTGCAGCCAACTTTGAAGAGTGCAGATGTGTTCCCGGTCCACCGAAGATCATCGCGCCGGGCTCTAGAGGTAAGCATGGGGTGAGGGGGTGTGAGCAGGTGGGGTACGCAGAGGGTGGGTGTGGGCTGGGGGAGGAGTACCGGACACGTCGAGGGACTATTTTCTCATTTTACTGGTAAAAAAAACAAAAGACAACGTGGGTCAGTTTTCTTCTTTTGCAGGTGTGTTTGGTACACTGGGGTGGGCTCCCAGTGTGCCACCTGCATGTGTGGGGAGGGGGACCAAAGCCGACAGGGATTGGGCCCCCCATCGGTACAGAAACAGGTGGGGGGGCACATGATGCCGAGGGGGATTGGGCACCCCCTCGGCACACAACAGAAATTGGGGGATGGGGACATTATGCCAATGTTGAGTAGGCTCCCTGTCAACAAATTGAACTGGGAAGGGGGACTGAAGCAGACGGGGATTGGGCCCACTGTCAGCAAAGAAAGACTGTTTGAGGGGGCGCATGATGCCGAGGGGGATTGGACATCCCCTCTGCACACAAAAGAAATTAGGGGGTGGAGACATATTGCCAACGGGGAGTGTTCTCTCCTGTCAGCAAATGAAGTGGGTTGGGGGCATGCTGACAGGGGGATTGGGCACCCCGATTGGCTTTCATGGGGCTCGGAGGCGGACGCATAGAGCCACCATGTTCTTGGTAATGTTACACCAGGCAAGGTACTGCCCTGCAATGACTGGTCACTCCCTCATTGCAGCAGAATTGCTGATGCTGCAATGATGAGGCGGCCCCTCATTGCAGCAGCCAAATCGTTTCAAGCTGGTGGCACTTCTGCAGAACCAGTGTCATCAAGATAGTGGGCCTGCATAGGGTGCACATCGCCAAGCCCACAAATGGCAATGCTGGCATTGGCCGCCACACTGCCACACCTCCACAACCCACTTCTCTCCTAAGTTGCCGCATAATGTTTCTTGCGCATGCGCACAAGCAAACATAAAAAGGTAGACCAAACTTAAGGTCATCTGAGGGGGTCAAATTTTGTAGTAATTTGAAAAAGACTAGTGTAGGTAGGGCATCGGTTAATCATAGAAGGCCAGTTATATGGAATGTCGTTCCACTTCATTTAAAAAGTAATTCAAATCCAATAATTGCTGGAAAAATAAAAAAACTTGCTGCTACAAGAAAGTTTTATACCCCAGAGATATTGCCCTGATTTTGGGTTGAGATAAATCTTCTGGTTGTGTATAGCTGATGTTATGTATTGTACCTCATTGAGATTGTCTTTTGTAATAGAAGTCATGTATGTGTCAGTGTATATAATGTTTATTACGTAATATTTTCTTTTCTGTATGTTAAATAGTGTGTACCTTGTAATTTACATCACACTGCATATGGCACCCATTGTAAACGTGTCTTGTTGCTCAATTGGGATTTTAACCATGTTCATGTTTTTTTATACTGATTAACATGAATACAAATTTATTCTACTCTAAGAAGTAGCATAGTAACACAGCAACATAGGAATTTAATGGGGAACAGTCACTGCCAAAGGCACCATATTCAACATTTTGGCTTACTTGCTGTTTACTGTAGTATAGTAGATACTATCAGACTAATTTTGCTTAGTTCTAGGCTAACATCTTTTGTTACTACAAATCCCAGAACCCCTGCAGCTGATATCAAAGCAGTAGACAGCAGTGGGAGACTCGATAGCCTGCAGTGTGTGCGTGTAAGAGTTTATATTAGCTCTGATGAGTGGTGGATCCAGCATTACTGAAGATCCTCTGGCAGCAGGACTCTTCTTTAACGTGTATATCGAATAGAACCGAGCCAACAGAATTGAAAGGCTCTGCCTGTTGTTATATGGTGGAAGAGCTCCTCCCCCATATCCTATTTAAGCAAGCAGAGCCTGCTTCTCTGCTTAGAGCGAGACGCACTCTCTGGCGTGCTGCTGCTGCTTGTGGTGGCTGCTGTTCTTTTCTTCGTCTCTTGCCTTGCCTTCCCCCGCCTTCTGTCCTGTCTCCTGCTCTCCCCCCTCCCACCTGCAGCTTCACTGCCTCTCGTTTCTGCCTGTACCTTGTTTTGTTCTGGTTTTCTCTCTCATTTGGGGGGGTTCCTCCTGCTCACTCCATGCCCACTCCGCTCTACTTCTAGTGGCTCGTTGCCGTGCTGCCACCCCATGCTGATCTCCATCCTGCTTCCTGTCCCTTGCTCACTAAAGCTCCCTGCACTGGCTCCTCTCCTTTCCGAGTGGCCGCTGCCTGTTGCAGCAGCACAAGTTCCGTTCCGCTGGGCCACTCGCCCTTCGGCCTGGAACCTCAGCTAGCTGGATTACGTTATGCTGCATTCCCGCAGCTGCCTAATGACATTGGATCCACGTTTGTGCAGCCACAGCTGCCTCGCTCATGCCGCACACTACCCAGGATCTCATCTACCTTCAACCAGTGGGTCCTGCCTTCTGCCCTCGGGTCATAGCTTACCCTGTCTGTATCATTAGCCGTTCACAACATTTACTACTGCACACTCAGTGGGAATGAATGCTATGCTGCAATAGACATCACCAACTTGGCATAGTACAGCCTCCATGCTCGTTGCTAGCACGTAGCAGGCATTGCACCGATGCAATTTTAATGCGTTCCATAACATCCCTATTCAGTTGCTACAGGGCATGATTCGTTTCCTTATGGAACGGTACTACATTGTGCTGCATTGGGCTACCACTGATTGGCTTCTGTGTTGCTATTAACAGTACACTGCTGAAATCCGCCAGCCAGTTAGTCCACATTTTCCTAAGTCACTGTTACTCAACAATGCCTCACGTAGCTTTGACCTGCAAGAGACTGTCGATGTCTAGGATTTAGGTAACTCTGGTACGTTGGATGCATTTGTGCTAGTTACCACTACTGGGAGCTCGAAATTGACATTTACTTGCCACTACACTTCAGGAATCTTTACGTGTTATTCAGTCAATAAGCATACCAATATCTTCCTATAACTGCTACAACTCTACAATGCAGTGTATTGTATCTCAGCCAAAGCTGCTCCCAGCTCGACACCTTCAGTAAATCCCAGTTATGTCACTTCCTAACTGCATCAATTGCATTGAATCCGCAGTGCTTATGAGTTTATGGTGAGCCTCGATTCTGTGACTGTCCACCGCAGATTACTAAGTGTACCCGGACACCTGATCTGCCATAGCTCCTTCTCCCCTTCCTTCAGCTTGCTGGACATCATTTTCATCCACCACATATGTTATGCAGCCCTTGTGCAAGCCCACTCCTAGCTACTCTGGCTTTCAGCTCTCCTAGCCTTCCTTGGGCTTACCTGCCACTCTCCATGCTTTTGTTACTCAGGATTGGTTGCATCATCAGTTATTCCTCACCTTCAGTTGTAATACCAGGATCCTGAACCTTACAGCCATCACCTTGCTGCTTACTTCACGTTCAACGACTACTACTGCTACTACTGGCCTACGTGCAGGTCCTCTTGCTTACAACTTACAGTGCTTACACTAGTTATCGCATTCCTGCCTCTTAGCTGCCTGCAATTCTACCAATCATAGACTCAAACGCTCCTTCAGATCAGCTCATCAATGCTCATTCAGCTTCAAACTTTCTCTCTGCTTCATCTGCCTCACCTAGCCTGGGCCTGGAGATTCATATACCTCCTCCTCGTACCTGCTTCACCTTCAGGGCTTGGAAGTTTTGACTATTCGTACACTATGCCTGCCTCACCCAGCATCAGGCCTGGAGGTTTATAATTCCATCAGCCAACCAGGCCCAGTCTGAGTCTGGCAGTTCGTATGCTGCTATCTAATACCTACTTCACCTTCAGGGCCTAGAGGTTCGACTATTCATACGCTACACCTGTCTCGTCCAACATTCGGCCTGGAAGTTCATAATTTCTGTCCGCCTGACATGTCCAGTCTGGGCCTGGAGGTTCGTATACTTCTGCCTAGTACCTGCTCTGCCTTCAAGGCCTAGAGATTCAACTATACGTACACTATGCCTGCCTTGCCCGCATCAGGCCGGGGAGGTTCATAATTCTCAGCCTGCCATGCCCAATCTGACCCTGGAGTTTCATATACTTCTACCTCGTACCTGCTTTGCCTTCAGAGCCTGGAGGTTTGACTATTCATACACTATGCCTGCCTCACCCAGCATCGGGCATGGAGATTCATAGCTTCTGTCAGCCTGCCACGCCTAGTCTGGGCCTGGAGATTCATATAATTCTACCTCGTACCTGCTTTGCCTCCAGGGCCCAGATGTTTGACTATTCATACACTATGTCTGCTTGCACCGCATCTGGCCTGGAGGTTCATACATCTCAGTCTGCCACACCCAGTCTGGGCCTGGAGGTTCGTATACTCAATCTCATACCTGATTTTCTACCTTACTTGGCATCGACTCTAAGATCATATTCTCCTACTGGATTTCAGTCATCGGTTCAAGCTCCTCTCCTCCTCAGAAAGCATTCCTCATCTGCTGGAATTACTCAACAAGTACACCTCTACCTAAGTGGATCGCATACGCTCACCTGTGGATCTTACCATTTCTCATAGTAGTCACCTTGGATATGCTCTACACCCTCACAATCCATTCATGCTAATCAGCTAACCTACGTGGGGACCAACTGCGCACACTAGTCTACGAGGGCTATCTGCCACTCTACATACTTACCAGCAGACCTACGAGGGTCTGGCTGTGCCTACATGTTTACATGGAGCTAGTCACAACTCTACCTATCGTGCCAGCTGACCTATGAAGGTCTAGCTGCGCATCCTAACCATGGGACTAGCTGCCACCTCTACTACGTATCAACTGACCGACCTGGTCAGCATTACCTCCTACTACCTCATATCTTAACCTATGCGGTCTATCCGCACATTATTACCCATTTGGGGTCACCGATATATTCCTGTGGATGCTTCCTTTATCTGTCTGTGTATATGTCAGACTTAGACACGATGTCTGTCTGTTTGTCTCTCTCTCTCTGTCTTTCTCTGTCTGTGTCTCAGACTTACACGCTCTGTCTGCCTGCCTGCCTGCTTGCCTATCTGTCAGACTTACAATGTCTATCTGCCTCTACGGCTTACACTGTGTATCTGTCTGTCTGTGGCTCAGGTTTATACTCACTTGTTCTTTCTCTCACTTGCAATTCAGTTCTTGATGCAGCACCTGCACCAGAGTCACTACCGCACATTGTATCATTTCGGACAACTACCTTCAAATCCTGCCAGGATTCAGCTCAGCTCTACTGCCATGTGCCTCGATATCATGTCACAAGCTTAAATTATACTCTCTTCATCCTATTACCTGTACTGGGTTCACCAGTCCTCAGCTTCATCAAGTTAATCTGCCTTTCCATGAAATATATAAGCCTTCTATCAGCAGAAGATGGAGTTTGGACTACGTCTACTTTATCTCTGCCGCCAGCGCCAGTGCCTGGATATATATGTATTCTATTCATCTATTTCTCATGTACTAGCCTTAGGAGCTCCTCATTTTAGCCCTATCCTGAATCCGTTGGATGTATGCCAACAATGCTCATCTCAGTGCAATCTACCTGGATGCTTCACCTGCTCATAAAGCTACCTGCAGCGCTTATGCAAGACTTATACATAGACAGTGTCGGCAGATAAGGGCCTATGGCCCACCCAGTCTGCCCATTTGAGCTTGTAAGTTCAGTTTATGTTTTCCTAGAAGTCTGTTGCCACTTACCCCTGACCTCCAGAATTCCTTTATGTCTATCCCATGCATTCTTAAATCCTGTGATTGTTTCAGCCCCCACCACTTCCTCTGGCAGGATGTTCCACTTGTCCACCACCCGTTCTGTGAAGAAATTCTTCCTCACATTTCCTCTGAATCATCCTCCCTCCAACTTCATCCCATGCCCTCTAGTCCTGGAACATCTTTTTCGCTTAAAAATAGTGCATTCCTGCACCCTGTTCCTCCCTGTAAAATACTTGTATGTCTCTATCATATCCCCTCTCTCCTTCCTCTCCTCCAGGGAGTACATGTTCAGTTCCTTCAACCTGTCTTCATAGGACTTGTGATGCAATCCATGCACCATCTTTGTTGCCCTCCTCTGAACCTTCTCTACCATGTCTATGTCCTTACGTAGGTATGGTCTCCAGAACTGTGCATTGTACTCCAGGTGGGGCCTAACTAGTGTCTTGTATAGCAGAATTATGACCTCCCTTTTCCTGCTGGTGATGCCCCTGCCTATACATCCCAGCATCCTATTTGCTTTACCTGCTGCCTTGTCACACTGTTTCCCTACCTTGAGGTCATCAGAGATGATAACCCCAAGATCCCTTTCCTGCTTGGTGCATGCTATATCCTCACTCCCCAACTGATATATTGTGCCAGGGTTTTTGTGCCCCATATGCATTATCTTGCACTTCTTTGCATTGAATTTCAACTGCCAAACCCCTGACCATTCTTCAAGTTTCTGCAGGTCCCTTCTCATTCTGTCTACACCATCTGGTGTGTCTACTCTGTTACAGAGCTTTGTGTAATCAGCGAACAGTGAAATTCTGCCTTCTAGGTCCTGCACAATGCCACTGATGAAGATGTTGAATAGGACCGGTCCCAGCACTGATCCCTGTGGTACCCCACTGGTCACTCTTCCCTCTGTGGAGTGACAGCCATTTACCACCACCCTCTGTGTGCTGCCACCCAGCCAGTTACCTACCCACCACACTACTGTCCTGCCCACACCCATATTCCCCAGTTTGTGTAATAGTCTTCTATGTGGCACAGTGTCAAAGGCCTTGCTGAAGTCCAGATAGGCCATGTCCACTGCCCTCCCCTGATCCACCTCTCTAGTCACCTAGTCAAAAAATTCAACGAGGTTGGTCTGACATGACCTCCCCCTGGTGAAACCATGCTGCCTTGGGTCCTGTAGTCCATTGACAACCAGATGTTCCACCAATCTCTCCTTCAGTAGTGCTTCCATGATCTTCCCCACTAGCGAGGTGAGGCTGACTGATCTGTAGTTCCCTGTTTCCTCTTTGTTCCCACTTTTGTATAAGGGGACTACATCTGCTGTCCTCCAGTCTTTGGGTACCTCCCCTGTTTCCAGTGATCGGCTAAACAGGATAGCCAGAGGTTCAGCCACCACCTCTCTTAGTTCTTTAAGGACCCTGGGGTGCACCCCATCTGGCCCCATTGCTTTATCAACTCTTATTACTTCCAGTTCCTGCAGGACTCTTTTCGTGTAAAGGGACTTGTGTCCATTTCTGCACCATTCTCACCCTTGTACTCCTTCAGACCCATTACCCTCCTCTTCCTCAGTAAAGACTGAGCAGAAATACCTGTTCAATATGTCAGCTTTACTGTTGTCATCCTCCATGCGTCCCCATCTTCCCCTTCAGTCTCACTATCCCTCCCTTTGTCTTTCTTTTTCACTTATGTACCTGTAAAAGGTTTTGTCCCTCTACCCACTGATTTTGCAATGTGTTCTTCTGTCTGAGCTTTGGCTTCCTTACTGACCTCCCTGCCTCCCTTTGCTTCTCCTGGTACTTCTCCCTATCCCTTCTGCCTATGTCTTTTCGTATGGCCTGAATGCAATCTTTTTGGCTTTCATTTTCTTTGCTACCTCTTTGGAAAACCATAATGGTCTCCTCTTCCTTTTCCTCTTGCTAACCTGCTTAATGCATAATTCTGTTGTTCTTGTAATCCCATTTTAAATACTGCCCACTGTTCCTCAATCCCTGATTCCTGTCCCATTCCCTTAATGCCTCTTTCAAGTATCTCCCATTTTCTCAAAGTCTGCCCCCTAAAATCCAGGATATGTGTTTTGTGTGGTTTGGTTCTGCTCTTTCTGTGATTTCAAACCACAATGACTGGTGGTCACTGTTCCCCAGGTGCTCTCCCACTGTTACCCCCATCACACTGTCCCTGTTTGTGAGTACAAGGTCCAGTATTGCCTTCTGTTGAGTTGGTGCCATGACCAGTTGCTTGAGGAAGGCACCCTGAAGGGAGTCCCAAGATAAATCTGCTCCTAGTTGATGCTGCTGCTGGGATGCTCCAGTCCACGTCTGGAATATTGAAGTCTCCAACCAGTACTACCTCACCCTTGTCTGCCATCCTTTGGATGGCTAGCATCAGCTACCTATCTGTTTCTTCCACAAGGGCTGGTGATCTATAGACCACACCTGTGCGGATGGCTGTCCCCATTTTCCTTTCCAGCTTAACCCACAGTATCTCTCCCCCATTTTGTTCCTCCTGGATCTCTGTGGCCCTTATGTCATTTTTCACATACAGTGCCACTCCTCCTCCTCCCTTCCTGCCTGCTCTGTCTCTTCTGAATATGTTGTAGCCAGGTATGGCCATCTCCCAGTCGTGGTTATCATTACACCAGGTTTCAGTGATGGCCACAATGTCCAGGTCTGACTGCACCATGACAGCCTCCAGATCTTCCATCTTGTTGCTAAGGCTCCTGGCATTTGCACACATGGCTTTCCATGATTTGACCTCCCTAGACTGTTTCGCTGTTCTACTTCAGCCCCTTCCTTGGTTGTCCTTTATCCCTGGTTCTCCTTGCTGTCTGCCCTTCTGCTGAATTTTGCCCCTTTTCTGCCTATCCACCTCTTGGGCACTAATCTCCATCTTGGAGGCCTATTTCTGACCTTCATTTCTTACTACGAACTGTTCTGCTGGATCATCTGTAATCTGTGACTTGGATTAGCCAATAATTAATTAATTTAGGATTATGCTCCTTTAGTATGCCCAGAAGGATGGGCAGGTCGATAGCCATGGGTCCTCAGAGGTTTCCCCCCTAAGGGGGGTTTTCCTCTCCTGCGTGCTGCAGGCCATACTAACCAGAGTTGGAGGAGATAATTGTGGGATATCATATATTTTCTTTGGGGGGTGTCACATTCTAATCAATTAACCTTCCTTTCTGTGGTGAGATACAGAGTAAAGCCACACCATCAGCTCATACCGAATAACTCATTTGTTCCAGTATCAGCACTATCTTACTGTCAGTTCATCCTGAACTATAATCACTGACTTATTCATGTCTATGTCCAAGTACTTAAGCACTATTCAGTCATACAACTATACCTTGTGAGCATCATTCTACTTACTGGTCTGGCCTCTGTATCCAAACTCAAACCTACATTATGTAGATACAGTATGTAACACAAGCACTGAGCTCTGAACCACATATATTTCCAACACAACAAAAATTGATTTTACCATGACCCACTACCACAGCTGTGTTGTACAAGATAATAGATACATTAGTTTTTTTTTTGTCTGCTTACTGACAGCCCAAACCCTTTTAGTCTTCGCCATTCTTTATTGTCTCAGTACCCTTTTTAAAATCCTAGATCTAACACTGGATCTAATATATTTTTGCTGATCACGCTGTCTTTCTTGGGCTATGCACAGTCACAGATGATAGTACTTGGCACCTGGACAGCATCTGACTGGAGATTATAAAAGCTCCAGCATTTGCTGCAGGCTATTGAGTCTCCCACTGCTACCTACTACTCTGTCTACTGCAGGGGATTCTGGGATTTGTAGTAACAGAAGATGTCAGCTTAGAAGAAAGCAAAATTAGTCTGATACAATCTAGTATACTACAGTAAACAGTAAGTAAACCAGAATGTTTTTGCACACAAAGTGCACATTGGGACCAGCTCCCCAATTGAGTGTGGGGCCCATGGTGCTGTCTGTTCCCCTTTAAGGTTGGAAGGTCAGTAGGGTCTCTAGACCCATTATTCATAGGCAGTGATGAATTACAGTAAGAATACTGCACAAATGCATACCATTATGTATGGGATATGCAATGGTGACCTGTGTGATACATTATTTATCTACAGTAGGAAGTTTGACCTCGGATAACCTCACGAGAAGTGTAAGCCATGCGTGGTGTGCCCCAGGTCACACTGCTCAAGTGTAGATAAATAGTGCACCACAGAGGCCCCCATTGCATGTCCTGTTTATACAATAGGCTGGTGTGTTTTTTTTTGGGGGGGGGATTGACAGGTAGTGTTTATCCAATATATGCATGGGAAATTCTGGGTTCTAACTTTATTATGCATCTGTGGAGATAACAGTTTTTATGACACTGAATTTGTGCCCAGGCATACTGTATAAATAGAGATTTCTCCAACCCACCCTGCTACCTGGGGTACTCTGTGATTCCCCACCCACCCTGCTACCCATGTCATCTCATAAGATCTCATAAATGGGTATAGGCCATGTGCCATTTAAATTTAGAGGCGGTGATATGGTTCTAGAGCTTGACAAAAAGGAAACATAGAGGATAATGTATGGGTCTTAATCAATAACCATGCTGTAATTGCTTCAAGAGGTTACCATGCCACTTTGCATGGTAACTTCGAGAAGCGATTTCAACGAGGTTACTTATAAAAAAACCATACACTGGCTTTTAGTGTATGGGATAACCAGCCTTCAAATTAAAATATGGAGACAGTCCTTACTCTTTCTCTTTTTTTTCCTATATCTCCCCTCTCCGTAATGCCAGCTGTCACCACCGTGGCCATTTGTTGTGAGCCGCTACTTGAAATGTGCACATGCGCAGATCAGCTCCAGTTGTAATCCCATTGCTATGATGTATCTAATTTGGGTTAACCACACCTTGACATCATAGCGATGGGATTACCAGGAAATAATCTTGCTGATTTCTAATGAGAATAAGGCGCTTCCATACATTATGGCTGGATATTCAGGCTCAAAACCCTGAAACCACACAGTTTCAATGACCAAATCAATTGGCAGCCCCATATACATTAGGTTGCCTTCCATTCATTTTAGATGAAATCTATAGAAATATTTTTTTTTTTGATTTTGACTTTTTCTATATAACTGTCCAGCTATAGCTGTTTTAGCCTGGAAATGTTAAATCATGTGGTATCACTGTCTCTATAGTATGTATATCTAATAGTTTGTGAGTTAATTTAAGTATAAAATAATACTTTATATTGTAATATTTGTGTTTCTATGCACTTCGACATGAACGGTGTTTAATGTGCGGGAGCTACCATCAATTATTACCTTTAATACTTGCCTTTATCTGATCTTTTTTGTAAAAAAACATGAAGTGGATATTTATTATGTATAAGGGGTCAGGTTTAATGAAATCTTTGTGATTAACAATGAGAAAAAATACTATGGCACCATAGTCTTTTTAATACACAGGGTTTGATATGATTTAATCACTTTGAATCATGACACTGGTTCCCTGGTAGTCCAGCAGTGTTGTGTTTTCCTAAATTAGCATGCGTCGACGCTAATGAGAGCTGAGCCACCAGGAAGCCACTATCCATTTGTTTAGGGTGGATTAACTAGTAACATTATGTGGCACTTTAAGTTTTTATAGAATTTAATGATTTGCACCTAGATCATCTGCGTATTTAAACTGACACATTAGTGGTTTGGTCACACCTCCTGACGAAGGGGTGTTAGAATCACAGAAACATAGAATTTGATGGCAGATAAGGACTGCTTGGCCCACCTAGTCTGCCCATTTCCCTACCTGATGGATAAGCTTCAGATTCTAGTTAACCAACAGCCTACTTCCTCCTACCTCCCACTAGAATTGCTTTATGTCTGTCCTGTGCATTCTTGAACTCTCCCACTGTTCTTAACTCCACAACCTCCTCAGGAAGGCTGTTCCATGCATCCACAACCCTCTCCATGAAAAAATACTTTCTAACATTACCTCTGAGCCGTCCCCCCTCTATCTTCAAATTGTGCCGTTTGTTCTTGCACATCTCTTTTTTTGAAAGATGCTACCTTCTTGGACTTTGTTGATTCCCTTGAGGTACTTGAATGTTTCTATCATGTCCTCCCTCTCCCTCCTTTCCTCAAGGGTATACATATTAAGCTGCTTTAGTCTTTCTTCATATGTCTTCTGGTGAAGACACTGCACTATTTTGGTTGCCCTCCTCTGAACAGCCTCCACTCTGTCTATGTCTTTGCGGAGATGGGGTCTCCAGAACTGCATACAGTACTCCAGATGGGGTCTCACCAACTGCCTGTACAGAGGGATAACAACTTTCTGTTTTCTACTGGTGATGCCTCTACCTATGCATCCCAGTATCCCCCCAGCCGTCCTTACTGCCTTCTCACATTGCATGCTCACCTTTACGTCATCTGATATCATTACTCCCAGGTTCCTTTCAATTTTTGTTGTTGTTAGTATCTCACCCCCCATTGTGTACTCTTCCCTTGGGTTTTTGTTTCCCAGATGCATTATCTTGCACTACTTTGCATTGAATCTGAGCAGCCATACATTTGACCATTCCTCCAACCTTGCCAAGTCCCTTTTCATCCTTTCCACCCCACCTTGTGTATCAACCTTGTTGTAGATCTTTGTGTCATCTGCAAAGAGACATATTTTCCCCTCCAGTCCCTCTGCATATCACTTATAAAGACATTAAAAAGGATCGGCCCCAGCACTGAACCCTGTGGTACCCCACTAGTAACCCTTCTTTCTTCACTGTGGACTCTGTTTACTATTACCCTTTGCATCCTGTTGTCCAGCCAATTTTTTATCCAGACTACCACCTTGGGACCCACTCCAAGGCTGGCTAACTTGTATATTAATCTTTTGAGAGGGACTGTGTCAAATGCCTTGTTAAAATCTAGGTAGGCCATATCCACAGCCCCTCCCTGGTCTATTACTTTGGTCACCAATCAAAGAAATCTATTAGATTCATCTGACATGACCTTGCTGCTGTGAATCCATGCTACCTTGGGTCCTGTGCCCCACTGACCTCTAGGTACTCAACAATTCTTTCCTTCAGAAGTGATTCCATCATTTTCCCTACCACTGAGGTCAAACTAACCGGTCTGTAGTTTCCTGCCTCTGCCCTGCTCCCACTTTTGTGAAGTGGAATCACATCCGCCCTCCTCCAGTCCTCAGGTACTACCCCATCCTCCCATGATTTGTTAAAGAGAGTAGTCAGTGGTGTCACTAGTTCTACCCTTAGTTCTTATAGAATTCTGGGGTGAATCCCATCAGGCCCCTTTGCTTTGTCCACCCTCAGTTTCAAGAGTTTTTTCAAAACCCTTTCTTCTGTGAATGGACTGGTATCGACCCCCTAGCCAGAGTGTTTCTCTTGTTTGGTTTAGGTACCTCCCCATCCTCTTCTTTTGTGAATACTGAACAGAAATATTCGTTCAGTATCCCTGCTTTTTCACTATAACCCTCTGTCCACATTCCCTCCCCTTTATTAAGTCTCCATATCCCTCCCTTGGTCTTTTTTCACTCCCAAATGTGCCTATAGAAGGTTTTATCCCCCTTCGTAACAGAATTGACTATCTTTTCCTTGGTTTGGGCCTTTGCTATCCTGACTGCCTTCCCTGCCTCCTTCTGCTTTAACTGATAAAGTTCGCTGTCCTGCTCCTTCTGTGTTTCCTTATATTTCCTGAATGCTATCCTTTTCTTCTTAACCTTCCCTGCCACCTCTTTTGAGAACCATAGTGTTTTTTTTTCCTTCATTTTGTTTTATTGACTCACTTCACACAAAGGCTCGTTGCCTCTGTGATGGCTGTTTTGATTATTACCCATTGTTCCTCCACCCTCCTTCTTGCCCATTCGCTAGTGTTTTTCTGAGGCACTCTCTCATTTTCCCAAAGTCAGCCCTCCTAAAGTCCAGTACATTTACTTTTTTATGGCTTGACTCTATGGCTGTGTTAATTGTGAACCACACTGTTTGGTAGTAGCTTGTTCCCAGATGGCTACCCACTTCTAAATCCGAGATCCTGTTTCCATCCCCATTTGAGAGTACTAGGTCTACGATTGCTCCCTCCTGAGTTAGAGCCCTGAAGTGCTGAGTTTGGATTTATTTCGGGAAATGTGAAGCTATAATTTTGCACATTTATGTGTTATATTTATCAGCTTACATTTGTAAGTATTCATTTATCTAATAAAAATACTCTCTCTGAATTGCTCTGCAGTCTGGATGTTCTTTTATTGTCATGTATTTTTATTTTTCCCGTGCCCGCTGAACCATTGACGCACAGCCTTGTTTGTAGCATACTGCTACCCAGGGTACTCTGTGATTCCCCACCCACCCTACTACCCAGGGTACTCTGTGATTCCATACCCACCCTACTACCCAGGGTACTCTGTGATTCCCTACCCACCCTATTACCCAGGGTACTCTGTGATTCCCCACTCACCCTTCTATCCAGGGTATTCTGTCTTTCCCCACCCACCCCTACTACCCAGGGTACCCAGTGATTCCCCTACCCACCCTACTACCCAGGGTACTTTGTGATTCCCCACCCACCCTACTACCCAGGGTACTCTGTGATTCTCCACCCACCCACCCTACTACCCAGTGTACTCTGTGATTCCCCACCCACCCTACTACCCAGGGTGCTCTGTAATTCCCTACCACCCTACTACTAAGGTACTCTGTGATTCCCCACCCACCCTACTACCCAGGGTACCCAGTGATTACCCACCCACCC
The DNA here is from genome assembly GCA_016271365.2 of Neoceratodus forsteri. Classification (NCBI taxonomy): domain Eukaryota; kingdom Metazoa; phylum Chordata; order Ceratodontiformes; family Ceratodontidae; genus Neoceratodus; species Neoceratodus forsteri. Next base: position 211,380,626 of record JADMNL010000026.1, on the reverse strand, counting down.
TACCACCCAGGGTACTGTGTGATTCCCCACCCACCCTACTATCCAGGATACCCAGTGATTCCCTACCCACCCTACTACCCAGGGTACTCTATGATTCCCCACTCACCCTTCTACCCAGGGTACTCTGTGATTCCCAACCCACCCTACTACCCAGGGTACTCTGTAATTCCCCACCCACCCTACTACCCAGGGTACCCAGTGATTCCCTACCCACTCTACTACCCAGGGTACTCTGTGATTCCCCACCCACCCTACTACACTGGGTACTCTGTGATTTTCCACCCACCCTACTACCCAGAGTACTCTGTGATTCCCCACCACCCTACTTCCAAGGGCTGGTACTCTATGATTCCCCACCACCCTACTACCCAGAGTACTTCGTGATTCCCCACCCAACCCACTCATCCAGGGTACTCTGTGATTCCCCACCCACTCCAGTATTGAGGGTACTCAGTGATTCCCTACCCACTCTACTATCCAAGGTACTCTGTAATTCCCCACTCACCCTACTACATAGGGTACACTGTGATTCCCAACCCACCCTACTACCCAGGGTATTCTATGATTCCCCACCCACTCTACTACCTGGGGTACTCTGTGATTCCCCATCCATCCTACTATCTGGGGTACTTTTTGATTCCTCACCCACCCTACTAACTGGGGTACTATGTTATTCCCCACCCACTCTACTATCTGGGGTAATCTGTGATTCCCCACCCATCCTACTACCTAGGGTTCGTGATTCCACTCCACCTAGGGTACCCAGTGATTCCCCACCCACTCTACTACCCAGGGTACTCTATGATTCTCACCCACCCTACTACCCACGGTACTCTGTGATTCCTCATCCACCCCACTATCTGGGGTACTATGTGATTCCCCACCCACCTTACTATCTGGGGTACTCTGTGATTCCCAACCCACTCTACTACCCTGGGTACCCAGTGATTTCCCACCCACCCTACTACCCAGGGTACTCTGATTCCCTACCCACCCTACTACCCAGGGTACTCTGTGATTCCCAACCCACCATACCTTCCAGGGTACTCTGTGAGTCTGCACCCACCCTACTTCCCAGTGTACTCTGTGATTCCCCACCCACCCTACTACCCAGGGTACTCTGTGATTCTACACCCACCCTACTATCCAGGGTGCTCTGTGATTCCCTACTACATAGGGTACGCTGTGATTCCCAACCCACCCTACTACCCAGGGTACTCTGTGATTCACCACCCACCCTACTATCCGGGGTACTCTGATTCCCCATCCACCCTACTACCCAGGGTACTCTGTGATTGCCCACCCACCCTACTACCCACGGTACTCTGTGATTCCCCACCCACCCTACTATCTGGGATACTCTTTGATTCCCCACCCACCCTACTAACTGGGGTACTATGTGATTTCCCACAAACCCTACTATCTGCGGTACTTTATGATTCCCCACCCACCCTACTATCCAGGGTACTCTGTAATTCCCCATCCATCCTACTATCTGGGGTACTCTGTGGTTCCCCACCCTACTATCTGGAGTACTCTATGATTCCCCACCTGCCCTACCACCTTGAAGGCTTGTGCTGTCTTCAAATCCTCTATTGCTGCTAGTAGGCTGTTCCACATGTTCACCCCCGGTATAGGAGAAGTGCCCTCTATGGTAATGTTGTCCTTGAGATACCTGATGTTTATCATCTCTGAACTTCCAGGCACGTCCCCATATCCTATTGGAGGACACCAGAGATCAAACACCTTGGACTGTTTAGTCTTGTTGGCATCCATCTTGTTTTCTTTTTTTTTTAACATAAAGCTGATGAGTGACTTTGTCAGCCCTGTCCCCACTCCTTGTGACCATTGCATACCTCTGTTGACCCAGGGCTAAGTCCCCATGGATTCTCTCTCCTGTGGTGGGACCAGAAGGGGGAGGGCTGTCCTCCTCCCGGGCAACATATCCAGGCCCCCCAAGTTGAGCGGCAGCATGGGCCATGAGGGAGCCGGCTGGGTTCATTAAGCCCATCCTCCCACTTTCCATTGTCTCCCCAACCCCTGTGATGATGGCACGTCAGTACGTGTGTATGGAGGCACAGACATCCTGCAGAACCATGGCCCTGCCCTTAGAGCCACTCCGCAACTTTTACTGTCACTAGGCCCCACCCAGTGGCAATCAGAGTTCGAGATGACTAGACACCTATCCCTGGGACAGGAGAGCAGTCCCTGGGACACTTAGTCATCTCACATGCAGCCAACCCCCAGTAACAATGCTTATTCCCAAACACAGTTCACCTGCGTGGCAGGAGGTAAGGCATTCAACGCCATAGCCCTCCAAGCCACTGGGCTGGCCCTCTTGCCCATGTCCTTGAAGATATGGAAGACTAAGCACATTTGATTATGCTTTTTTTGAAAGCCTTCCCTCCCCCACCTGATGCTGCTCTGCTGCCATTGGTTTGGGGCAGAATCAGGTCCCCGGTGCCCCCCAGCTCTGATGCCAGTCAATGGCATGGACTTGTGAGCACAGCAAGTGCAAGACTTTGTTACCAAAACTTTCTCCCGCGGCCACCCCTCCGGTGCTGCACAGTGCTACCCTATGGCTCTATCCCTGTAAATGGAAAGCAAGTGCACTGGACCCACCATAGGGGTCACAGGTGCTGCAGGCACAACACCAACCCTCTCTGGTCATGGATGCACTGCCATTGGCTGCACTCACTGGCGTGTCCATCTCTCGTACAGGTTCCTGGATTCACTCTCAAAAACAGATCACATACATTGTGACATGATGTGGTACTGCTGGGCCATGGAAGGACCTGCCAAGCCTGTTTATACTGGGGGGAGTGGTCCTGCTTACACCGTAGTTTACACCTGGGAGTGATTACAGCACAGACAGGCTGAGTGACAGTCAGGGCAACACAGTGAGTCAGCAACGGTGGCAGTATTCAAACCTCGGACCCCTTGGTTTCAAGTTAAATATTCCTTTTTTTCTAATACTTGGACATTGCTGTACACTAGACTTCTTCCAACATCACCAACGATATTGGTGGTATGCCAAAGCCTTAAGAGGCGGATTTCGTCTAAGTGGAGATCTGCTAAAACACCATCTCTGGAAGAAATTTTTCAAACGTGGGCAAGTTCACCTTTAATGAGAGAATTACACATTTTATTTATATTTGTTACAACTTTTGGCCAGGAAAGACATGTTGAGCCACAGTTCATATCCAAGTGCATTCCAGGAACACAGGGAGGTTAAGTGAATTGCTAAGGGTCACACAGTATGCATGTGGAGGTTGTGGGAATTAAACCCAGGTCTGTTGCACGTGCTAAGCTTGTTCACAGCATGTTGCTCTAACCTCTAGGCTATCCTGCCAGCCAGTGGATAAAATAGACTGGTGTTATTCAACCTCAATCCCCTTTATCAAGGAGCATCTAACACAAAAAGTGTCCCTTATAATACCGAGGATTGTACATTACTGACACACCATTTGATCTGTATACTTGGTTTAGTACCTTCAGATAGAAAAAAACAATATGTAATCCCAGCCTGCCCAAACTCCTCAATCCCATGATGTAGTTTAAAATGGAAAATCTGATATCTCATTCCACCCAGTCCAAACTCCTATCACCTGCTGTATCTTCAAATGGAAAATCCAATATGTATTTCCTCATATACCCAAACTCTTCAATCCCCCAGTGTACCTCCAAATGAAAACTGAAACATAATCCCACCATGCCCAAACATCTCAATTCCCTGATGTACCTTCAAATCCAAAATCCAGTATGTAATCCCAATTTGCCTCAACTCTTTGATCACCCACTGTACCTTCAAATGGAAACTCCAGTGTTTAATCCCAGCCTCCCAAACTCTTCAGTCACCCAGTGTACCCTCAAATCAAAAGTCCAATATGTAATCACACCCTCCCAAACTCCTCAGTCACCTGATGCACCTTCACATCTTATTACGTTGGGTTTGGGGTGTGTGATTAGAGTGCATATCTGTGGTTTAAGAGAGGCAAACCAATTAAATATATACAAAGGTCTGTTATGCAGAGATGGATCTTAAATGCTGGTAGACCAAACCAGCAGAACATAGATACAAACTGCAGTGTCATTCAAATTACAGTCCATAGTTGTTCCAGCCAGTATTCCACATATTTCTCAAAATCCCATATCTTCTGGAATCCCTCTATGGAATTTATAGGAGTGGGGTTACATTACATAGTGGATAGATACAGCATTCTTGGGAAAGAGGAGTCAGTCCACAGTGGGTAGCCTTTGTTCTGTCCATGCAAGTAAGAAACTCATAAACTGTGCTCTGTGTTAAACGAGAGAGTAGCACCTTGCACCTGGGTTTGGGAGTGAGGACTGGGACTGCTTTCAAAATAGGGAGGAAATGAGAGTTTACCGCAGTGTATTCAGAGCCAGCTGCAAAGGTCTGTGACTGAAAGTTCTGTCACTGAATAATTACAACAAAAAACCCTTGTGTAGGTTTTTGCAAGGATTGCAAAAGAAAACCATGTTGCTACTTTTTGATCCACGGCCAGAAGAATTTAAAGGCAGCAACTTGGAAGCAAGGTCCTGCATATGGATAGTCAGCTTTCCTGAGGAGTGACTGCAAACTATTATCCAGATTTCCAGAGGTAGGGACAACATTCCATGAAATTCTTGTCTCACCGCCTGTCTCTCGCTTTCTTTGTCTGTGTAGATGTCAGACTTAGATACGTTGTCTGTCTGTCTGTCTCTCTCTCTCTCTCTCTCTTTCTATCTTTCTCTCTCTTTCTCTGTCTGTGTCTCAGACTTACACGCTCTGTCTGCCTGCCTGCTTGCCTGTCTGTCAGACTTACACTGTCTGTCTGCCTCTACGGCTTACACTGTGTATCTGTCTGTCTGTCTGTGGCTCAGGTTTATACTCACTTGTTCTTTCTCTCTCTTGTAATTCAGTTATTGATGCAACACCTGCACTGGAGTCCAGTTTAACTGTGTGTGTGTGTGGGGGGTAATCTCCCTTTGGATTTGTTCTCCTTAATCTACCATTTTTATGGTCCATGCCTCTTAACTGTATTGGATTTTCAGAGACTTACCCGATTTTAGCTCTCAAATTTCCTCTTTCTCTCCTAAATTTGATCTTTTTTGTCCCTTTAAAATTTTGAAATATAAGCAATGTCAGATGTTTGTGATATAGTCTGCCTCTAATTCTCATTCACAAAATACTATTCTCATTAATCCATATATTACAGTAGGTTACTGGGTGGTTATTATTGTTTATTAGGCTGTTTCACTGATGGCGTCATGTGTCCCTGATTGTTTAAACCTTGTCCCCAATTTCTTTGATAGGTGGTTCAGAGGAATATATTTATAATGTATTCTGCTATTTGGCAATAAATGTTAGACACAAATAAGCACTTTGCATTGGTGCAATTGCAACAGCTGACCAAGGAGCAAACAGGCATTACTCCCCTAGTAATGCCCTGTTGCTCTTTGTGAACCAGAGTAAATTCTTTGTTCAAGTGCAGTTTCCATGGCAGCCCAACAGATGATGTAAAACAGTGCTGTGCTGCTAGCATTGTTTCACAGCCATCTGTTGGCCTGCCAAGAGAACTGCAGGAACAAAACATGAAAATGTACCCTAGCATGGTCCCATCATGCAGTGCAACCCATATCTTGTAATACATGCAGATGAAAATCGAAGTATGTAGCACCAATCCTGACAGTAAGTTAGAAGAAAAAGTACCATAATAGTAAAAATTATTCAAGTATATTTGGCAATAATAACACCATGCACTTAAATCAAAATGTTGTAAAGTCACTCCTTCCTACACCCACAATATATGTAAGACAGGCTACATTCAGCAGTATGTGTACTATCAATTCACTGTTAAAGATAAGCAATGTAATAACTGTGTCTGTGTGTGTGTGTGTGTGTGCGCCCTTTTTGCATTACAAGTTAGCAGTACAAATAATATATCTTTATTTCTGGAAATGCTTGCCATGTTACAAGTGCATTAAACTACTCCAAAGAAGGGTTCTACTGGGGAAATAATGCCTGGTTGAGTGGTTGGAGGTACTTGGCCTGCAGCCTCATGCCCCAACCCCCTCCTCCCCCCCAACCAGGTATTAATTCCCTAGTAGAACCCTCCTTTATCATGGCTTAATGCTTACTTTAGATCCATGAGCAGTTAGAAACCCTAGAGGGACTGCTGACTCAGACTCCCTGAATCTTGTCACACAAGGGAGTGTCAATGGATGTACCACTTTATACAATATAATTAGGGTCACTTGCTGGCTGCTGCTGGAATGTGACTAAGGACAGGGGCAGTAACAGTGTAGTGTAGGTAGTGTTGGAAGGTACAGTGTGGTGAGAGCAGGTACAGAGTGGGAAGGAACAGAGTAGGGGCAGGTACAGTGTTAGGACAGAAATAATGTGGGACAGATACAGTGTGGGACAAGTGCAATATGGGCAGCTATATATCTGGTAGGTACAGAGTGGGCATGAGCAATGTGGGCAGGTACAGTGTGGGCAGTTACTGTATGGGGCAGGGACAAAGGGGAACAGGGATAGAGTGGACAGGTACCATGTGGGGAGGTACTGTGTGGGGCAAGGACAAAGGGGAAGAGGGATAGAGTTGGCAGGTACAGTGTGGGGCAGGAACAGTGTAGGGCAGTTACAGTGTAGGGGCAAGTGGTGGCCAGTGAGAATGTCCTACACCGGTGTTCACTGTATTGGCAATAAAGCATTGATTTTGGAAGAAACTGGTGCATTTGGTGTCCTCTGGAGTGCAGGTATTTGGAATTTGGGTTTGTGAGGTGGGACTTGCCTCCCTTCCCTGTACCCCTTCTCTCTCCTGTGGATTCACAACCTGCCTTCTGGGATTTGTTTACAGCTACAATATTGGACAGGAATTGTGTTGCAGGTACACTATGGGCAGGTACAGTGTGGGGCAGGAAAAGTGTGGGACAGAGAGAGTGTGGGGTGGGGGCAGTGGGGACAGGGACAGTATGAGCAGGAACAGTGTGGGCAGGTACAATGTGGGTTGGTACAACATGGGCAGGAAAAGTGTGGGATACAGACAGTGTGGGGCAAGTACAGTGGGGCGGTACAGTGTGGGGCAGGGATAGTGGGGGCTGGGACAGTATGGGCAGGAACAATGTGGGCAGGAACAGTGTGGGATAGGGACAGTGTGGGGCAAGTAAAGTGGGGGCGGTACAGTGTGGAGCAGGGACAGTTTGAGGAGGAACAATGTGGGCAGGTACAGCATGGGGATGGACAGTGTGGGGCAGGTGTATTCTGGGACATGGACAGGGTGGTGCAGGGACAGTGTGGGGCAGATACAGTATGGGGCTGTGACATTGTGGAGCTGGGACAATGTGGGGCAAGGATAGCGTGGGGCAGGAAAAGAGTGGGGTAGGGAAAGTGTGTGATAGGGACCGTGTTGGGCCGGTACAGTGTGGGGCAGGGATTGTATGGGCAGGTACAGAGTGAGACAAGGACAGTAAGCGGCAATTACAGTGTGGAACAGATGCAGTGTAAGGCAGGGACAGAGTGGGGAAAGCACAGTGTGGTGCATGTTCAGTGTGGGGCAGGGACAGTGCGAGACAGATACAGTGTGAGACAGGGACAGTGTGGGGGAAGGGACAGTGTGGGGCAGTAACAGTGTGGGGCAGGTACAGTGTGGGGCAGTAACAGTGAGAGACAGGAACAGTGTGGGGCAGGTACAGTGTGGGGCAGGGACAGTGGAGGCTAGGACAGTATGGAGCAGGGACAGTATGGGCAGTAACAATGTGGGCAGGTACAATATGGGCAGGAACAGTGTGGGATACGGACAGTGTGGAGGCAGGGACAGTGTGGGGCAGGGACAATGTGGGGGCAGGGACAGTGTGGGGCAGGGACAGTGTGGGGGCAGGGACAGTGTGGGGCAGGGACAGTGTGGGGGCAGGGACAGTGTGGGGCAGGGACAGTGGAGGCTAGGACAGTATGGAGCATGGACAGTATGGGCAGGAACAATGTGGGCAGGAACAGTGTGGGATATGGACAGTGTGGAGCAAGTACAGTGCGGGCGGTACAGTGTGGGGCAGGGACAGTATGAGGAGGAACAATGTGGGCAGGTACAGTATGGGGTATGGACAGTTTGGGGCAGGTGTTGTCTGGGATATGGACAGGGTGGTGCAGGGAACAGTGTGGGAGCAGGGACAGTGAGAGACTGGGACAATGTGGGACAGGTAAGGTGTGGGGCAGGGACAATGTGGGGAAGGGACAGTGTGGGGCAGGGACAGTGTGGGGGCAGTGACAGTGTGAGACAGAGACAATGTGGGACAGGGACAGTGTGGGGGCAGTGACAGTGTGGAACAGGGACTGTGAGGAGCAGATACAGTGTGAGATAGGGACAGTGTGGGGAAAGTACAGTGCAGTGCTAGTACAGTGTGGGGCAGGTACAGTGTGGGGCTGGGACAGTGTGGGGCAAGGTTAGTGTGGGGCAGGAAAACTGTGTAATAGGGACAGTGTCTGGCCGGTACAGTGTGGGGCAGGGATTGTATGGGCAGGTACAGAGTAGGACAGGGACAGTAAGGGGCAATGACAGTGTGGGGCAGGGTCAGTGTGGGCCAGGGGCAGTGAGAGGTAGAATGTGGGGGGAAGGGACAGTGTGGGACAGATGCAGTGTAAGGCAGGGACAGAGTGGGGAAAGTACAGTGCAGTGCATGTTCAGTGTGGGGCAGGGACAGTGCAAGACAGATACTGTGTGAGACAGGGACAGTGTGGGGCAGGTACAGTGTGGGTCAGATACAGTGTGGGGCAGGGAAAATGTGGGGCAGGGAAAATGTGGGGCAGGGACAGTGTGGGGAAGTGACAGTGTGGGACAGGGACAGTGTGGGACAGGGACAGTGTGGGGCAGGGACAGTGTGGGGGCAGGGACAATGTGGGGCAGGTACAGCGTGGGGCAGGGACAATGTGGGGCAGGGACAGTGTGAGGCAGGGACAGTGTGGAGCAGGGACAATGCAGGGCAGGGATAGCATGGGAAGGAAAAGTGTGGAGTAGGGAAAGTGTGTGATAGAGGCAGTATGGGGTTGGTACAGTGTGGGGCAGGGATTGTATAGGCAGGTACAGAGTGAGACAGGGACAATAAGGGGAAATGACAGTGTGAGGCAGGGTCAGTGTGGGCCAGGGGCAGTGAGAGGTAGAATGTAGTGGGAAAGGACATTGTGGGACAGATGCAGTGTAAGGCAGTGACAGGGTGGGGAAAGTACAGTGCGGTACATTTTCAGTGTGGGGTAGGGACAGTGTGAGATTGGGACAGTGTGGCGGCAGGGACAGTGTGGGGGCACTGACAGTGTGGAACAGGGACTGTGTGGAGCAGATACAGTGTGAGACGGACAGTGTGGGGAAAGTACAGTGCGGTGCAAGTACAGTGTGGGGCAGGGACAATGTGTGGCAGGGACAGTGTGGGGCAGGGACAGTGAGAGACAGGGACAATGTGGGACAGGTACAGTGTTGGGCAGGTACAGTGTGGGGCAGGGACAGTGTGAGACAGAGACAATGTGGGACAGGTACAATGTGGGGGCGGTGACAGTGTGGAACAGGGACTGTGTTGAGCAGATACAGTGTGAGACAGGGACAGTGTGGGGAAAGTACAGTGTGGTGCAAGTACAGTATGGTGCTGGGACAGTGTGGGGCTGGGACAATGTGGGGCAAGGATAGCGTGGGGCAGGAAAAGTGTGGGGTAGGGAAAGTGTGTGATAGGGACTGTGTGTCGGGGCGGTACAGTGTGGGCAGGAGTTAGGCAGGTACAGGAGTGAGACAGGACAGTAAGGGAGCAATGACAGTGTGGGGCAAGATCAGTGTGGGCCAGCGGCAGTGAGGGGTAGAATGTGGGAGGAAGGGACAGTGTGGGACAGATGCAGTGTAAGGCAGGGACAAAGTGGGGAAAGTACAGTGTGGTGCATGTTCAGTGTGGGGCAGGGACAGTGCGAGACAGATACAGTGTGAGACAGATACAGTGTGAGACAGAGACAGTGTGGGGGCAGGGACAGTGTGGGCAGCGACAGTGAGAGACAGGTATAGTGTGGGGCAGGTACAGTGTGGGGCAGGGACAATGTGGGGCAGGGACAGTGTTGGGCTGGGACAGTGTGGGGTAGGGAAAGTGTGTGATCAGAACAGTGTGGGGCCTGTACAGTGTGGGGCAGGGATTATATGGGCAGGTACAGAGTGAGACAGGGACAGTAAGGGGCAATGACAGTGTGGGGCAGGGTCAGTGTGGGCCAGGGGCAGTGAGAGGTAGAATGTGGTGGAAAGGGACAGTGTGGGACAGATGCAGTGTAAGGCAGGGACAGAGTGGGGAAAGTACAGTGCGGTGCATGTTCAGTGTGTTGAAGTGACAGTGAGAGACAGGTATAGTGTGGGGCAGGGACAGTGTGGGGCAGGGGCAATGTGGGGCAGGGACAGTGTGGGGAAGTCACAGCGAGAGACAAGGACACTGTGGGGCAGGGACAGAGTGGGGAAAGTACAGTGCGGTGCATGTTCAGTGTGGGGAAGTGACAGTGTGAGACAGGCACAATGTGTGGTAGGGACAGTGTGGGGCAGGTACAGTGTGGGACAAGTGCAGTGTGGAGCAGGTACTGTGTGGGGCAGGGACCGTGTGGGGGCAGGGACAATGTGGGGCAGGGACAGTGTGGGACAGGGACAATGTGGAGCAGGAACAATGCAGGGCAGGGATAGCATGGGGCAGGAAAAGTGTGCGGTAGGGAAAGTGTGTGATAGAGACAGTATGGGGCCGGTACAGTGTGGGGCAGGGATTGTATGGGCAGGTACAGAGTGAGACAGGGACAGTAAGGGGCAATGACAGTGTGGGGCAGGGTCAGTGTGGGCCAGTGGCAGTGAGAGGTAGAATGTGGTGGGAAAGGACATTGTGGGACAGATGCAGTGTAAGGCAGGGACAGAATGGGGAAAGTACAGTGCGGTACATGTTCAGAGTGGGGCAGGGTCAGTGTGAGATTGGGACAGTGTGGCGGCAGGGACCGTGTGGGGGCACTGACAGTGTGGAACAGGGACTGTGTGGAGCAGATACAGTGTGAGACAGACAGTGTGGAGAAAGTACAGCGCGGTGCAAGTACAGTGTGGGGCAGGGACAATGTGTGGCAGGGACAGTGTGGGTCAGGGACAATGTAGGACAGGTACAGTGTTGGGCAGGTACAGTGTTGGGCAGGTACAGTGTGGGGCAGGGACAATGTGGGGAAGGGACAATGTGGGGAAGGGACAATGTGGGGCAGGGACAGTGTGGGGTAGGTACAGTGTGAGACAGAGACAATGTGGGACAGGTACAGTGTGGGGGCAGTGACAGTGTGGAACAGGGACTGTGTGGAGCAGATACAGTGTGAGACAGGGACAGTGTGGGGCAAGGATAGCGTGGGGCAGGAAATGTGTGGGGTAGTGGAAAGTTTGTGATAGGGACAGTGTCAGGCCTGTACCGTGTTGGGCAGGCATTGTATGGGCAGGTACAGTGTGAGACAGGGACAGTAAGGGGCAATGACAGTGTGGGGCAAGATCAGTGTGGGCCAGCGGCAGTGAGGGGTAGAATGTGGGAGGAAGGGACAGTGTGGGACAGATGCAGTGTAAGGTAGGGACAGAGTGGGGAAAGTACAGTGCGGTGCATGTTCAGTATGGGGCAGGGACAGTGCGAGACAGATACAGTGTGAGACAGGGACAGTGTGGGGGCAGGGACTGTGTGGGGAAGTGACAGTGAGAGACAGGTATAGTGTGGGGCAGGGACAGTGTGGGGCAGATACAGTGTGGGGCAGGGACAGTGTAGGGAAGTGACAGTGAGAGACAGGGACAGTGTGGGGCAAGGACAATGTGGGGCAGGGACAGTGTGAGACAGGTACAGTGTGGGGCAGGTGTAGTGTGGCACAGGCATAGTTTGGGTCAGGCACAGTGTGGGGCAGATACAGTGTGGGACAAGTGCAATATGGGCAGCTATAGAGTTGGTAGGTACAGAGTGGGCATGAGCAGTGTGGGCAGTTACTGTATGGGGCAGGGACAAAGGGGAAGAGAGACAGAATGGGCAGGTACAGTGTGGGCAAGTGCAGCGTGGTGCAGGAACAGTGTAGAGCAGTTACAGTGTAGGGGCAAGTAGTGGCCAGTGAGCATGTCCTACAATGGTGTTCAATGTAATGGCAATAAAGCATTGATTTTGGAAGAAACTGGTGCATTTGGTGTCTTTTGGAGTGCAGGTATTTGAAACTTGAGTTTGTGAGTTGGGGCTAGCCACCCTTCCCTGTACCCTTCTCTCTCCTGTGGATTTGCAACCTACCTTTTGGGATTTGTGAACAGCTACAGTGTCGGACAGGAATTGTGGGGCTGGTACACTATGGGAAGGTACCGTGTGGGGCAGGGATTGTATGGGCAGGTACAGAGTAGGGCAGGGACAGTAAGGGGCAATGACAGTGTGGGGCAAGATCAGTGTGGGCCAGGGGCAGTGAGGGGTAGAATGTGGGAGGAAGGGACAGTGTGGGACAGATGCAGTGTAAGGCAGGGACAGAGTGGGGAAAGTACAGTGCGGTGCATGTTCAGTGTGGGGTAGGGACAGTGCGAGACAGATACTGTGTGAGACAGGGACAGTGTGGGGGCAGGGACAGTGTGGGGCAGTGACAGTGAGAGACAGGGACAGTGTGGGCCAGGTACAGTGTGGGGCAGGGACAGTGTGGGGCAGGGACAATGTGGGGGAGGGACAGTGTGGGGTGGGACAGTACAGGGCTAGGACAATGTGATGTAGGGATAGCGTGGGGCAGGAAAAGTGTGGGGTAGGGAAAGTGTGTGATAGAGACAGTATGGGGCCGGTACACTGTGGGGCAGGGATTGTATGGGCAGGTACAGAGTGAGACAGGGACAGTAAGGGGCAATGACAGTGTGGGGCAGGGTCAGTGTGGGCCAGGGGCAGTGAGAGGTGAATGTGGGGGAAAGGGACAGTGTGGGACAGATGCAGTGTAAGGCAGGGACAGAGGGGGAAAGTACAGTGCAGTGCATGTTCAATGTGGGGCAGGGACAGTGCGAGACAGATACAGTGTGAGACAGGGACAGTGTGGGGGCAGGGACTGTGTGGGGAAGTGACAGTGAGAGACAGGTATAGTGTGAGGCAGGGACAGTGTGGGGCAGGGACAGTGTGGGGCAGATACAGTGTGGGGCAGGGACAGTGTGGGGCAGGGACAATCTGGGGCAAGGACAGTGTGGGGAAGTGACAGTGAGAGACAGGGACAGTGTGGGGCAGGGACAATGTGGGGCAGGGACAGTGTGGGACAGGGACAGTGTGGGGTAGGGACAATGTGGGTCCGGGACAATGTGTAGCAGGGACAGTGTGGGGCAGGGACCCTGTGGGGCAGGTACGGTGTGGGACAGGGGCACTGTGGGGCAGGTACAGTGTGAGACAGGTACAGTGTGGGGCAGGTGTAGTGTGGCATAGGCATAGTTTGGGGCAGGCACAGTGTGGGGCAAATACAGTGTGGGACAAGTGCAATATGGGCAGCTATAGAGTTGGTAGGTACAGAGTGGGCAGGTACAGTGTGGGACAAGTGCAATATGGGCAGTTATAGAGTTGGTAGGTACAGAGTGGGCATGAGCAGTGTGGGCAGTTACTGTGTGGGGCAGGGACAAAGGGGAAGAGAGATAGAATGGGCAGGTACAGTGTGGGCAAGTGCAGTGTGGTGCAGGAACAATGTAGGGCAGTTACAGTGTAGGGGCAAGTAGTGGCCAGTGAGCATGTCCTACAATAGTGTTCAATGTAATGGCAATAAAGCATTGATTTTGGAAGAAACTGGTGCATTTGGTGTCTTTTGGAGTGCAGGTATTTGAAACTTGAGTGTGTGAGTTGGGGCTAGCGGCCCTTCCCTGTACCCTTCTCTCTCCTGTGGATTCGCAACCTACCTTTTGGGATTTGTGAACAGCTACAGTGTCGGACAGGAATTGTGGGGCTGGTACACTATGGGAAGGTACCGTGTGGGGCAGGAAAAGTGTGGGACAGAGAGAGTGTGGGGTGGGGGTAGTGGGGACAGGGACAGTATGAGCAGGAACTGTGTGGGATAGGGACAGTGTGGGACAGGTACAATGTGGGGCAGGTACAGTGTGAGACAGAGACAATGTGGGACAGGTACAGTGTGGGGGCAGTGAGAGTGTGGAACAGGGACTGTGTGGAGCAGATACAGTGTGAGACAGGGACAGTGTGGGGAAAGTACAGTGTGGGTGGTACAGTGTGGAGCAGGGACAGTATGAGGAGGAACAATGTGGGCAGGTACAGTATGGGGTATGGACAGTGTGGGGCAGGTGTTGTCTGGGACATGGACAGGGTGGTGTAGGGACAGTGTGGGGGCAGGGACCATGTGGGGCAGAGACAGTGTGGGGCAGGGACAGTGAGTGACAGGGACAATGTGGGACAGGTATGGTGTGGGGCAGGTACAGTGTGGGGCAGCGACAATGTGGGGCAGGGACAATGTGGGGCAGGTACACTGTGAGACAGAGACAATGTCAGACAGGTACAGTGTAGGGGCAGGGACAGTCTGGGGGCATTGATAGTGTGGAACAGGGACTATGTGGAACAGATGCAGTGTGAGACAGGGACAGTGTGGGGAAAGTACAGTGCGGTGCAAGTACAGTGTGGAGCAGGTACAGTGTGGGGCTGGGAAAGTGTGGGGCAGGGATAGCATGGAGCAGGAAAAGTGTGGGGTAAGGAAAGTGTGCGATAGGGACAGTGTGGGGCCAGTAGAGTGTGGGGTAGGGATTGTATGGGCAGGTGCAGAGTGAGACAGTGACAGTAAGGGACAATGGTAGTGTGAGGCAGGGTCAGTGTGGGCCAGAGGCAGTGAGGGGTAGAATGTGGGGGGAAGGGACAGTGTGGGACAGATGCAGTGTAGGGCAGTGACAGAGTGGGGAAAGTACAGTGCGATGCATTGTCAGTGTGGGGCAGGGACAGTGTGAGACAGGGACAGTGTGGGGGCAGGGACAGTGTGGGGGCAGTAACAGTGTGGAACAGGGACTGTGTGGAGCAGATACAGTGTGAGACAGGGACAGTGAGGGGAAGGTACACTGCAGTGCAAGTAGTGTGGGGCAGGGACAGTGCGAGACAGAGACAATATGTGGCAGGGACAGTGTGGTGGCAGGGACAGTGTGGCGGCAGGGACAGTGTGGAGGCAGTGAGAGTGTAGAACAGGGACTGTGTGGAGCGGATACAATGTGAGACAGGGACAGTACAAGGCAGGGACAGTACAAGGCAGGGACAGTGTGCAATAGATAAAATGTGGGGCAGGGACAGCGTGGGGTAGATACAGTGTGAGACAGGGCTAGTGTGGGACAGGTACAGTATGGGGCAGGTACAGTGTGGGGGCAGGGACAGTGTACAATAGATAAAATGTGGGTCAGGGACAGTGTGAAGCAAGTACAGGGTGGAGAGGTACATTGTGGGGGTAGGGACAGTATGGGGCAGGGACAGTGCAAGACAGAGACAATATGTGGCAGGGACAGTGTGGCGGCAGGGACAGTGTGGGGGCAGTGAGAGTGTGGAACAAGGACTGTGTGGAGCAGATACAATGTGAGACAGGGACAGTACGAGGCAGGGACAGTGTGCAATAGATAAAATGTGGGGCAGGGACAGCGTGGGGCAGATACAGTGTGAGACAGGGCCAGTGTGGGACAGGTACAGTATGGAGCAGGTACAGTGTGGGGGCAGAGACAGTGTACAATAGATAAAATGTGGGTCAGGGACAGTGTGAAGCAAGTACAGGGTGGAGAGGTACAGTGTGGGGGTAGGGACAGTATGGGGCAGGGACAGTGTGAGGCAGGGACAGTATCTGGCAGGGACAGTGTGGGGCAGGGACAATGTGGGGCTGGGATCCATGAGGCAGAGACAGTATGAAGCAGGGACAGTGTGTTGGCAAGTACATGGTGGAGAGGTACAGTGTGGGGCAGAGACAGTATGAGGCAAAGACAGAGTGGGGCAGTGATAGTGTGGGGCTGAGAAGGTGTGAGACAAGGACAGGTTGGAGCAGATACAATGTGAAACAGGGACAGTGTGGGAGAGGTACAGTGTGGGTCAGGGACAGTGTGGGAGAGGTACAGTGTGGGGCAGGGACAGTGTGGGGCAGGGATAGTGTCAACCAGGTACAGTGTGAAACAGGGACAATGTGAGATAGAGACAGTGAGGGGCAGGGACAGTGTGGGCCAGGGGCAGTGAGGGGTAGTGACTGTGGGGAGAAGGGACAATGTTGGACAGGGACAGTGTGGAGAGGTACAGTGTCGGCAGGTACAGTGGGGGCACTGAAACTTTGGGGCAGGGGCAGTGTAGGACAGGTACAGGGACAGAGTGTGACATGGAGATTGTGGTGCAGGGACCATGTGGGGCAAGGCAGTATGGAGCAGCGATGGTGCGGGACAAGGGCAGTGAGAGACAGGGACAGTGTGGGGCAGCAACAGTGTGGTGCAGGAACTGCATTGGCTGGGAGTCAGGCAACCTCTTCTACCACCTAGGGATCAGTACATCCAACACCGTTACCTCAAGGGTTGCCAGATAGGAGGAGCAGCAGGACTAGAATGGCCTGGGGGATGATCCAGCATGTTGGGGAGCAGTCACATTTCCACAATCCTCAGCTGCTGCATAATTCATACTCCGCTCTGGTGAAGAGGGAGTGCCAAGGGGCACCTGTGGAAGTGGCCAGGAGGTTGGAGTAGTCCTCCCTCCTAGGAGGCAGCCCAAAGGTGGGTGGAAGAAAACCCAAAGAAAGAGGCAGCAACTTCTGGCTGGGGACTCAATCATCAGGGGCATAGAGTTGGGAGAAGGAAAGAGAGTGGAAAGGAAAGTCAGGTGCCTGTGCCACAGCATGGAGGGATGGGAAGTGTATCCTACAATTCACAAGGACAGCAGGAAGGAAGGGGGAATAAGATATCATTGTTCACTGGGGTGGGGGCAAATGATCCATCTAGGAATGGAACTGGCACAGTACAGGAGGAGTTTAGGGAGCTGGGAAGAAATCATAGGCAGGTAGCTCACTCTTTGGCTTTCGTAGAGGTACTCCCTGTCTATGACAAGACAAGATGACAGCCTGAGTAAAGAATTGGCTGGAGAATAGGACACAGAGAGTAATAGTAAATGGAGTCCACTCTGAAGAAAGGGGGGGTTAATAGTGGGGTACCGCAGGGCTCAGTATTAGGACCGGTCCTCTTCAATGTCTTTATAAGCGATATTGCAGAGGGACTGGAAGGAAAAGTATGTCTCTTTGCAGATGACACAAAGATCTGCAACAGAGTTGATGCACAAGGTGGGGTGGAAAGGATGAGAAGGACTTGGCAAGGTTAGAGGAATGGTCAAATGTATGGCAGCTTAGATTCAATGCTAAGAAGTGCAAGGTAATGCACCTGGGAAACAAAAACCCAGGGGAAGAGTACACAATGGGGGTGAGATACTAACAACAACAAAAATGGAAAGGGACCTGGGGTAGTCATATCAGATGACCTAAAGGTGGGCAAGCAATGTGAGAGGGCAGCAAGGAGGGCTGCGGGGATACTGGGATGCATAGGAGGCATCACCAGCAGAAAACAAGGAAGTTATTATCCTCTGTACAGACAGTTGGTGAGACCCCATCTGAGTACTGCGCAGTTCTGGAGACCCAATCCAGAAGGACATAGACAGGATGGAGGCTGTCCAGAGGAGGGCACTAAAATGGTGCAGGGTCTGCACTGGAAGACATATGAAGAGAGACTTAAAGAGCTGAATATGTATAGCCTCGAGGAAAGGAGGAGAGGGGGACATGATAGAAACTTTAAGTATCTCAAGGAATCAACAAAGTCCAAGAGGGTAGCATCTTTCAAAAAGAGGTGTGCAAGAACGAGGGGCACAATTTGAAGATAGAAGGGGCAGCTCAGAGGTAATTTAAGGAAGTATTTTTACACAGAGAGGGTTGTGGATGCATGGAATGGCCTTCCGGAGGAGGTTGTGGAGTCAAAAACAGTGGTGGAATTTAAGCATGCATGGGACAGTCATAAGACAATTCTAGCGGGTGGGGGTAGGAAGAAGTAGGCTGCTGGTTAACGAGGATCTGCAGCTTATCCAATAGGTAGGAAAATGGGCAGACTGGGTGGGCCAAGCGGTCCTTATCTGCCATCAAAATCTATGTTTCTATGACAGGGGGAAGGCGAGGAAGCTCCTTACCAATGCCTTCATCTCATGGTTGAAGGAATGGTGCAGAGGAAGGGGTACAGTTACATTGGGGACTGGGGGCCCACCTGGGAGGATAAGAGCCTATACACGGGTGATGGAGGCCTGCATCCATCTAGGAGAACCACTGTTCTCAGCGGATTGTTTAAATGTTACTTGATGAGCATTTAAACTAGCGGAGGGCAGGCAACAGCAAAAGGGTGCTTGGCCTTGCGCCCCTAGCAGGCTGAGGTAGTGCATAGGGAAATCCCAAGGGGAGAAAGTCCCACCACGGAGCAAGAAAGTCAAGGAAGTAGTAGATTAGCAAAGAGGGCAAGGAGTCAGAATAGTAGGGCGAGAAAGGGGGCACAGAAGGAAAAGGAGGGAAGCAACAAGCAGAGAGCTAACAAAATCTGGAAAGCCATGTGTGCTAATGCTAGAAGTCTGGGAAATAAGATCCCAGACCTGGAGGCCATCTGGGCAGAAGCCAATCTGGATATAGTGGCCATTACAGAGTCATGGTGAACAGACAACCATGACTGGGACATGGTCATATCTGTCTACACAATGTTCAGGAGGGACAGGGTAGGAAGGAAAGGAGGGGGAGTGGTGCTTTATGTGAAGGAAAGCATAAAGGCGATAGAAATACAGGGAATTCAGAGGAGGGTGGAGGTGCTGTGGGTAACCCTCAAGTCAGGCAACACAACCACTATTTGAACAGCTGGGATCTACAGTCCTCCAGCACAGTGGGAAGACTTAGATAGGGAAATGTTACAAGAAATTAGGAAAATGGCTAAAAAGGGGGAGGTGTTGCTGGTGGGGGACTTCAATATGCCAGATGTACATTACAGCCTCCCCTCAGCAGCTTCAGCTAGGAGCAGGGAAATCCTGGACTCCCTGAAGGGACCATTCCTCAGGCAACTAGTCAGTGAAGCCACTCCTGATGATGCAATACTGGACCTGGTGCTCACAGAGACAGTGTTGCAGATGTCAGGGTGGGAAGTCATCTGAGTACCACATATCATCATACAGTTCAGTGTGGTTCAACATAAGAAGTGGTGTAGAATCCAGACACACAGGGTGAGGGTCCTGGACATCAGAGGGACTGATTTTTATGTTTGCTTGCACGCATGTGCAAGAAACATAGTGCCATCATCTGAGATTTCGGAGGTGTGTCACCCCCTCTTCCAATTCAGTCAGTTTGTTGGCAGACGCGGCCCCTGTAAGCCAATGCATGCTGGAGCTGTCTATAACAAGCTCCAAAATGCAGTGGCATACAGTTGAAAGGGGGAGCTATGCTTCAGTGAGCAGCGATTAGATATCGCCTGCTCATGCACCAGCCCCTTACACACACACACACACACACACACACACACACACACACACACACACACGCATCTGCGTGCTGCCCCCACGCACACTCTATAGCCGGCAGAGGTGCCCAATCCCCCATCGGCTGTGCTCTTTCCCCAAAAGCCTCCCAAATGCCGCTGGGTGCCCACCCCAGCGTGGCAGCCTAATCAGTATATGACGGGGTGCCCAATCCCGTCGGCTGCACTGTCTCTCCCCCCCCCATGCTATCGCCGAGGGGTGCCCAATCCCCATCGCTTCACTCCCGAGTACAAGGTGCCACGCTGGGGTGATGCTATAGCCAGGGTGCCCAATCCCGTCGGCTGAACACCCCCCAACTGTCCTTGTGCCACGCTGGGAGCCCACCCAGTGTGGCAAACGTCCCGCGTCGTCATTGGAAAAAAAAAAACCTGTAAAGAAAAACAGTTCCACGTAGTCTCCTGGCCCCTCCACAACCGCACCCACCCACTGCGCACCTGCTTCCCACCCTCCTCACCCCATACTTACCTCCGGAGCTCGGCACGACGATCTTCGGTAGACCGGGAACACGTCTGCACTCTTCAAAGCCGACCGCGAACTGAGGAAATGCCGGTAAGCTGTATAATGGGCTAGATAGGGGTTTTTCAACTTTGTTGCATATCTCAGGCATTTTTTGGAATTTTTGCACCAAATTTTCAACATGGGGTTTTTGGGACCCCTTCTCATGAATGATGTCACTGTCATGTCGTTATTCTGGCCCGAAGGGTGATTTCGCAGTCACTGTGCGAAATCACCTTTCGGGACCAATTAACGAAACGACACTGCCAGTGTTCATCAGGTGGGCTCTCAAGCATATTTTGAAAATTTGGTGGAAAATTCAAAAAGCGCCTGTTTATGGCGTGTTTGCGGAGTTCCTACGCACGCTCGTAAGTTCGTGAATTTTCAATATTTTCACTCCAGATTTTCAATATTGCCATTTTACTACACCTTCTTATGAGTAGTGCAGTTGTCATTTTCCACATCTCACCCAAAACATGTTTCCGCCCATGTAGCGCACAATGGCGCAGTCAGTGTGCGAAACCAATGTATGGGACAAATTAAGAAAACCACAGTGACACCGTTCATGAGCAGAGGTCTTAAAATGGCTATGTTGAAAATTTGGTGAAAAAAATTCTAACTTGATGACTGTTTTGATGCGCGCTACTACAGTTCCTACACACTTGCAGTAAGTTCGCAAATTTTCAATATTTTCACTCCAGATTTTCAACATTGCCATTTTCCACACCTTCTTATGAGTAGTACGCTGTCATTTTCACATCTCATCCAGCGTGTTTCCCGCCCATGCTGGGCGCACAGTAGGCGCAGTCAGTTGTGAAATCAATGTCACGGGACAAATTAATACAATCACAGTGACACCATTCATGAGTAGAGGTCTTAAAATGGCTATGTTGAAAATTTGGTGAAAAAATTCCAAAAAATGACTGTTTTATGAGTGTGCGTTGTACAGTTCGTACGCACTCTCGTAAGTTCGTGAATTTTCAATATTTTCACTCCAGATTTTCAACATTGCCATTTTACCACACCTTCTTATGAGTAGTACAGCTGTCATTTTTCACATCTCACCTAAAACGTGTTTCCGCCCATGTAGCGCACAATGGCGCAGTCGGTGTGCAAAATCAATATACAGGACAAATTAAGAAAATCACAGTGACACTGTTCATGAGCAGAGGTCTTAAAATGGCTATGTTGAAAATTTGGTGAAAAAATTCCTAAAAATGACTGTTTTACGAGCATCGTTGTAGTTCTATGCATGCTCATAAGTTTACAAATTTAATATTTTCACTCCAGATTTTCAACATTGCCATTTTATTACACTTCCTTATGAACAGTACAGCTGCCATTTTTCATATGCCGCCCAAAATATGTTTTCGCACATGTAGCGCACAATGGTGCTGTTGGTGTGCGAAAGCAATGTTTGGGACAGATTAAGAAAATCACAGTTACACTGTTCATAAGCAGAGGTCTTAAAATGGCTATGTTGAAAATTTGGTGACAAAAGTCCATAAAATGACTGTGTTACGAGTGATCATTGCACAGTTTCCACCCACCCTCGTAAGTTCATGACTTTGTAATATTTTAAGTCCAGATTTTCACGAGTGGCATTTTTCCACACTGCCTTATTTACAGTACAGCTGTCATTTTTCACAACATGGCCGAAGTGTGTTTTCACACTTTCAGCGTAGAGATACATGGTCGCTGTGGGAAATCATTGTTCGGGACAGATAAAGAAAATCACAGTGACACTGTTCATGATCGGAGGCACCAAAATGCCTGAGTTGACAATCTGCTGTAAAAAAATCCCCAGCCTAATTATATTACTGGTGTGCATTGCACAGTTTCTATGTACGCTCGTGACTTCACCATTTTTTTAAATATTTTTACTGCAGATTTGCAACATTGCCATTTTTTACACCTCTCCATGAACAGTACAGCTGTCATTTTTTACATCCTGTTCGGAATGTTTTTGCACCTGTGGTAGTAGTCGCTGTGCATAAGCAGCTTTCAGCTAAGAAACTGATATTCCCCCTGTTCATGAGGTGGGGTCACAAAAAAAACATGTTGAACATTTGGAGTGAAAATACCAACGAATGCCTGAGGTATTAGGGTTTCCAACCATAACGCCCAACCCTGTAGAGAATGACAGGCATCAGGGATGTGACTTGGGATTCTTGCCTGTAATGCTCATACCATTCCACACCCTGCAGCCAGTGAGAGGCATCGAGGTATGCCTTGGACTCTTCGGCCCCAAAGTTCACCCTACTCTCCTATATCGCACCCATCTCACTGTATTTCCTAATGGAATGGGGTGCACATAAGGGCCAAAGACCCCAAGGAACACCGTGACACTTGCCAGTGTCTGCAGGGTGGGGTGTACTGAAATGGCGTGGCCATTATGCCTGACGACCCAAAGGCACACCCCAATGCCTGTCACTCTCTGCAGGGTGGTGGTGGGGTTGGCTTCAGTTCAATACTTCACTGCCATTCCTATTACGCAGCTCTGTAACTTCTACACTACCACTGCCAATGCCAGCAAGCAAACATTCAGCATTGACAAATGCTTGTATTAAGATGGGAGAGTGCCTCAGGAATGATCCGTTGGGGGAAGGACCTAGCAGGGGTGGAGGAAAAGTGGACAATAGTAAAAGAGGGCATAGTGAAGACAACAAACCTCTGTGTCCAGCAGGTAAGCAAAAGTAAAAGGAAGAGGAGGAGGAGACTGCTACGGTTCTCAAAAGATGTAGCAGAAAAAGTAAAGGCTGAAAATAGCGTTCAGAAGGTATAAGAGGACACAGAGGGAGGAGGATGGGGAGACCCAGAGGGAGAAAGATAGGGACATATATCTAGTAAAACAATGGGAGGCAGGCAAAGCAGTAAGGAGTGCAAAGGCGCAAACTGAGGAAAGAATAGCTCAGGGATTAGCAAAAGGAGACAAGACATTTTTTAGGTATGTTAGAAAATGAAGACTTAGGGAGGTATTGTAAGGTTAAGAAGGGAGGGGTGTGACTGTGCAAAGGGGGATCAGGAAAAGACAAACTTCTCGGACAAACAATTCTGTTCACTATTCACGGCAGAAGGGAAGGGAGAAGTACCTCAAAAAGGCAACAGGAGCTTTGAGGGGAGAGAAGTGTACACCAGTCCATTTTCTGAGGAGAATGTCCAACAAGCACTTGCTAACCTGAAGGTGGACATAGCTATGGGGCCAGATGGAATACATCCAAGGTGCTGAGGGAGCTCAAGGAGTTACTGGGTGCACCTCTGACATCCCAATCAACTGATCACTGGAGACTGCATGGTCCCAGGACACTGGAGAAGGGCAGAGGTAGTCCTACTTCACAAAAGTGGTAGCAGGGAATTATAGGCCTGTCAGTCTGACATTGGTGTTAGGCCAGCTAATGGAAGCATTACTAAAGGAAAGGATTGTGGAACACCTTGAATCCAATGGACTACAGGATCCAAGGCAGCTTGGGTTCACAGGGGGAAGGTCATGCCAAATAAATTTGATAGATTTATTTGACTGGGGGATCAGCGAGCTGGATCATGACGGGGCAGTGGACTTCCTGGATTCCTGTAAGGCTTTTGATGCCATTCCCTATAGGAGATTGGTAAGTAAATTTGTAAAGCTTAGTGTGGGTAATAAGATGGTAACCTAGGTAAAAAAAATGACTAGTGGACAGGACACAGAGGGTAGTCGTGAACGGAGTTCGCTTTAAGGAAGGGAGGATAGCAAGTGGGGTACCTCAGGGATCAGTGATGGGACTGGTCCTCCTCAATGTCTTTATAAGTGATATAGCAGGATAAGTAGAAGGAAAGGTCTGCATCTTTGCAGATGATACCAAGATCTGCAACAGAGTGGACACTCAGAGTAGGTGGAACGGATGAGTAGGGGACTGAAAAGACTGGAAGAGTGGTCTAGGATATGGCAGCTGGACTTTAAAGAAAAAAAGTGCAAATTAATACACTTGAGCCATAAAAACCTGGAAGTGGAACGAAAAATGGGCACAGTAATACTGACAAAGATCAAGCAGGGACTTTTGGAGTAATCATATTGGATGACCTAAAGGTGGCTAGGCAGTGTGACAAGGCAGTCAGAAGGGTGAGTGGGATGCTGGGGTGCATAGGGAGGGGTATTGCCAGCAGGAAGAGGGAGGTGATGCTGCCTCTATACAGATCGCTGGTAAGATTGATGGAATTCTGTGTCTGGTTCTGGAGACCACAACTCAGGAAGGAAACAGACAAAGTGGAGGTGGTCCAGATAAGTGCCACCAAAATGTTGCAGGGTCTGCATCACAAGTCCTACAAGGCAGACTAAAGGAGCTAAACATGTGCACCCTGGAGGAGAAGAGGAAGGGGCATATGATAGAGACCTTTAAATACCTAACAGGGTTAATAAGGTATATGATGAGAAAAATGTGGTCTAGAACCAGGGGGCATGTTATGAAGCTGGTGATGGGGGTGTAAATGGAACTGCCTTCCAGCAGAAATAGTGGGGGTGAAAACAATGGAATTGTTCAAAAATGCCTGGGACAAGCACAAGGTAATTGTAGGGGTAAGGAAGGAAGGGAAAGTGATAGTGCCATAGATCAAGTGTGGTCTACAGCAAAAAAACACAAAAAAGAAGCAAGACAGTATGGTTAGACTGGGTGGGCCAAGTGACCCTTATCTGCCATCACATTCTATGTTTTTATGTGTGGGGGGCAGGTACAGAGTGGTGCAGAGACAGTGTGGTGCAGGGACAGAGTGGTGCAGGGACAGTGTGGTGCAGGGACAGAGTGGTGCATGGACAGTGTGGGGCAGGTACAGTGTGGGGCAGGGACAATGTGGGGCAGGAACAGTGTGGGACAAGGACAGTGTGGGGCAGGAACAGTGTGGGACAAGGACAGTGTGGGACAGGAACAGTGTGGGACAGGGACAGTGTGGGATAGGAACAGTGTGGGACAGGGACAGTGTGGTGCAGGGACAGTGTGGGACAGGGACAGTGTGGTGCAGGGACAGTGTGGGACAAGAACAGTGTGGGACAGGTACAGTGTGGGACAGGAACAATGTGGTGCAGGAACAGTGTGGGACAAGGACAGTGTGGGGCAGGAACAGTGTGGGACAAGGACAGTGTGGGACAGGAACAGTGTGGGACAGGGACAGTGTGGTGCAGGGACAGTGTGGGACAGGGACAGTGTGGGGCAGGAACAGTGTGGGACAAGGACAGTGTGGGGCGGGAATAGTGTGGGACAGGAACAGTGTGGGACAGGGACAGTGTGGGATAGGAACAGTGTGGGACAGGGACAGTGTGGTGCAGGGACAGTGTGGGACAGGGACAGTGTGGTGCAGGGACAGTGTGGGACAAGAACAGTGTGGGACAGGTACAGTGTGGGACAGGAACAATGTGGGGCAGGAACAGTGTGGGACAAAGACAGTGTGGGGCAGGAACAGTGTGGGACAAGGACAGTGTGGGACAGGAACAGTGTGGGACAGGGACAGTGTGGTGCAGGGACAGTGTGGAACAAGAACAGTGTGGGACAGGTACAGTAAGGTGCAGGGACAGTGTGGTGCAGGGACAGGGTGGTGCAGGGACAGTGTGGGGCAAGAACAGTGTGGGACAGGTACAGTGTGGGACAGGAACAATGTGGGACAGGGACAGTGTGGAGCAGGGACAGTGTGGTGCAGGGACAGTGTGGGACGGGGACAGTGTGGTGCAGGGACAGTGTGGGACGGGGACAGTATGGTGCAGGGACAGTGTGGGACAAGGTGGTGCAAGGTCAGTGTGGGACAGGTACAGTGTGGTACATGGACAGTGTGGGACGGGGTAGTGTGGGGGCAGGTACAGTGTTGGGCAGGGACAGTGTGGAACAGGGACAGTGTGGGGCAAGGAAAGTTGGACAGGAATGGTGTGGTCAGGAACACTATGAAGCAGGGACAGTATGGGGCAGGGACAGAGTGGGACAAGTACAGTGTGCGCAGGTACAGTGTGGGGCAGAGACAGTATGGACAGGTACAGTGTGCAGAGGCATAGTATGTGGTAGCTACAGTGTGTGCCCATACAGTATAGGACAGGAACAGTGTGGAACAGGTACAGTGTGCAGAGGCACAGTGTGGGGCTGCTACAGTGTGGGACAGGGACAGTATGGACAGGTACAGTGTGCAGAGACATAGTATGTGGTAGCTACAGTGTGTGCCCGTACAGTATAGGACAGGAACAGTGTGGAACAGGTACAGTGTGCAGAGGCACAGTGTGGGGCTGCTACAGTGTATGCAGGTACAGTGTGGGACAGGGACAGTATGGACAGGTACAGTGTGTAGAGGCATAGTATGGGGTAGCTACAGTGTGCGCCTGTACAGTATAGGACAGGAACAGTGTGGAACAGGTACAGTGTGCAGAGGCATAGTGTGGGGCAGCTACAGTGTGGGGCAGGGACAGTATGGACAGGTACAGTGTGCAGAGGCACAGTGCAGGGCAGCTAGTGTGTGCCGGCACAGTGAGGGGAAAGCACACTGTAGAGCAATTGCAGTCTGGTCAGGCACACTGTGGGGCAGGTACAGTGTTGGTGAGTACATTGTGTGGCAGGTATTGTGTGGGCAGGTACTTTGTGGGTTAGATTTTGTACTCTGGTGTAGCTAGTGTTGAAAGACAGAGAAAGGAAGAAAGGAAGAAAGGAAGAAAAAAGAAAGAAAGAAAGAAAGAAAGAAAGAAAGAAAGAAACTGTCAAAAGATAGATATACTGCCTGTAGATAGAGATAGATGCTGTCTATAAGCTAAATAGATAGATAGATTTGTTAAGTGATTGGCAGATTCACTGCAAAAATTGATTGATTGATTGATTGATTAATTGATAAAATGAATGAATGAATGAATGATTGGTTAACTGAGCGAGTGACTGATAGGCTGATTGACTGAATGATTAAAAGATTGGTTGGTTGGTTTATTGACTTGTTAAATGAAGTTGAGTGAGTGAGTGAGTGAGTGATCTTTATTGATTTAATAAATGAAAATAATGAATTGCTGATTGACTCATTGATTAAATAGTTGATTGAGTAACTGATTGGTAGGTTGATTGATTAAGTGAATGATGGATGGATTGATTTTTTTTCTTTATACTTCAATAGTACGCTAATCAGAACATTGTCTCCCTCCCTCCCTCTCCTTCCATCTCCATCCATCCTTCCTTCCTTCCTTCTCCCATTCTTCCTCTCTCTCTCCCCCTCCCCTTCTCTCATTATATTCTCTCCCTCTCTCTCTTCTCCTTGGTCTCCCGTCCCCTTCTTCTTCTCATTATCTCATTCTCCCTCTCTTGCACTCCTTCCCCCTCCTTCTCCCTCTCTCCTTCTGCTTCCCTCTTTTCCTTTCTCCTCTCTATCCTCTCTCCTTCTCCTCCCCCTCCTCTTCTCTCTCCTCTTCTCTCCTTTTCCCTCTCCTCTCCCTCCACTCCTCTACCTCCATCTCTCTCTCCCTCCCCACTCTTCTCTCTCCCTCTTCTCTCCTTCTCTCCCTCTCCCCTCCTCCTCTACCTCTCTCTCTCTCTCTCTCCCTCCCTCCTCTTCTCTCTCCCTCTTCTCTCCTTTCCCTCTCTCCTCTCCCTCCACTCCTCTACCTCCATCTCTCTCTCCCTCCCCACTCTTCTCTCTCCTCTTCTCTCCTTTCCCTCTCTCCCTCTCCCTCCACTCCTCTACCTCCATCTCTCTCTCTCTCCCTCCCTCCTCCTCTCTCCTCTCTCTCCTTTTCCTCTCTCCTCTCCCCTCACTCCTCTACCTCCATCTCTCTCTCCTCCCTCCCCCTCTTCTCTCTCCCTCTTCTCCTTTTCCCTCTCTCCTCTCCCTCCTCCTCTACCTCCATCTCTCTCTCTCCTCCCCACTCTTCTCCTCTCATCTCCCTTTCTCTCTCACTCTCCTCTCCCTCTCTGCCTCTCTTTCCCTCTCCCCTCCTCCTCCTCCTCTTGCTCTCACTCTCTCCGCTCCCTCTCCCTCTCCCTCTCCCTCTCCCTCTCTCCCCTTGCCTCTCACTCTTTCTCCCCTTCTGTCCCCCTCTCTCATCCCCTCTCCACTCTATCACTTCTCTCCTCCCTCTGTCTCTCTCTCCTCCTTTCCCCCTCCCCCTCTCTTTTTTCTCCCTGTCTGTCTATATCACTCTCTCTCATTCTCTCTCTCTCTCTGTTACTCTCATTTTGGTGTAACCCCCCTACAAATGATGGTTTCCGAAAAGTCCTTGAGCTTGCCTAAATGCTCACTGCCAGGCTGGTGTCCTGCGTTTTAGCAGTTTAAATGTAATTGCCGGAGAGTGCCTGTATAGCCTCTGTGTACTGTCTCTTTAAGAGCTGCCTGGATTGCAGTCATAATTAATCTGAGAGAGATCTCTGTTAGAAAATATACTTGTTTGCTGATCATTTGTTAGAGTAGTAATAATATTGCAGTTTGTTCTAACCTGCCTTCTTTGCAGCATGGACAGTTCTGTTTGTTTCCATCATCTTGGTCCTGGACTACAGAATGGACCAATCAGTACATTTGGGACTCTAAAATGGAGCCTGCCTAAAGGGGCTTGGTGGGGCCAAAACTTGCAGGAATTGTAGTTTTGGGGCTTTTGGCACCTAAAATAACCTGGAGGGGGAGCCTTTATTGTGACTGACAGACAGATCAGCCAACCAAACCTTTTGAATCTTGGGAAAAGTCCCACACTGCTTGTAGTTTCAGTTAGATCTGAGTTGGGAAGTGAAGAAGTAACTGCTCAAGATAGTTCAAACAGCAATCTATAGTGGATTCGCTTGGGAGAACTGTGAAAAGGTCTGAGTTTGGCCTGAATACATGCCTGCTATTCCTGGGAGGGAATTTGTGTTTTTTTTTCGGACTGAATCCCAACTTGGAGAGCCAATTAAGCCACTGAATTGTGACCAGGCTTTAACCTGAAGAAGACCGAAGATTTGCTGAATGCGATCGGCCTGTCAGGACTTCCAGCTACCTCTGAACTCCCGGATTGTGCAGAGACTCTGTAATTGCGACCAGAGAGCCATTTGCCTGGTACAGTGGAATTTCCTTACATGTGAATGTGCTGTATGCTTATAGTGGGTCGTGATTTGGTTCCCCACTGTGTGTCTGAACTGTGTTTTGCTTGCTGGAGGCTGTATCCAGCTCCACAGACTGAATCTGTATTCATTTACATTTGCCTGGGTCCTGCTACACTGGCCCAGCCAGAACACCTGCTACGCAGAGAAAGTCATCGACGAGAGACCGGCCTGGGGATCAGCCCCTGCTCAACGCCTTGAACAGGAATGACGCCTCAGTGATTCGTGTGGGTAGCTGCTTCTCTGGGCACTCCAGTTCAACAGCCTGCAGTCTCGATTTCATCTTGCCTGTGTCCAGTATTGGGTATCGTGAGTAAACATCAGGGTAGCTCCCTGCAACAACAGCTAAATCTAAAAGTTTTGTCATCTGATTGTCTTTTTACCATTTCTTTCATGAACTGAGCCCTCCAGCTCCAGATTACAAATAGTGTGAGTTGTGCATGTTGCTTTCTTCCATCACAGGGCCTCGACCAGCTGCAGCATTCCTGGCTAGCCCACCATTTTCCTACCTAGGTACCCAGAGTGTGTGACTGTGTAGAGACTCTGAACTGCATGCATAACTGTCTGATTAATATAGCTTTTAAGTAAATCAACCTGATTACGCCCCTCCCTTGTTCAAGTCCCCTGAATGCATCAGATTTAACTTTGTTTGCATTTAACCTGACTGGGGTTCCAGTTTGTGACTTTGTGCCAATAGTATTGTACTGTTGTTATTTGCTGTGCTTAACCTTGTTTTAAAGGGGGTCCCCAGGGTCAAGCTAGAGGAACCAGCCCTGATGGTAAGTGCAAACAGTGTGGGTAATTGCCTGGTGAATAAGGGTCATTGTGAAAGTGATTATTGTGTACTGCTCAGGCCACTAGAAGAAGAAAAGGGGGGTTACAGTGTCCTGGAGGGTGGTTCCCAGGGCAGCTTGACCACTACTAACCCTGACCTCTGGGTGGAAGCACCCATATCAGAACCAAGGCCCCTTAACCTGCAACTAGCCAAGCAGGCAGGGGTAGTAGCCCTTGGGATAGTGCCACCTAGAGGTTACATCTTGGAGGCTCACTGCTAGGATTTTGTGCCTTCTAGTGGCCAAAAATTACGAATTATTGTTGAAGATTAATGGCTACCCTAGTAGAAATGGCTGTACACCAGTTGATGGGGTGGTGTACTGGGCAGAAAATCGACCCCCAAAATGCTCTGCTTATACTGGATATTCCCCTAAGTCCCAGTAAGGACACTGTAGAGGGAGCACTCTCCAAAGTTGAATGTTTAAAAAACCCTGTGGTGGTGGGTTGACAGGCTAATTTGATCGCCCAAACATTCATAGCCTTGGTAGAGTGTAGTGACCTCGTGGACAGCTCTAAACTGCCACAGACTATTGCCTCAGAAGGGGTCCTAGCCACCTGGAGAGTGATAACAAAAGACAGTAAAGACCCTGGGGAGGATGAGCTCCCACCATTATCTGAGACTTTTGAGGAGAAATTTGCTAAGTTGTTGCTGGAGGAAGGGAAAACGGTAGAGGACTTTAAGAAACTATTCCTGCCACCTGGGGGTGTTCCTTCCCCAACACTCCCTCTCACTCCAGCACCTGTTACTGCCCCACCTTCTGCACCCATGCCAATGCTGGCCCCTATATCTGTACCCACCATTAGTAACGACTCCTACCGAAGGCTGAGAATCTTTTCAGGCACCCTCTCCACCGCACAGGGGGAGGATGACTAGGAGACCTGGATCGACTATGTTGTCCCCTTGGTACCCGAGTGGCAGTGTGCAGAGGCTGAGAAGTGGAAAAGAATCATAGAAAGTTTGAGGGGCCCCGCCCTTGAAGCCATTACATTTTTGAGGTCCACGAACCCTGATGCATCTGCTCGGAAGTACCTATCTGTACTTGAAGGCAATTTTGAGAGCATTGAGTCAGGGGATACTTTTATGTGGAAATTCCAAGGTACCAAACAATGGAAGGGGGAAAGTTTGTCTGTGTATGTTACTCGCCTAGAAAGAGCTCTGTAGAAAGTTTACCGGAAAGGTGGGGTAACTGCCAGTGATTTGAACCATGTGAAACTGGGGCATGTACTGCTACATGCCAAGTATTTTAAACTGCAGATCATCCAGTTAAGGCTCCAGGATAGGAGCGGTAACCCACCTGACTACTGTGACTTGATAAAAGAACTCCAGGAGGTAGAAGGTGAAGAGGGAGATTGTAATTATGGGGTGAGTGCAGCGCAAGTGATCATGGCACCAGAAGGCCCTTCCAAAATGCAGACCACTACAAGTGTCCCACCATGGGCTAAACGGTGGGGGAGGAGTTGCTGAAGGAAGTCAGAAAAGTACAACCGGGTGCGTTCACTGAGGTTACCCCTGCTGAAAGAGACCCAGGCCCCTGTCATGACATGACATGACTGTTATTGGGGTGAAGGTGCACCCTCAGGCATACTCTACTGAGGGTGGCTTCTTGGCTGAGCTCAAGAAATTGACTGCCACCCTAAAGGAACTTTTGAGACATGGTACACTACCAGCAGAAGTCAGATCACAACCTCCCATCGATGCTCCAGCATCCCCTGCTATGTTCTCCCCAAGGATGCCCCGAGAGCCTGTCATTTGTCACAATTGTGGTAAGGATGGCCATATGAAGAGGGAATGCCAGTCTCAGAAGGACTTAGAGAAAGTGTTGAACTGGCTTCAAGGAGAGCTTCAAAAAACGAGTCAGTGGTCAAAGGGTGCACAAAATGACCACAGTGAAGGCTTCCGCCATCCTAACTCAAACCCCTCTGTGGTTAAATCATCTGTCCAGGCCCCTGCTGTTGTCCCTCCAGACTGGTCCAAAATAGTGGGCCCTTCAATGAAGACTACTGTGGCTGTGAATGATATTCCTACTCAGGCTGTGCTTGACAGTGGGTCACAAGTGACCATTGTATTTCAGGACTGGTATGACAGACACTTATCTGATGTGCTATTACAATCCCTGAAAGGCCTACATGTGTGGGGCCTGAGTGACAATCTTATTCCTATCTAGGATATGTCCACCTCTGGTTGTCTTTTCCTGCAACTGTAATTAGTGTAGAGGCACTGGCCCTAGTGTGTCCCCCCCACTGGACTACATGATGGAGTTCCCCTGTTAATTGGAACAAACGCCCACATGTTTGGGTGACTAGCACAACTCTGCCATGAGAAACAAGGGCAACTGACTGGACAGGCCCTAAGAATTCCAGCCTTAGTAAAAAGGGCATATGACTTACAACAGAAACCCAATGAAGAGGACCCAGAAGAGCCAGTGGGGACAGTGTGGAAAAAGGAACCTGACTTCTTGGTATTGGCACCCAACGCCCAGTGTACAATCCATGGAGAAGTCCACCTAAAGAGAAATGTAAAGAACAAAATATTAATGTTGGATGCACCAGGTGATGGAAAGTTGCCAGAAGGATTACTGGTTAAACCCAGCATCTTGCCTGCCCATGCCCATGCCTATGCACGATGAGTGATGGTCCAGACTCGAAATGTGTCAGATCGGGAGGTCTGGGTGAACAGAGGGTGCACTCTAGCTACAGTACACTGTGCAGACACTGTAGTATTACCCAATAACAAGTACTCTGGCCAAAAGGAGAGCGTGACACCAGACTTATTTGACTTTGGTGATTCCCCACTGCCTGCTGAATGAAAGGCTAGGATTAGCAAGAAACTCACCCAGAGAGACCAAGTGTTTTCATTAAAAGAATGGAACGTGGGGTGTGTTCAGGGTGCAGAGCATCATATATGCCTGCATGATGACCAGCCATTTCGAGAGAGATTCCGACACCTCACCCTAGCAGACATAGATGATGTGAGGAGACACCTGCAGGAAATGCGCGCTGCTGGCGTGATACAGAAATCAAGGAGCCCATAAGCCTCTCCCATTGTGGTTGTGCATAAGAAGAATGGGTCGGTGAGGATGTGTGTTGATTATTGAACCCTGAACCGACGTACCGTCCCTGATCAACACACCATGCCCCATATTCAAGATGCCCTGGATTGCTTGAATGGGAGCAAATGGTTCTCAGTATTGGATCTTCACAGCGGATATTACCAGATTCCGATGGCCACAGAGGACCATGAGAAAACTGCCTTCATCTGCCCTTTGGGGTTCTACGAATTCCTGAGAATGCCACAGGGAATTTTGGGTGCCCTGGCCACCTTTCAGCGACTGATGGAATGTGCGATGGGAAATATGAACTTTCTGGCGTGCCTAGTGTACCTAGATGATGTCATTGTGTTTAGATGCACATTAAAGGAGCATGAGACCCGACTGTTTAAAGTCCTAGACCAATTGGAAGACTTCGGCCTCAAGCTGTCCACTGACAAGTGGCAGTTTTTTCAAACCTCTGTAAAGTATGTGGGACACACAGTATCTGCAGAAGGGATAGAGACCGATCCCAGTAAGGTCGAGTCACTGACTACTTGGCCCCAACCCCATAACTTGAAAGAACTACAATGTTTCCTGGGGTTCTGTGGCTACTGCCACAGGTTCATAAAAGACTATTCCAAGGTGATTCACCCGCTCCTGGATATCACCCAGGGTTACCCCCTTACCAACTATAAATACAAGAAAGGGGCTGTCAAAGAACCTGAGAAAGTATACTTCTGAACAGGTGAACCTTTTGGGCACCACTGGACACCCGAATGTGAAGCAGCCTTCAATGAAGTCATATACCAGCTCACCCACACCCCCACCCTCGCCTATGCTGACCCTACCAAGCCCTATGTGCTGCATATGGACGCTAGTCTGCAAGACCTAGGAGCTGTGCTGTATCAAGACAATGAGGATGGTTTGAGACCAGTGGCTTTTGCCAGCAGAAGCTTGGCCCCCATCAGAACAAAACTATTCTGTGCACAAGCAGGAGTTCCTTTTCCTAAAATGGGCCAGTTTCATGAGTGTATCTATGGGGCAAAGATGCTGGTGAAGACCAACAATACCCCTTTAACCTATGTACAGACTTCAGCTAAGTTGGATGCCACTGGGCACCGGTAGCTCTCTGCTTTATCAACCTATGATTATGCTGTCGAATACAGGCCATGAATGAACCATATTGATGCTGATGCCCTGTCACGAAGGCCAGTCTCCAAGAGTGATTTTAGTCAGGTTCTCTGAACCTGACATCCAAGCATTGTTCCAAAAGTTTGACAGAGATGAACAGATGTCTACGGACACAGTGGACTGTCTAGTAGATTGCTTGGGCCCTCCTGATATCTGCATACCGGATGCCTATTGCCATTTCTCTGCTCTAGATATTAGTGCACTACCTCAACTTGACAATGACAGTATTTGGTAGACTCAATCCCAAGATCCTATGATTCAACCCACGTTTCATGCCCTGCGTACGGGGAAAGAAGTGTCTAAATTGCATTCCCCTGACTTGCGAACTGCCCTATTGTTTAAAGAAGGCCCCAGGTTGAAGTTACTCAATCAATTGTTATACAGAGAGACAGTGGATCATAGTGGTCAAGTAGACAAACAACAATTGGTCCTGCTCATGGCCTTTAAACACTTGGTACTGAGGTCCCTCCACAATCACATAGGGCACCTCGGTATGGACAGAACTCTCAGCCTGGTACAATCTCGATTCTACTGGCCCAAGATGGAGGCCAATGTTGAGCACCATGTAAAGACCTGTAGTCATTGCCTGCAAAGAAAAGCCCTGCCTCAGAGGGCTGCCCCTCTTGTCAATATCACTACCAGTGCCCCCATGAAACTGGTCTGCATAGATTTTTTGTGTTTAGAACCTGATCAACGGAATACTGACAATGTGTTAGCGATTATGGATCATTTCACATGGTATGCACAAGCTTTTCCAACTAAAGATCAAAAAGTCTCTACTGTGGCCAATGTGCTAGTGGAAAAATTCTTCATCCACTATGGTGCCTCCCAGCGGATCCACTCTGACCAAGGCAGATACTTTGAAAGTAGGCTAATCAAAGAAATGCTCTCTCTGTGGGGGGTGCAGAAGTCAAGAACCACCCCTTATCACCCGTAGGGGGACCCTCAACCAGAACGTTTTAACTGCACCCTTCTAGACATGCTGGGCACCCTCCACCCAAAAGACAAGCATAAGTGGAGCCAGCAGATTAGTACCTTGGTACACGCATACAGTTTTGCACCAAAAATGATGCTATTGGGTTCTCCCCCTACCGCCTCATGTTTGGGAGGGAGGCCCGCCTGCCAGTTGATGTCTGTTTTGGGGTCTCTCCAGATGGGGTCTGAGCTGAAAACAACCTGCAGTGTGTACAGAAACTGAAAGCTCAATTGAACCATGCATATCAACTGGCCCAGACAATGGCCGCTAAAAGAAATCTCACCAACAAAGAGAGGCACAACAAGAAAGTAAAGGCTCAAGAGCTACAGCCCGGAGACCATGTGTTGTTACACAATTTGGGACTACATGGGAAGTACAAAGTTGCTGATAGGTGACACCATCTTCCTCATCTAGTAGTTGGAAAGTTGGATGATCTACCAGTATACAAGGTATGCCCAGAGAATAACTCCAAAGCTGTCAAGACCATGCACCTTAACCACTTGCTGCCTATTGGCCAAGTTATTATTGAAGCTGAGCCAGCAGACATTGCGTCCCCTGGGCCGGTGACTCATGCTTCTGCAAAAAAGAGACAGAGTCAACCTACTCCAGTAGTTACAGAGTTAAGGTTTCCCTCACAGCAGGCCCAGAATGATAGAGACTGTCAGTCCACCTCTGACGATAGTGAGTGTGACAATGCCTATTACCCCTCCTATGAATTGAGTCAGCTGTTTCGAGGTAACCCTATGACTAAGTGTGGGGATGAAGCTGGGCCTTCTCGACTGCCTAACCCCCCCATCTTCGTCCTTGGAGCCAATGCTCCCTGAAAGTGAGGTGTCAAGCATCACATCTGAGGTTGCAGACTGTGTTTTGTAGAACTGTGTGAATTGCCCGAATAAGGGGCTGATGGTCTGAGTCTCCATGGTGACACACCAGAACTTGAAGAAAAGCATGAGAGTGCTGACAGCCCCATTTCAGTGCCACAAAGCCTAATTGTGCCTAAAGCTTCTTAAAATGAGCCAGCTGGGCCCTTGTCAGAGGATAGTAATGAGCAAAGTGTTGTAGAACCAGAGCCTACAGAGCAAGGAGCTGACAGTGCTCCCAGTTTGGACATTCCTATCCATGCAGAGGTACCCATCACAAGTGACGAAAGCTCCAAAGTTAGTGCTAAAAGTACAGAGACTGTGGCTGCTCTCCCAGAAAGACTGGCCAAGCTGTCAAGCCAGTACTATGCTTTAGTTATGATTCCCCTGGGAGACCAGTGAATTTGCCTCTCAATGTGGTTCACAAAATGGTTTACGCCTCACCAAGCTCACTGCCGAAACTGAGCTTACCAGGTTACTTGTTTTTCCATCTCACCATGGCGCCTCTGCCCCATCTGGCCACAAGTTAGGTGATAGTGAAGGGCCCCCTCTTACATTGTTTAATGTGCAAGAAGTTATTGCCTGAAGCAGTATTGTGATGTTACTAATGTGTTAATGATAGTGGAGTCAGCATTAGCTGTATGAAACATGCATAAGTATTGTCAATATGGCTGTAGTAATGTGAAGTATATCGAAAGGTATAGTGATGTAACAAGCTAATAATATATATGTCTCATTTATGTTGCATTTTTGATATTGTGATGGTACAGACTTGACGCAGGTGTCAAGTTTTTTCCAAGCAGGGAAGGGTGTAACCCCCCCTACAAATGGGGGTTCCCAAAAGTCTTCCTTGAGCTTGCCTAAATGTTCACTGCCAGGGTGGCGTCCTGCGTTTTCGCAGTTTAAATGTGATTACCTGAGAGTGCCTGTATAGCCTCTGTGTACTGTCTCTTTAAGAGCTGCCTGGATTGCAGTCATAATTAATCTGAGAGGGAGCTCTGTTAGAAGATGTACTTGTTTGCTGATCATTTGTTAGAGTAGTAATAATATTGCAATTTGTTCTAACCTGCCTTCTTTGCAGCATGGACAGTTCTGTTTGTTTCCATCATCTTGGTCCTGGACTGCAGAATGGGCCAATCAGTACATTTGGGACTCTAAAATGGAGCCTGCCTAAAGAGGCTTGGTGGGGCCAAAACTTGTAGGAATTGTAGTTTTGGGCTTTTGGCACCTAAAATACCCTGGAGGGAGAGCCCTTGTTGTGACTGACCGACAGATCAGCCAACCAAACCTTTTGGATCTTGGGGAAAGTCCCTCACTGCTTGCAGTTTCAGTTAGATCTGAGTTGGGAAGTGAAGAAGTAACAGCTCAAGATAGTTCGAGCAGCATTCCATAGTGGATTAGTGTGGGAGAACTGCAGAAAAGCCTGAGTTTGGCCTGCATGCCTGCCTGCTGTTCCTGAGAGGGAACTTGTGTTTTTTTTGGACTGAATCCGAACTTGGAGAGCCAATTAAACTACTGGATTGTGACTAGGCTTTAACCTGAAGAAGACCGAAGATTTGCTGAAAGCGATTGGCCTGTCAGGACTTCCAGCTACCTCTGAACTCCCGGATTGTGCAGACTCTGTAATTGCGACCAGAGAGCCATTTGCCTGGTGTAGTGGAATTTCCTTACATGTGAATGTGCTGTGTGCTTATAGTGGGACGTGATTTGGTTCCCCACTGTGTGTCTGAACTGTATTTTGCTTGCTGGAGGCTGTATCCAGCTCCACAGACTGAATCTGTATCCATTACCACTTGGCTGGGCACTGCTACACTGGCCCAGCCAGAATAACTGCTACTCAAAGAAAGTCCTCGATGAGAGACTGGCCTGGGGATCAGCCCCCTGCTCAATGCCTTGAACAGGAACAATGTCTCTGTGATTCGTGTGGGCCCTGCTTCTCCAGGCACTCCAGCTCAACAGCCTGCAGTCTCGATTTTGTCCTGCCTGTGTCCAGTATTAGGTATCATGAGTAAACATCAGGGTAGCTCCCTGGAACAACAGCTAAATCTAAAAGTGTTGTCATCAGATTGTCTTGTTGCCTTTTCTTTCATGAACTGAGCCCTCCAGCTCCGGATTACAAATAGTGTGTGTTGTGCATGTTGCTTTTTTCCATCACAGGGCCCCAAGCAGCTGCAACATTCCTGACTAGCCCACCATTTTCCTACCTGGGTACCCAGAGTGTGTGACTGTGTAGGGACTCTGAACTGCATGCACAACTGTCTGATTAATACAGCTTTTAAGCAAATCAACCTGATTACGCCCTTCCCTTGTTCAAGTCCCCTGAATGCATCAGATTTAACTTTGTTTGCATTTAACCTGACTGTGGTTCCAGTCTGTGCCAAGAGTATTGTACTGTTGTTATTTGCTGTGCTTAACCTTGTTTTACAGGGGTTCCCCAAGGTCAAGCTAGATTACCAGCCCTGGTGGTAAGTGCAAACAGTGTGGGTAATTGCCTGGTGATTAAGGGTCCTTGTGAAAGTGATTATTGTGTACTGTTCAGGCCACTAGAAGAAGAAAAAGGGGGTTACAGTGTCCCGGAATGCTGTGCCTAGGTCAGCTTGACCACTATCAACCCTGACCTCTGGGTGGAGACACCTGTATCAGAACCTAGGCCCCTTAACCTGCAACTAGCCAAGCAGGCAGGGGTAGTAGCCTTTGGGATAGCGCCACCTAGAGGTTACATTGGATTGCCTTACTTCTATATATATTACAGCTTAGGGAAAAAAGCATTTTGTGGTGGGATTTAAACCTGACATCTCCTAGTCCTAAATTCCATTTTCTTTTTTTTTTGTATGATCTATTTTTCGGCCCTGTGCTCGCTGGTCCTCCACTCCTTCGGGCTCTGCCAAGTTCCCCCTGACCTCTTCTGTCCTTGCCTGGCCCTCCTCTGATTCCCCAGATTGCAGCCGACCCCTGGGATATCCCGGTGTATCCCTTCACTGGGTGGGTCCCTCTCTTCTGAGGGGAAAGGCACCGGGGGGAAATAGCCCCAGCACACACTTCTAGGGCCGGGGATGCTGCTGGGGAACAGGAGGCGCCAGAAAGGCACTGGAGGCCCTCAGGAGCAGAGAGCTATCATCCAGAGGCCAGCGAGCGATTTTCCTGGCTTTCTTGAGGTGCGTGATGTCTGGACGTCAAGGCAAGAGATGACGTCTGTCACTCACCACCCCTAATGACCCCGATGTGTTGCTCTACCACTGGCCTCCACCAGTGGTCGCTTCAGCACCAGCTTGTGATCCCTTCCCTCCCTGGAGACAGCGAGCAGTCGTGGGACGCTCAAGCTGCCTCCCCGGCCCGGCCTCCAGCAGTAGCTCGTTCCCGAACCGGATCGCTGGTCATAGCGGAAATCCAGCTGCACCGACGGGCCGGCTTTAATTCCATTTCAACCCCTGGATCAGACCCAGTTCCCATTACAGATCACTAACATGAATTCAGCCAATCAGCGCACAGAGCCACTGTACCTCTTTTATTTTATGTGTCGGAGAGGCAGTAAGGAACATGTTATTTTGGCACCATGGGGGGGGATAACACAATAAAATACAAAAAAAATGTTCTAAACATTATTTATCCACTCACACTAAAATAAATATTCTAAACTTATTATAATTCACTCACACTAAACATGAATGATTTTTAATAAGATGATTGGACATCTGAGAGTGTCTCATATGTTTAAGAGAATTCCCTCATGAGGTTTGGGCAGACAGAACTGCTCAGTTTAGCTTTGAGGTCCCCTCACCCAAACCTCGGAGTCTTTTATACTATTATAAATTGAGACAATGTTCTTAGCCAATCAGGGTTATTTATTTCTAAACATTTCAAGTACTCTTATATCCATTGGAAGGTGCTTCATACAAACAGTTCTAAAATTCCAAAGTTCCAGATTCAGTTAGCACAGTCCGTTTCCCACAAAGGGAATTCTCTAATAATTTGCAAAGTTAAATATTTAAATTTTAAATTCAAATTCCATTTTTTACACAAGGGTCTTTAGCATGATGTGGAATATGTCTATATGTACAGTTCCTGTGTCTCTTCTGGTTATGAGTTTTTTTCTCAAGTCCTTTGTGTGCCAGAACTGCCCCCGACGATGATCTAACAGTTGAAGTGCCGGGGCAGCATCTGCTCGTCCTGGAGTGTGTAGCTCTGGACCCAGTGTAACTCAGGAAGACATTTTTGACAGGCTTCCTGTAAAACTCTTTCTGATCTGCACAATAAAAGCACAAACTAAGAGCCTGTCTGTGGATTCTGTTTATTGTCTAACGTGGGCCAGAACTCCATCGCAGAGGAGAACAGATGCAGATTGAACTGTTTGTGCAAGAACTGTTCAATTTTGACTTTGCGGTTTTCTCATCCAAAGAACTCAAAGATGCACTCTTATAACCACAAGAGACACAGTACCTGTGCATATAGACATATATAAGAGAAACCCCTCAGAGGCGCTATTAACATATTGCAGGGAGCAATAGAAACCACAAGCAGATATTGTATATCGGAGGTGTTTCTGAATTTGTAATGGATTCTTTGTTTACTTTTCACTGTGCCAGTATAGCTTACCATCGCCACCCTTTTCTGTTCCAGGTGGCTAACAATTCCAAGAAGGAAGATGAAGCTAGCTGTTGTTGTGTTCCTATTGGCTGCTGTCTATTGGAGTAAGTAAAGTCTGGATTACTGGGAGCTCTTCTCTACCAGTTAGGGCTGAGGTCTGTAGGCTGCCAATTATTTACAATAATGATCCAGCAGACCTCTTAACTGCCAGAATGGACAAGTCTATTTTTTCTTTTTATGTTCGCTGTGCGTGCTAGCACAAGTCGAACATTTTATGTACAGGGTTTTGAGAGGTGTGTTACGGAGGTCCAATGCAGGAGACTCTACAAGGGGCTTGACAAATAATCAGCAAGCCTCATCATGACACTGTTCAGGCATGAAAGTGCATGTACTTCAAAACAATGTGCTGACAGAGACATTCATAAATCAGCTCTTTCAGCAAGCACAGCTGATCTCATCATGTGCTCTCAACCTGCCTGCTCCATCCCCCAGCATTTACACACACACACACACACACACACACACTCTGGTTATACAGGTCCAGCTGCAGTCAGTAGGTAACTGAAGACAGCCATAGAATTGTATTTTTTCCTTGGAATCAGGGGTGTGTCGAGACGTAACAGAACTTTGCTTTAACTTCATGTAACATTCCAGGGATTGAAACTGAAACCTGAAACTGCTCACTTTGCTAATGTGTGTGTGTGTGTCTCTCTCTCTCTCTCTCTCTGTCTCCCTCTCCCTGGCTACACACACACACACACACACACACACACACACACACACACACAGTCAGATTACACATGCTGTAGATGGATGCTGATAGAGTGGAAAATGGAACATTTAAGTACATTAATGGTCACTTGGCTATTAGGGTACTAAATAAGTGACCAGTTCACAGTAATACAGGGTGCATCGAACAATGAAATAAACTGTGTCTGGCACTGATTTTTAAATAATGATTGCCTATAAAACTGGAGTTTAGGTTACCCCTTCAAAGTGCAACAACTTGCAAATTTTAACACTTACCATTTAAACAATTTTTGGGGGAGTACTCCCATATTCTCTGTTTAAAGGAACAAAAATCAGATCCCCTCGTCAAATCCTGGAACTGGTCCTGCTCTTAGCCAGGCCCAGCTGCAGTCTCTAGGTATCTGAGGCCAGCCATAGAATTATATTTTTTTCTTAGAGTTGGGGTGGGGGGAGACCTAACAGAACTTTGCTTTATCTGCCATGTAAGCCTTAAAATGCACCACAGAGCATCTAAAACCCCAGAGCTTCTAGGGGCTGCTCGTAACACTGACAATGGGGGTGCCCAATCCCCCAGTGTCTCCACCTGAAGTAAAGAAAACCAACCCTCACTTGTAATTTAATTTCTTTTTAAATAAACACTGTAAAAAGAAAAATGTCTATCGATGTCTGTTGCTGTCATGCTGTAATTGCCCTCCTCCCCCCCAAACCCAGCCCATATTAGTCTTCTGGCATGGGGGTCTGAACCTTAGATCCAGTACAACAGCAAAATCAGCGGTGAACATCCGGCATTGACAAATGTTTGTTTTGTGCTTTTTTGCTCCTGTTGTCCTGGACTCCTACTCTTTCAGGCTCTCCACAGGACACAACCCTGCTGCCTGCCTGACTCACCCTGAACTGCTGGACCCTATCCCCAGGCCTCCAGTACCTCCATTGTCAGGTGAATCAGACTTATCGCAATTAGGGGGGCCCTCCTGCTGCCACCAGGAAGAAGCACCTTGTTCTATCTGAGACTGCTAGAAGTGAAAGGGCCAGCCCACTTTTGGGGCCCAGTAGTGTGAAAGGAGCTGCAAGGGAGGCCTCCACCTAGGTTGTCTAGTGCAAACCTTTTCCATTTTGGGGGCCCTGCTCATTATCCACATGAGTGGAACCAAAGAAGCATCCTGGGGGTGGAGACACTTGGCAGCATGTGGTTACACACACTGCCAATAGTTCCATCGCCAGTATCCACCATCAAAGTGGATTGTAGCCACCCACCCCATGATAGAGAAGCATGTGATGGATGCTGTGAATCCCTCCTGGCCTGCCCCTGCTCCTGTCATCCCCATCTTAGGATGCAAACCCATGTCGCCAGCTTGTCAGAACGGTACCCTGTCATTCAGCATCACAGAGTCACTGTGTCTATTGTTTTTAATTATAACCCTTCACACACCAGCCTATACCCCCACTGACTGGGGGTGTGACAGCTGCATGCTTCTTCCAGCTGGCAGGGGCAGAGCAAGCAGCTCTTGTACCTTCACAGCTTATGGGGCAGGGCATGGATGCCAGACAGCTCCTGTACCTTCACAGCTGATGGGGGAGGGGTATGGATGCCAGGCAGCTCCTGTCCCTTCACAGCTGATGGGGGC
This sequence comes from Neoceratodus forsteri, assembly GCA_016271365.2. Taxonomy (NCBI): domain Eukaryota; kingdom Metazoa; phylum Chordata; order Ceratodontiformes; family Ceratodontidae; genus Neoceratodus; species Neoceratodus forsteri. Next base: position 211,337,702 of record JADMNL010000026.1, on the reverse strand, counting down.
AGGGCAGGGAAGCCAGACAGCGGCAGTCCCTTCACAACAGATGGGGGAGGGGCATGGCTGCCAGGCAGCTCCTGTACCTTCACAGCTGATGGGGGAGGGGCATGGATGCCAGGCAGCCTCTGTCTCTTCACAGCTGATGGGGGCTGGGCAGGGAAGCCAGACAGCAGCAGTCCCTTCACAGCTGATGAGGGAGGGGCAGAGATGCCAGGCAGCTCTGTACCTTCACAGCTGAGGGGGGAGGGGCATAGATGCAAGGCATGTCCTGTACCTTCACAGCTGATGGGGGAGGGTATGGATGCCAGGCAGCTCTGTACCTTCACAGCTGAGGGGGAAGGGGCATAGATGCAAGGCATGTCCTGTACCTTGACAGCTGAAGGGGGAGGGGTATGGATGCCAGGCAGTTCGAGTCCCTTCACAACTGATGGCAGAGGGGCATGAATGCCAGACAGCTCCTGTCCTTTTACAGCTGATGGGGGAGGGGCATGGATGACAGGCAGCTCCTGTACCTTCATGGCTGATGGGGGAGGGGCATCAGTGTCAGTGGCTCAGTAGGTATTACACTCGTCTCTGAGGCCAGAAGATCAGAGGGCTGTGAATTCAGTTCCCACATCTGGCACTTGGGTTAATATCCCAGTACTGACACTGTAGTGCAGCATGAGAGGGGTGCTGCACTTCTGAGGTGCTGTCTTTCGGATGAAACATTAAACTGAGGTCCCATCTGCCTGTATTGGTGGTAGTTCAGGTGGATGTTAAAGATCCCATGGCACTTATCGAAAAAGAGTAGGGGAATTTCCCCGGTGTCCTGGCCAAATTTCCCTCATTCGCTAAAAATATCACCAACAGCTTAATCTAGTTCAAGGTCAGTTGGCATTCATCTGTATCCCCCTCCCCCGGGTCGTGCCTGAAAATAGGCAGGGTTTGTCTAGTGCACTTACCCGGTCAACAAAAAACTAAATAAATAAATGGATGCCAGGCAGCTCCTGTACCTTATCACAAAAATACAAATTTAACAACAATACACTCAGGCTGGAATCAAAAATAAAATTTAAAGTACTTTATTACTGGACACAGAAAACTATCCCTGGTGCTTCAAGGGCACAGTCCCTCTTCATCAGGAGGGGGCATGGATACCAGGCAGCTCCAGTACCTTCACAGCTGATGCGGGGAAGGACATGGATGCCAGGTAGCAGCTGTCTCTTCACAGCTGATGGGGAAGGGGATGGATGCCAGGCAGCTCCTGTACCTACACAGCTGATGGGGAAGGGGATGGATGCCAGGCAGCTCTGTACCTTCACAACTGAGGGGGGAGGGGCATAGATGCCAGGCAGCTCCTGTCCCTTCACTGCTGATGGGGAAGGGGCATGAATGCCAGGCAGCTCCTGTACCTTCACAGCAGATGAGGGAGGGGCATACATGCCAGGCAGTTCATTAATTTCCTTCCCCAGGAACTGGACACTTCATCTCCATACTGTGCTTGGCCCCCAGAAATGAGATTCAGGAGGAGGCTGGTGCAAACATTTCTATCTCCAAAGTGGCAACACAGTCTACTCTTTTACTCACCCATGATGCTGGCCAGTTTATTTTATCAATTCACTATCTGTTTTCTGGATTTTCACTTCCCTCAGTCTTCCTACTGCCTATTCCTCATTGTTATGCCCCCCCATCTGCAAGTATGCCCCTCAGTGCCCTCTTTCTTGGATCACCTCCATCCACTGACAGTTAAATGCCCACCACAGCTGGCTCACTAGGCAGGTGTCTGGCGAGAAGAATGTCTTTTGTTTTTTGCACTGGGGTGAGCTAAGGGGATGGCGCTGATGGGTTCTATGTGATAATGGTGAATGCCTAAAGGTGATCGTCGTTATCGCAAAGTCAGAGTGCCAAAAACATTTTTGGCAATCTGACACTGTAGCACAGGACAATGGTGCCAGGGACATATATTTCAGTGCTTTTTAGGGGCGCCCACCACACATCCCCACATCGCCCATTTCGCCCACCCCCCATCCAGTCGCCCTACCCTCCCCATCGCTGTGAGGGATTTCACCCAGAAGGAGTCACTGTTACAGATGGCACCCTTCCCCATGCACCCACCTCACGGGATACCCGCTGATGCAGCCATAGGTGGCATCGAACTGAGAGAGGGGTCTGTACCACCAGTGAAGCCATGTACAAAATCACATCAAAGGTACACAAGAAGGGAACTGCCTGTATGGCTTCCGTCCCCATCTGGATCACCAGCAGGCAGGCAGGCAGGCAGGTGTAGGAATCCATACACCAGGTGCACCATAGTGTAAAATTGAATGGTTAAAGGAACACTACACCCACAAATATTGTAAATGTTATCTTTTTTCTCATCACCAGTCACTTCCATTTCTGTAACAGTGGGGGGATAAAAGCATTTGTTTGAGTTTACTTTTACTGTTAGCTGTAGTCATCTGCAACTATCCTGGGCACCTCCATTTTCTGATTGTTGAAATCTCAGTTTGTTCCCAAGAACTGCTTTAGCAGTGAGAAGATGATGTCATTGAGCTCATTTACACTGTGCATCTGTAAGTCTAAATACCCTTAAAAACTCTCAAGGAATATAAACAGTGATGGCAGAAAGAGACCCTGGGTCCATCCAGTCTGCCCTGTCATACCCTGTCCTACCCTGGGACCTATTGTGTTGATGGCAATTTTGCCCTCATCTCCCCTCCTATCTCCTGTCTTTCTACTACCCCCTGAATAACTATTAAGTCCATAACAGTGTCCCATCCATGTTTTTTTTGTGGGTTAACCACTAAAGGTGGGCAAGCCAGGAATTTTTCACCTATAGCCAAGCAAGAGCTGAGCCAGGAGTCTGGCTTAACTCTACGAGCCAAAACATGAGCAGAGCCCTAGCTACTGCAGGCTGTCCTCTACATTGGAGTTGAATGTATGAGACACTACGCTAACAGCTCAGGCTGACAAAAATGCTTACTTTAACCATACCTAGCTCAGCTTGACCTTGGCTCTCAGTTGCTTATAGAGGTTAAGCCAAGACAGGCACAAGGCCCAAGCCAGGCTTGAGCCTGCTCTGGCTTGCCCACCTTTATTAGCCACACCAGTAGGCCAGTAGTAGGGCTACCGCTCAGTACACTGACACTGAGCTGTCGGGGTGAGAGAATAGGGCATACTAGGGACTCCTCTCTTTAATCAATCAATCAATCAATCTTTATTTTACCAGGCAGTAATGAGAGCCACGGGGGGTGGTGGGTCACATCTCCATCAATGTGCCTAACACCTGGCAGAAGCTGGGTGTCATGGCAGTCAGGAGGCCTAGAAGGCTGTGGGTCACAGATGGACACACTGTGTCACTGCATGTTGGATGTCCTAGAGAAGGAAAAAAAAACAGTGAAAAAAATTCCTCATCAGTCAGAATGAAGGATGGCCCCAAAGGTCTGGTGCCACTGACAGGCCCCCCCCCCCCACCGACTTCATCCTGGCTCAGAGGTATAAGAGCAAGCCCCTAGAACACTGTCGTGAGGGGTAAGCTGTGGGAGTAACAGGGGTAAGTTCAGGAGATGGTGGGTGACTGGAGTGGTAGCCATCCAGATGGAGGCAGACAATACAGCAAGAGGTGAAAATACAATAAGGAAAAATAATTTAGTGGGTGGAGGAATTTTGCAACCCCAGTAATTCAACTGAAATGATGCCACTGCTGGTGAGGCCTGGGAGGAGCAACCTCATGCTGCTGCACTCCTGGTTTTCCAACTTGAGATTTACCCCCTCAGATGTCAGTTGCAAGGAAAGCCATGCAATATGCATGCACACGAGGTATGCCTACTGTCAGGCATCAGCCAGCATCCACCCACCCTCAAGCAGCACCAACTGCATCGCCACTAGTCATCCAACAGGTGACGCTACAGCAGTGGAGCCTGCTGCTTTCCATCCCCAGAGACCATCCTCTGGGACACTTGATCCTTCCCCCCCCATCATCCTGTCCAATGCCCCAGGCTCATTCCTGAACCAGGGTTGGTGGTCTCACGAGTCGCAGTCTAGCCACTGCACCAACAAGTCAGTCTTAAAGCAGCACAGCAATGAAAATGTTTTTCCAAAAAGCTAGTTTCAGTTTCAATTAATAAGAAGAGTTGGCCAGAGCCAACAATGGCTGCCTGGGTATTTTCATTATGCATAATGTTTTATTTGCTGTGTTACTGCAATGTGTGTTTTAAGTTGCAGATGAAGAGGTTGTATGAATGCTATCAGCTCTACGATGCAGGTTCAACAAATATTTTGTCGATCAACATTACAGCGATGGATTGGATTTATGTCGACCACAATTGCGGTCAACATAAATCCATCCGAGAACACTTTGTTTTTTTGGGGGGGCTTCACCCCTTCAACTCCCCCGTGTGGGAGGCTCTGCCCCCACACCCCCTGTACTTAATATAATCAACTCCAAGTCAGAGTTGATTCAGGGAGGGAGTGCAGGACCCCAAAAAAGCAGTGCCAGGGTCCCACAGTGACAGTACAGTGACCGGTTGCTGTACTGTCATTCGTGGTAGAAGTGTTGATGTTCGATCGGCATACCAATGTGATACCCCCACTCACAGTACTGTACCACTAAGTGTTTTATATCACCTCACACTGTTATTGCAACAATACAACAAATTACATAAAGCTTTACTCATCAAGGAATGCCTTGGAAATAGTTTGAGGTATTTTTATGTAAACCGTGGAATAACTTTCCATGGATTATGTAAACCGTGCAATAATATTCAGCAGACAGTAGAAAAGGAATCTGCTGTTTATGTAAATGAGAAACACGCTGCTTTCAAAATTTCAGAATTCCACTACTGAAACAATTCTGCACAATTTTTCCACCAAAACAAAAATAAGAGAAGGGGTGCATAGAGTTGTCTTCGCTATGATGGGTACCTGCTCCAGACTGGTGGTGTTGCTTCACCTAGCAACCAAGCGACTTAATAACAGGCATGTATATAGAGCATGGTCAGCAAAAAAGTAACACACAGAGGGAGTGAACAATGTTTTCATGGAGCATCTATGAGAGAGTTGGGTTTCTAGTAGTACTGAATGCTAGCAAGGTGCTACGAGTATATTACTACTGCATGTACTGTGATGGATATGAAAGTAGTCCTCACACAGTAACTGCGTTAGTTACATGGGTAAAATGCCTCTTCCAGTTCCGGTAGACTCCTTTGTAGTAATCCCAAGACGTCTGTCCTGACTAGGTAGGTAGGTACATTTTATTGTTCAGCACAAAGTAGTTACAATATACTAAGAAACAGTACAAAGCAAAGTTAAAATAAATAAGTACAAGCAAACTTACATTTTTATACAAATAGTGTAAAATCTTCATAAATATATTGCACTAATTTCCAAGCATTCAGGCGACCCTCCTTATACAAAGGTCTATAAGCGAATTTGCAAGAGAAATTTTCCGTCTCTACTGTATTTTTCTCCCTTGTGGAAAATAGATATTTAAGTAATTCCTCAGGAGGGAGGCTGAGATCACCCAACAGTCCACTCAACAGTTTTTTCCTATAGATTTCAAATCTAGGGTATAGAAGTACCACATGCTTAAGATCGTCAATAGTCCCCATTCCACATATAGCGAGTGGGGATAGTACTCGGTTTCTTCTCTGCCTAAAGAGAATGTACTGAGCATTATAACTTTCTGTTCTAAATCTAGTGCCCAGTCTCTTAAGTTTGGGGCAAGTTAAGAGAGAAAGGTATGACTCAAACCCCCAAGTAGTCTTTACTGATCTATAAAACTCATGTAACTTCAGTTTGGAGAGTTGAACATGTCACATATTTATATCCAAGTCAGTAAGTCTACAGCTCACATCCTGTCTGATCTCCTCAAAAGGTCTCAGATAAATTTTATAAAGTAAATAGCCCATCCCTGCTGGCAGTAATTTATCTTTTATAAGATACATATAGAAATGTGCATATCCCAAGTTGTCTAGTTTTATGGCCTCCTCTATACACATCCTGGGGTATCTTTGTTGAGGTAAGAGGAGAATTTTTAGTAAAAAGAGAATCTGACGTACATCTATAAGTGAGGCCAGAAAATGCTGACCAAGTTCCAAAACAGGAATGCAACCCACGGTTACGTTAGGCAACATAAGTAAGTATTTATAAAGTTTATTCAGTGTGATTTCTAAAGCTCTAATCTTGGAGCAACCCCACACCTCTGAGGCATATAACATACTCGTTTTGATTTTAGCATTAATAACTTTCAAGACCTCTCTTACTGATGTTTTCCCCATTTTATTATTAAATATTTTTAGAGCGTTAATCATTGAACTCATTTTACATAAAATCACCTCTAAGTGCTTAGTCCAAGACAAAGTATAGTGGAATTGAACCCCTAAATAGTCGTAGGTATCAGCAATGTCTATGTGACTTTCTCCCAAGCTAAAGTCAGCTGCCTTTTTGGTTTTAGCACCAAAAATAAGGACATTAGTTTTCCCCATATTGACTTTCAAATCCCTTTCTAAGCAAAGAGAATCAAAATGGGCCAATTTTCTTTTAAGGCCTAGGGCCGAAGTAGAAAGTAAGACTAGATCGTCTGCATATGCTAAACATTCAATCCTTTGCTCATTGATCTTAGGTGCGTGAAAGTCTGCATTACTGAGCTGGTCCAATACTGTGTTTATATAGATGCTAAAAAGAGTGGGAGCTAATATACATCCTTGTTTTACAACTACATCCGTCTTAATCTTGTCAGTTAGATGTGCATACTGATTATAGTGAACCCTTGCCCAGGTGTTTTCATGGAGCCTAATAATTATGTCCAAAAGTGAAGCTCCTAATCTGTCCTGACTAGATCAGGCAGCCTTAAAAATATTATCATACCTGTCAGAGCTACTTTTCTAGGCATCTCCTATGCTGCACACCATGAGTTCTTGTTATTTTCTCAACCCTAACCCTTACCAGGTCTACAATGGTATTTCTAAGTCAAATGAGGTGGCCATCTTTTTTTCTTGAGAAAAATATAAATTCAAATGTTCATGCTCAGATTTTGGTGGAATTACAAAATCTTATCATCGAATAAAACTGGGAGATGCCCGGAGTCTATTATAGTGGAAACAATGTAGGGTGAGGTGTTTTGCCTAATTGTGTTGCACTGCTCTGACTTAAAATAATTTCTCATGCACTTTGACACTATCAGGGATCTCTTCCAACTATCTATTTATTTAGTTTTTGTTGACCAGGAAAGGAGGACTAGACAATTCTGCTTATTTTCAGCCTTGTCCCAGGGAAGGGAGATACAGATGGATGCCAACGGACATTGAACCAGATTAAGCTGTTAGTGATATTTTTAGTGAATGGAGGAAATTTGGCCAGGACATCGGGAAAATTCCCCTACTCTTTCACAGGGGGCGCTGTTCCTCTGCAGGAGGAATGGAAGATCCCAGTCTGGTTGTAGACATGGACAAAGGAGGTTGTGCCGAGGAGCAGGCACAGAGGAATGCCAACTTGGATATGGACATTCAACAAGTGGAGGAAATATTTATGGATGATTTGTCAGATATTTCAGCTGCTGAATGACATTTGCAAGTGACACTGGATGAGAAGAAACAGCACTTATTATTGATGATGTCTGAGGCGGAGAAAGAATATGAATTAAACAAATGTAAACTAGATGATGAAAGAAAAGGAAAACTTTCAGAACGGAGTCCACCTCTTATGGCAGGAAAAAGGTTTGTTTCTACCACAGAAGATGCACCAGCAATTCCGCAGGATCCCACATTGCCAGCTGCGACTTCCAGCACACAGCCTTTCCCTCTTGCCTCTACAGATGCAGAGCAGTCTCCTGGAGCAGCACTTTACAGGGCTGGCTGGATTTTTTCAAACGGAGTATGGACACCGGACCTGGTGATTCCAGTACCGGGAATGCCATTGCAAGTCCAAGGCACTGAACAGTTGAAATGCATGGTGCTTTCCCCGGGACACTCAGGAAATGGTTGTACGGTAGCTGTGGCAACTGCTGGAGCTGCTCAAGTACAGGGGGCAGCAATGTCTTTTGAAGCTGCGTCTGACACCGCTCAGCCTACAGATCACCCTGAGATGGAGCTCCTGTCTGTTCAGGCTGCATCAGAAGACAAACCTAATGAAGCAAAAGGGTCAACTGCACAGGTAGGGGAACATGCTCATCCTTCTTCCCCACAAGTTTCAGGTATGGCCTTTTCTTCTTCTTCCACTACTGTTACTGAGGATGATATTTTGGACATGGCACCTGATGCTTTTGGACACCCAGTACCCACTCAGAGACTGGCTAGCTATGCTAGTTTGTTTAAATAGACTGCTGAGGCTGCTAAGTGATGCTATGTGGTGCACCTCTGATATAAAGGTGGGCTAGAATGGCCACTAGATCGTAACTATGTGGGGGAAAGCCTTGATTATTGATTCTTTACATTTCACTCCAGCTGAAGTATATGCATTAATTCACACATCAGGAGATCGGAACTTTGACATAAGTTTTAGAAATGCCACCTTGCTTGATAAATTCTGGTCGGCCTATTATCTGATTAAGGATACTCCTTTATGGGGACCATTTATTGTGATCCCTATAGCAAAACTTACCTTTAAAACTATTATGGTCTCTTTCAGAAATGAAGTAGTGAACATTAACGACATCTGTTACTGGCTGGAGAAACGCTTTTCTGTACAGGGTACTCCTGATTCAATTATTGATGATAATGGTTTTTGGATAGGGGTGTGTTTGGAAATTCCAGATACAGCTGAGGTAAACAGACCAGCATCTTCCAAGTTGTTTTTTTCTCTGAGGAGACTGTGGTATTTTGTTCTACCTAGGTCAGCCATGCTCTTGTTACTGGTGTTGCTCTCTTACTCACTTGAACAGTGACAGTGATAAGCTGAAATGCTATCTCTGTAGAGCTTTGGGACATATTGCCAACCTTTGTACTATTCCCCCCAACTGTAACCTCTGTGGGGCTGAGGAACATTCTTTTAAATCATGCCCTTGGGCAGCCCATAACACAATGGACTATTCAGAACAAGACTACTACATATATCAGGCTATTAAGCCACACAGGCTAGTGAGGCATGATCATTGGCCCCCCGTTTCAATGTCCCCCTCAGGGGGACCTGTCAGGAGTGCTTCCTTCGCTCAAAGAGTGGTAGTGGTCCCACCAGAAGGTAGGGTGTCTCTTGCATTGACCCCTGCCACCACACAGGAGACACTGGTTGAAGAATCAGTACAACAGGACATGCCTCCGCCACCCCCCTCCCCCTAACACACCTAGAGGATTTATCTGCTTTTCAAACCATTGCCAAAGGCAGAAGGATCCAGCCTGCTCGTGTAGCTAAGTCTCAGGTCATGGAGACCCTTTCTACAGATAATTGCTATGATGTCCTCCAAAGTTTGGGGGAAGCTATGGAAGATAATGATTCTGATGTGTCTTACCAAGCTACACAAAGTGAACCTCCATTTGAGTCAGGGTCACCCGGAACCTCCGGATCAAAACCCACTGTAAAAAAGAGTGACGAGATCCAGTAGAAAAGAAACTTGATACTGAACTTTCCTTTCAATCCCTAGTATAAGGCTTGCTAGCCTTAATGTGTGACCCTGAGCAAGTCACTTAACTTCCCTGTGCTCCCAGGTTTCACCTGTAAACAAGCTTTCAGCTTAATGTGTCTCACCTGGTTAAACAATTGGGAAAAAAAAATGTCAGCATCAAGTCAGAAGCAAAAAGGAAAACTACTCTTCCTGTTTTACAACTGCAGTATATTTTTATTTCGCAGGACACTCGTCTCCATACTGAGTAGGAAGTCAGGGAGGCTTTCTCTGAATGGTTTGGGGGGGGTTCTTATTGGTCAGTGGGGACGGATCACTGTTGTGGCCTAGGTATTTGTTGTACGACACCTGGGATTACTGTGCAAAAACTGATAGGGGTAAACCCTGGCAGGGCTTTCATTATTGGCATTTTATCTCAGGGCTTAGCCTGTAGGTTGCTAAATGTATATGACCCTCAGACTAAGGCTCTCCGTATTACATTATTGAAAAGCATACAGCCTTACCTGTTTACTAATAGTTTTTTTTGGGAATTTTAATATCAGTTTCACTCCCACTGCATCTTTGTCTAAGCAAGCCAAAGTTTATTGTGACAGGAATTATTTGCAATCTCTGTTAAACAGCATTAAAAGATGCATAGGCCTTTGCTGGTCAGATAAGGGGTAAATTGTTAACACAGATTGACTTTTGGTTTATTGCTAAATCCCTGCCATTTTGTTTCACTGAAATATTACAGATGGAGACATTGGACCACTCATTATTAGGTATTCAGGTTTCCACTGCCCTCCCCCCTCACAGGGTGCCAGGTAAGGGGGTTTGGCAACTGAATTTTAGTGAACTTGTGGATGAACAGATTATGGCAGATTTAAAATGTTTTGTACAGGACAGAAAATCTGTTAAATTTCTGTATGATTCAATAATCTCTTGGTGGGAGGACACAAAACTATGTCTGACTGAGTTTTTTTGAACAAACAGTTAAATTAAATGCAGCAACCACCTATCAAATGTGTAGCTTTGAAGGTCAGTTGCAGGGTTTAATTTCCAGACAAGTGACGACTTTGTTGGATTTGACAGAAGACATTTCTGATGTTAAACAAGCCATGTTTACTTTCCAGTATAATAGGCAAAATACCCTTGGACAGGAACAGCGTTTTGAGACCCAAGGGAAAAAGGAACAGACTAACCTTTTCGCTGATTATACTAATCAGATTTTCAAACATCAGATGACGGAACTACAGTCACCTAATGGTACAGTGTCTACTGATAATAAAAATATTATGGCTCTCCTAGAGTGCCATATTCAGGAACAGTTTGGCACCCCAATACAAAAAAAAAGTACTTCTTACCCCAGGAGTCTTTTAGTATCAGTAACTTTTTTGCACTTAACTGGCTAGGTGCAACTGCCCCAGAGGTGTGCCTTTAAGAGATATTTAAATGAGTGTAGGGCCAAGCCAACCAAAAGACAGGAGAGGGTGTGAGCTGAGTGAGAGCTGTTGAATGCTTCAGAATTTTTTCTCCTCTGGACTGAGCAATATTGCCTTTGATGTGTCTCCCAGCTTTCCTTGTTGACAGCCTCCTAGTACTTATCTGGGTAAAATTTTCCTCATAAATTATTTCCTTTAGCATGCTGAGTGAAAGTTTTACTTTTTCATTAGCGCTGTGCAAATTTTTTATTTTTAGCGTGACGGCACTATTTTGACTTTATTTTTACTGCGACTGTTTAGTTTAAAGCCTAATTTTATCATGGGTGCTTATTTTCTACGGTTTCTCTTCATTCGTGAGGCAAATTCTTGTGGGGACCATCAAATTAGGGACAGTTGCCTTGTTTTTGACCTCAGACCTCGCAGGGTTTACCACGAGGCACCTGCAGTAGATTTCAAATTTAAATAGTGCCTGGGGGGTTTCGCTCTAGATCGGTAATTATGAGGAAACCTTTTTTGTTATATTACTGGACCTTGGTATCATCTGTGTCAGGACTGTCCATAAGGGTCCAGCAGCCACCTGTGTGCAGTTGAGTATTACTGGGTTTCTATTAAGATTGGCACTGGTATAGATCCCAGTTTTACAACTCAAAAAAAAAAAGGCACTAATAGACAGAGTTTATTAACTGGGGCAGGACTGGCCGTTGGCGTTTTCACAGAAACCTGCACTCAGTTTGTAGGTCCAGAACTGGTTTGCTTTGCTTAAATTGACATAGCAGACAAACCTTTGATTATTATGGCTGATGATAAATCAAACGCTTCTGACGAGGGGCCATTCAAAAGTACTAATACCAAAAGCAGAGGTGCTGAGGAACCCTCCAGATACCAGCCAAAAAATAAAGCTTCCAAAGATGAAGTTCCTCACAAATTGAAAAATAATAAGTGACGAAAAAAGAAAGCTTGATCAAGCCTCTGATAAAGTGGCTAAAAAGAAACTCTGTCAAGATAGATATGCTCCCGTTGCTCCTGGGAAAGACCATGGTGAGACAACAGGCAGCTTAAAGCATGCAGAAAAAACAAAACACTTAAAAACTGCGCAGATTCTTCCGTCAGTGCAAGATATGGAAAAAGCATGGCAACTGTTTCAGACCCTTCAAAAGATGGGTCCTCGATTTACTGAGGCTGGCAAGCACTCTTCCACAGTTCTCTTTTCTGTAGACTGTGAGGGTGACACAGGTGATAATCAGTTTTATGATGCCCCTGACATGGATTTTGATTGCCTTGAGCCCCAGGAGTCCCCAGACCCTCGCCTTGGGGATCCCCCGGGTGACCACAAGGATCCTTCCTCTATGTTCACATTTATACAAAATATGCAGGAATAATTTATATGCCTGACTACATCCTATTTGGAATTCATTACCAGCAGATATTGTCACTAGTAAATGTTTGACAGAATTTAAACATAAATTAGACGATCATATGAGAGATAAGAAATTTCACTATCGCCTTTAGGTGACGAGTTCAACATGGGCATGTTCCTTGAACTCGTACCACTCCTATGAACCTACCCTGGACCTCCCTATGCAGGAGCCCAACCAGGATGTCAATGAAGATGAAGATTATAGTGAGATGAAGGGTCTTTCATCCTCAAAGACCCTGGTCGTCCCTATCTATAATGCATTTAGAAAAAATACCATGAAGGTGCTTCAACACCCCACTTCAGTATCAGGGGTTGATAAGTGGCTTGACAGAAGATATAAATTGTCTAAAAATGGTACCGAGTATCACAAACCCACTCAGCAGGTCAGTCCCTCTACTCCCAAAGTGCCAACCTCCGAGCGTAGTTTTGTGAACAGTTAGCAGAACAAGGTAACCCTCTTGTCTGTTTTGTGAGTTCGGATCAACCTTTGGTCTCAAGTCTTGGAGGGATTCAAACTGTAAACCTCTTGTTAACATACCCAATGCACAGGCTCAGATAATTCTGTCTTCAGGGGGCTAGATATCTTTGCCTATGGGCACCTAACCTGGTGTACAGAAATTAACCCTTAAAAATTGTAATGAAAGATCTCAGATTAAAACGCTTAACTTTCCAGTTTGGTATCACCATTCAAGCTTATACCTTGTGTCAGCTATAACCATATATACTTTTCTTGCTAAAGAAAGAAATTCAAAGACAGACCAAGTAGGTTCTAAAGTTAGAATTTTACTAAAATAGATAAAAAATATGTAAACCATAAAATACAGAATTATTATATCACAAGACATACAAATCTAGTAAAAGAACAAGGTTTTAACAGTGCAATTCCTACTACAGGACTTAGATTTGCCTATCTCTCTCTAAATACCTGCTTAAAGTGCTCCAAAGATGTTTTTTTTGTCAGAGTCTAGAAAGAAGTGTCTCTGAAAAAAATAAACAGAATAATGTTTAAAAGCTAGTTTTTCCCACCTATTTGCATGAGGTCACCTAGCTCCTCCATGTCAGAATATATAAAAAAATATATCTATATAAAAACAGGATGTCTTTTCCAAGTATTAAATTCTGCAACCTCAGCGTAACTCATGTTCTTCAAATGACTCTCTTTGATCACATGAATATCTTCCCCTTCCCAGGACATCAAGGCATCTTTACAGTTTCGCACCAGTGTACTAAACCTGGTTTCCCTCTCGAAACGTCATAAAAGGAATATTGATTTCCCTTGTAGCAGTTAAATCTATAATTAACATAGAAAAACAAAAGATTCCTGATTAAGGCCTTCCAGGTAACACCTTGTATCTAAAACCTGTGTGTGTGTGTGTGTGGGGGGGGGTGATCTCACTTGCTGTTTCAGCATTTCTCATGGGAGACAGTCCATATACATTTTTATATTACAAAAAATGATCATACAGCACTCACAATCTTCCCCACCTAGACTGAATTTGGGGGCTCTATCCCCTGCATGGGATGAGCTTCCCAAATCAGTTCACTCCTCAAAGAGACGAGACAGGCCATCTGAGTTCTGTTTTTTTTTTTTTTTGCTCCAGCCCTATGTACGATTGACAGATCATACCCTTGCAAAGCAAGACTCCATCTTAGCACTCTACCTTTCGTCTTTCCCATCTGCATCAGCCAAACCAGGGGGTTGTGGTCAGTCTGCACCACAAAATGCTGCCCATACAAGTATGGCTCCAGCTTCTTTAGGGCCCACACTATGGCAAGACATTCTTTTTCCACCGTGGAGTATGCCTGCTCCCTGGGAAGTAACTTCCTACTCAGGTACACTACTGGGTGATCTGTCCCTTGGCTGGATGTCTGACTCAGTACTGCCCCAATACCCACGTCTGAGGTGTCAGTCTGAACTATAATGATTTTGCTACAGTCAGGACTTGTCAAAACAGCAGCACTGCACAGTGCCTCCTTTAGTTTGGAAAAGGCTTATTCACAGGCTGGACCCCACCCAGGTAATTTTCTTTGGCATCCTTTTCTTTGTCAGGTCGGATAGGGGAGCAGCTAGGGCACTGTAATTGGGTATAAATTTCCTGTAGTACCCTGCTGTCCCTAGAAAACTTCTGACCAGCTTCTGTGTTTCTGGTCTGGGCCATGCCTGGATTACCTCTATCTTTATTTGGTTAGGATGGAGTTGTCCCCGGTCTACCACATGCCCAAGATATGCCACTTCTCCCATGGCCACCTGGCACTTCTCGGCTTTGACAGTGAGCCCAGCCCTCTGTATCCTGTCCAACACTTCCCTAAGGTGGGATAGGTGTTCCTCCCAGTTGGTACTAAAGATAGCAATGTCATCCAGGTACTCCACGGCGTACTCCTCAGCACCATTTAACACCTGGTTCACCAACCTTTGGAAAGTGGCCGGGGCATTCTTCATTCTGAAAGGGATTGCTTTAAACTCAAATAAGCCTATTGGAGTGATGAAGGCCGACCTCTCCCTAGCTCTGTCTGTCAACTCTACCTGCCAATACCCCTTTGTCAGGTCAATGGTCATAAGGTAGGTCGCCCCTCCCAACTTGTCCAAGAGTTCGTCTGTCCGGGGCATCGGGTGGGCATCTGACTTCATGACTTCATTCAGTCCACGAGAGTCCACACAGAAATTAGTAGAGCCATCTGGCTTAGGCACAAGGACTATGGGTGAGGCCCAGGGGCTGTGGGATCTCTGGATTACCCCTAAATCCAGCATCTCCTCCACTTCCCTCCTAATGTCCTTTTGGACAGCCTCTGACACCCGATATGCTGTCTGCCGTATGAGCGTCTGTGTCCCTGTCTCCACATTGTGCATCACTAGGGGGGTTAGTCCAGGCTTGGTGCTAAACAATGGGGCAAAGTCTACTAAAACCTCCCTTACTTTCTGGATCTGGTCCGGGTCCAGCTGGGGAGACAATTTTACTGCCTCCACAGAGGGCTCCCACTTGCTTTCCTCCAGCAAGTCCAGAAGGGGGTCTTCTTCATCCATCCCCTCCCCATGACTACACACTGCAAACACGTCAGTCCTATTTGCATATGGCTTCATCATGTTGACATAGTACATCCTTTCTGTCTGTCTTCTGTCAGGTAACTCCACAATGTAGTTCACATCATTTTCCTTCCTAACCACTTTGTACAGTCCTGCCCACTCAGCCTGCAGCTTGTCTTTCCAGACCGGAATAAGGACCACAACTTCCTGACCCACCATGTACGAGCGAGCTCTGGCTCTGCGGTCATACCACACTTTTTGTTTCTGTTGGGCAGCTGCCAGGTTGCTCTGGGATGTCCCCATAAGCTCCTTCAGCCTTTCCCCAAACCTAAGGATGTAATCCACAGTGGGGGTTTCCTGGGTGGCGTGCATGCCTTCCCCGTCCTCCTGGATCAAGTCTAGGGGCTCACGTACCCAGTGTCCATACAAGAGTTCGAAGGGAGAAAATCCTGTCGACTCTTGGGGCACCTCCCTGTATGCAAACAACAGGTGGGGAAGGTATTTCTCCCAGTCCCTCCCATGCTGTTCAGCAAATGCCCGGAGCATTGACTTTAGGGTACCACTGAATCATTCCACAAGTCCATTGTCTTATGGGTGATGCAGTGTTGTGCGTCTCTGCGCCACCCCACACTTCTCCCATAAACATTTCATCAGGTCCGACATGAAGGAACCCCCTTAATCAGTGATTACCTCCTGCTGAAACCCAACACGGGAAAAAATCCCAAGTAAGGCATCTGCCACTTTGTCTGTCCTCAGTGAAGATAGGGCGACTGCCTCTGGGTACCGGGTGGCATAATGTACCACAGTTAGGATGAATCTCTTCCCTGAGGAGCTGGGGGTATTTAAAGGCCCCCACAATATCCATTCCCACCCTCTGAAATGGCTCCTCCACTATGGGCAAGGGAATCAGGGTGGCTTGGGTTTTCTTGCCCGCCTTCCCTATTTCTTGGCACCGGTGACAAGACCTGCAATACTCCTTCACCTGCTGGGTGAAGTTAGGCCAGTAGAAATTCTGAGCCAAACACTGCATCATGCACACAATTCCCAGATGACCAGACAAGGGAATATCATGTGCAATCTTGAGCAACTGCTCACGATACCCCTGGGGAGTGACAAGCTGCCTGCCTAGCACCCCTCTCTTTGTCTGTACTGCCTGAGTATACATAAGTCCATTTTCCCAATAAACCTTATGTCTGACATCACCTCCCTGTGCACCATCCGAGTCTGCCCAAGCCCTCAGCTTCTCTAGTCACTTCTTTGAGCAGCTGCAAACCCCTCACACATTCCCAAGGCAAGGGACGGGTCTCCTTCAGTCACTAGACTAGGATCCCTAGCACTAGCTTCAGGGCACTCAGGATCACTGTCAATCCCAACCCTCTGACAATGGGTCACCACTCCCTCCTCGGAGTAACCCTCTGTAGCTGTGTGGTTACTTGCTACTGGGGAAATTTCTACCCCCTTTTCATTAGTCTCCCCATCTGGAAACACAGGCTGGGGAACCAGCCTCTCAGCAGTTTCCACAATGGCTTCTATGGGGTTCAGAGAACTACAATTTTCCCTTGCCGCTTGGCTACGGGTAACTGCACATACCATCCCCTGTTTTAGATTGTTACCCAGGATCACATCCACCACTAATGTTTTGGCTATAGCCACCTGTTGTACAGTTCCCCCTGTTTCACACCAGTCTAGGAGAACACTAGCGAGGGGCAATGTTTTTGCTTCACCAGTGAAGTCCTGTACAGTAACATATTTATTGGGTATAAGCTGACCAGGCTGTACCAGATCCCCCTTTACCAAGGTCAAGGATGCCCTTGTGTCCCTTAAACCTTGCATCTGTACACCATTCACCATGACTGGGTGCATGTGTTCCCTCATGCTCACTGGCATGCTTCCAGGGACACACAAACAACCTACTTCCTTTCTGGCACCCTGTTGTGTATTGCTCACCTTTTTGGTACACTGCCTGGCAACATGCCCAGTTTCTTTACACAACCAACATTCATTTCTTCTCTTAGAGAAATCTTTTCTCTGAAACCTGGGGCTAACTGGTTTCAGTGGAGGCAGTGAGGGTTTTAGCTGCCCTGAAGGCGCGCTTTTCCCTTTCTGTGCTGCCACGCCCGCCCCATTCACTCTCAGAGCAGGTCTGCTCTTGGCATAGCGGTCCAAGAGTTCAGTATCCTCATGCACTGTTTTGTTATCTTGGTCCTCTAGCCAGGTTTTTAGCTCTGCTGGGCATGCCCAATAGAACTGTTCTAGTAAAATCACATTTTCAATTTTATCAACAGAGTTTGCCTCAATTCCTTCCCACCGTCTTAAAAACTGACATTGTTTCGTGGCTAGCTCCTTGTAGCTTATATCAGGGCTTCTCCTGAGCTTACGGAATTTAGCTCTGTATGATTCAGCAGTTAATTCAAACTTTTTTAACAGTGCAGCTTTAAGTTTGCTGTAATCATCACTGTACTCATTGTCCATTTGACCCAATGCATCCCGAGCTTTCCCAGTAAGTAGCAGGGATAGCTGGAAGCTCCAGGACTCTCTAGGAATTTTAGCCTGAATACAAACTTTTTCAAAAGAATTTAAAAAGGCATCCATATCTTCCCCTCTTTAAATTCAGCTATTAATTTGGAGTTCAATTTGTAACCCAGTCCTGCAGTCCCAGTTAAACCCAAGCCACTTACCTGCTCTGGTGCCGCTGGTCAGAGTCGTATCTTCTCCAGTTCGTGTTGCCTCTGGTGCTCCTGCTCCACACGGTCTGCATCTCTGCATTCTTGCTCTGCCTCACAGCATTATCGCTCTGCCTCACGGAGTTCTCGCTCTGCCTCACGGTCCACCTCTTTTTGTTCCCGCTCTCTCTTCTCCTGGAACTCCAGCTCCATCCTGCACAACTTAATTTGCAGCCTGAGTACTTCTGGATCCAGGATAATGGTAACCTTCCCCTGCTGCTGTGGTCCTTCACTGACAGTGGCCCTGCTGTCATGCTCACTGGATCGGGACACAGCACTGGCTGCTAGCCCTGCCACACTTGAGGTTTGGTCCTTTTCAGTCACAGTCTGTTACTCACTGCTCTGGGTATCTGCTACCATCAGGGCATCTATGAGGTTCTGCTTGCTGGCTTTCACCACAAACAGGACTCCGCTGTCCCCGCACAACTGTTTAAAGGAGTCTACAGTGTGCCTGCTGTAGTCGGAAGTCATCTTCCCTCACTACTGCTATTCTGACTTGCACTTTAGAAAAAATTAAAATGGATAGGAAATTGACTGCACTCCAAGTGATATAGTTCTGTTTCCTTTTTAAAATAAATCACTGCCTTTTTCTTTCTTTACAAGTGAGCTTACGGTCTCAGCTGATACACTAAACAATAAAAGCTTGTGATGCCAAATTTATGCCACCACTGCCAACTAATCTGTCACAAACCCACTCAGCAGGTCAGGCCCTCTACTCCCAAAGTGCAAAATTCTGAGCATAGTCTTGTGAACAGTTAACAGGACAAGGTAACCCACTTGTCTGATTTGTGAGTTCGGATCAATCTTTGGTCTCAAGTCTTGGAGGGATTCAAACTGTGAACCTCTTGTTAGCGTACCCAATGCACAGGCTCAGATAATTCTGTTTTCAGGGGGCTAGATATCTTTGCCTATGGGCACCTAACCAGCTGCACAGAAATAAACCCTTAAAAACTGTAATAAAAGGTCTCAGATTAAAATGCTTAACTTTCCAGTTTGGTATCACCATTCAAGCTCATGCCTAGTGTCAGCTATAACCATATATACTTTTCTTGCTAAAGAAAGAAATTCAAAGACAGACCAAGTAGGTTCTAAAGTTAGAATTTTACTAAAATAGATAAAAAATATGTAAACCATAAAATACAGAACTATTATATCACAAGACATACAAATCTATTAAAAGAACAAGGTTTTAACAGTGCAATTCCCACTACAGGACTTAGATTTGTCTCTCTCTCTCTAAATACCTGCTTAAAGTGCTCCAAAGATGTTCTTTGTCAGAGTCTAGATAGAAGTGTCTCTGCAAAAAAAACAGAATAATGTTTAAAAGCTAGTTTTCCCCACCTATTTGCATGAGGTCACCTAGCTCCTCCCTTTCAGAATATATAAAAATATGTATCTATATAAAAACAGGATGTCTTTTCCAAGTATTAAATTCTGCAACCTCAGCATAACTCATGTTCTTCAAATGACTCTCTTTGATCACATGAGTATCTTCCCCTTTACAGGCCATCAAGGCACCTTTTTGATTTCGCACCAGTGTACTAAACCTGGTTTTCCCCTCGAAACGTCATAAAAGGGATACTGATTTCCCTTGTAGCAGCTAAAGTTATAATTAACTTAGAAAAACAAGAGATTCCTGATTAAGGCCTTCCAGGTAACACCTTGTATCTAAAACCTGCGTGTGTGTGTGTGTGTGCATGTGTGTGTGATCTCACATGCTGTTTCAGCATTTCTCATGGGAGATGGTCCATACACATTTTTATATTACAAAAAATGAACGTACAGCACTCAGAACTGGCTGTCCCCGTCACACCGAGTTCCTGACTGCACACCCTAGCCACAAAAGTATAGTGCAGCAGGCAGCTTGTAAGAAAACTGGAGTCTCCTTGTCGCCCTCTCCCCCTGACAAGGACGCCAAGAAAATTGACTTTATAGCAAAGAAAATGTATGCCACAGCTTCCCTGCTTCTCAGGCTTTCTTCTTACGTGGCATTCACGGTCAAATATCAGAAAGCTCTTTGGAAATCTGTCCAGGCTATCACCCGAAGTGGATCAGATTCTATGGTGCAGGAGCTGGTGGAAACGTAAAAAACTGCCCTGGAAGCTACTGTGTACATAGAAACATAGAAACACAGAAGCTGACAGCAGATAAGGACCGCAAGGCCTATCTAGTCTGCCCATTTGTTTTTCTACCTTATAAATGTGCCATCGGCCTTTGCTCTGTCAGTGGCCTATCTATTCATAGTCATTTGTATTGCTCCCTTATGCCTATCCCATGCCTGTTTGAAGCCCTGCACTGTATTCATAACCACCACTTCTTGTGGTAAGCCATTCCATGCATCCACCACCCTTTCTGTGAAAAAGAATTTCCTCACAATCTCCTTTAATCAGCCCCCCTCTAATCTCATGCTGTGTCCTCTTGTCCTGCTATTTTTCTTATATTTAAACATGTTAGACTCTTTCACCTTGTTAATGCCCTTAAGGTGCTTGAATGCCTCGATCATATCACCTCTCTCCCTCCTTTGCTCAAGGGTATACATATTGAGCTCTGTTAATCTGTCCTCATATGTCTTCTGATGCAGCTCCTGTACCATTTTGGTTGCCCTTCTCTGGACTGCCTCAATTTGGTTAATGTCCTTGTGAAGGTGTGGCCTCCAATACTGCACGCAGTACTCCAGATGGGGCCTAACCAGTGTCTTGTAAAGAGGGATTATTACCTCCCTCTTACGACTTGTGATACCCCTACTAATACACCCTAACACCTCCCCTAGCCTTACCTACTGCTTTAGAGGTCTGCTTGGATGATTTCAGGTCATCAGTGATGATGATACCCAAGTCTCTTTCTTCCTTTGTGACTGCTAGCAACTCCCCTCCCAGCCTATAGGTGGCTTCAGGGTTTCTCTTCCCTATGTGCATGATTTTGCACTTCTTTGCATTAAATCCCAGTTGCCACTCTTCTGACCATTTTGTCAGTTTATCCAGATCTCTTCTCATTCTGCCCACCCCATCTGGATCATCTACTCTGTTGCAGATCTTGGTGTCATCTGCAAACAGACAAGCCTTACCCTCTAGTCCATCTGCAAGGTCACTAATGAAGATGTTGAAGAGGACTGGCCCCAGGACTGATCCCTGAGGTACCCCACTTGTGACTTGCATCTCTTCTGACTGTATACCATTTACCACCACTCTGTTTTCTGCCCGTCAACCAGTTTGCCACCCAGTTGACCAACTTCTGACCCACCCGAGCCTACCCAGCTTATTTATCAATCTTCTATGTGGAACAGTGTCAAAAGCTTTGCTGAAGTCAAGGTAGGTGACATCAACTGCTCCCCTTGGTTCACCACTCTGGTTACCCAGTCAAAGAAATCTATGAGATTAGTTTGACAGGACCTTCCTTTGTAAACCCGTGCTGTCTTGGATCCTGTGCCCTATGGATTCCAGATGTTGCACTATCCTTTCCTTAAGATGCCTCCATAATCTTGCCCACCACTGAGGTAAGACTGACTGGTCTGTAGTTTCCGCCTCCTCCCTGCTACCACTCTTGTGGAGGCGGGATCACATGAGCCCTTCTCCAGTCTTCTGGGACCTCTCCTGTGCTCAGAGACTCACTAAACAGTTCTGCTAATGGCTCTGCTAGTTCCACCTTTAGCTCCTTAAGTACCCTGGGATGTATGCCATCAGGTACCATTGCCTTATCCACCCTGAGCTTAGCAAGCTCTTGTAGGACCCTTTCATTTGTGAAGGGAGTAGTGCTCACCTCCTTCCCCCCTGTGTCCATGATGCTGAGCTGTGGGCCCTGCCCTACCTTCTCTTCAGTAAATACTGAGCAAAAGTATCTATTTAGGATAGATGCCTTTACAGGGTCCTCCTCCTCACATGCTCCCTTTTTTCCATTAAGCTTAGCAATACCCCCTCTGGACCTTCTCCTTTCACTAAGGTATCTATAGAAAGTCTTGTCACCTTCTAAGCCAAGCCAATTCCACATGGCAGATGACAACAATGATGCAACCTTTAGAGCGATGGCCCATGCCATCTGTCTGAGATGCTTCACCTGGCTTAGAACAACCAGTCTGACTACAGACACTCAGAACAAGGCCATGGATTTTCCCTGTGATTAAAATTTGTTGTTTGACTACAGAACCACTGAATACATGAAAAAAGTCGATGAGTACAAGGCCTCCTGGCAGAGCCATTCATCCAAGCCTAAACCTGTCACCCCTCAGAGATCCTGTGCCGGGTTGGTAGGGGCAGAAGTTTTGTTACCAGGCCTTACAGTCCCTATCCCCAATCTGACTTTACTCAGTACAGGGGATCTTTCAGAGGCAGGAGCAGAAGGGGCCAAAGAAGAGCCACCTCTACCCAGCCATCTGCCTCTCAGTCTAAGTCCTGATGTGAGTGTCCAGGTTGCCTCCCAGTTTTCGGTTGGAGGCAGACTCTCTCACTATCTTCAGCACTGGTCCCTCATCACGTTGGACAAGTGGGTGCTGGAGATAGTGGAGAAGGGTCTGTCATTACAGTTCAAGCAGCTGCCAGACCTTAAGCATACCCAGGTGTCAAGACCTCTGACCCCAACACAGATACCACTGTTGGAAATGGAGGTACAAAACCTTCTGGCTTTACGAGCAGTGGAGAGGGTCCCCACCCATGAGAAGTGCAAGGGCCTCTACTCCAGGTGTTTTCTGACACAAAAGAAAATTAGATCTCAGACATCTGATAAAAACCCAAATTCAAAATAGTCACTCTGTCACAGTCATACAGTCCTTACAGCAGGGAGACTGGCTAGCCTCCCTTGACTTAAAGGACACCTGCTTCCACATACCCATAAGGAGCTCTCACAGGAAGTTTCTCAGGTTCAAACTTCCTTTGGTTCACTATCAGTTCACCGCAATGCCCTTCGGCCTGTCCTCAGCTCCAACAGTCTTTACCAAGAACTAAGGGAAGAACTGGTAACACCAATGACTACCTTTTTTAATAAATCATGGGAGGATGGGGCGGTACCTGAGGACTGGAGGAGGGCAGATGTGATTCCCCTTCACAAAAGTGGGAGCAAGACAGAGGCAGGAAACTACAGACCGGTCAGTTTGACCTCAGTGGTAGGAAAAATAATGGAAACGCTTCTGAAGGAAAGAATTGTTGAATACCTAGAGGCCAGTGGGGCACAGGACCCAAGGCAGCATTGATTCACAGCAGGAAGGTCATGTCAGACAAATCTAATTGATTTCTTTGACTGGGTGATTAAAGCAGTAGACCAGGGAGGGGCTGTGGACATGACCTACCTAGACTTTAGCAAGGCATTTGACACAGTCCCGCACAAAAGATTAATAAACAAATTAGCCAGCCTGGAAGTGGGTCCTAGGGTGGTAGCCTGGGTAAAACACTGGTTGGACAACAGGACACAGTGGGTAATAGTAAATGGAGTCCACAGCGAAGAAGGAGGGTTACTAGTGGGGTACCGCAGGGTTCAGTACTGGGGCCGGTCCCTTTTAATGTCTTTATAAATGACATTGCAGAGGGACTGGAAGGGAAAGTATGTCTCTTTGCAGATGACACAAAGATCTGCAACAGGGTTGATACACAAGGTGGGGTGGAAATGATGAAAAGGGACTTGGCAAGGTTGGAGGAATGGTCAAATGTACTGCAGCTTAGATTCAATGCAAAAAAGTGCAACGTAATGCACCTGGGAAACAAAAACCCAGGGGAAGAGTACACAATGGGGGTGAGATACTAACAACAACAAAAATGGAAAGGGACTTGGGGGTAGTCATATCAGATGACCTAAAGGTGGGCCAGCAATGTGAGAAGGCAGTAAGGTGGGCTGGGGATACTGGGATGCGTGGGAGAGGTATCACCAGTAGAAAACAGGAAGTTGTTGGTCCTCTGTACAGACAGTTGGTGAGGCCACATCTGGAGTACTGTGTAAGTTCTGGAGACCCCATCTCCGCAAAGACATAGACAGGGTGGAGGCTGTCCAGAGGAGGGCAACCAAAATGATGCAGGGTCTGCATCAGAAGACATATGAAGAAAGACTAAAGGAACTAAAGATGTATAGCCTCGAGGAAAGGAAGGAGGGGGACATGATAGAAACTTTCAAATACCTCAAGGGAATCAACAAAGTCCAAGAGGGTAGCATCTTTCAGAAAAAGAGATGTGCAAAAACAACGGGGCACAATTTGAAGATAGAAGGGGGACAGCTCAGAGGTAATGTGATGAAGTATTTCTTCACAGAGAGGGTTGTGGATACATGGAACAGCCTTTCTGAGGAGGTTGTAGAGTCAAAAACAGTGAGGGAATTCAAGAATGCATGGGACAGACATAAGGCAATTCTAGTGGGAGGTAGTAGGAAGTAGGCTGTTGGTTAACTAGGATCTACAGCTTATCCATTAGATAGGAAAATGGGCAGACTAGGTGGGCCAA
This sequence comes from Neoceratodus forsteri, assembly GCA_016271365.2. Lineage (NCBI taxonomy): Eukaryota > Metazoa > Chordata > Ceratodontiformes > Ceratodontidae > Neoceratodus > Neoceratodus forsteri. Next base: position 211,313,180 of record JADMNL010000026.1, on the reverse strand, counting down.
GCGGTCCTTATCTGACATCAAATTCTATGTTTCAAGTGTCTTGCAGTGGTAGCAGCACATCTCAGGAGACTGGGTGTCTCTCTCTACCCCATCTGGATGACTGGCTCATAGTAGCAAAGGCTCCTTGCCAGGTCAAGGAATCTCTTTCCCTCACAGAATGCCTCTGGAGTCTCTGGGTTTCCTGGTAAATCTAAAGAAATCTCACCCGGAACCCACCCAGCTGCTCACCTTCATAGAAACCCAGCTGAACACTCAGAAGGGATATGTTTTCCTCCTGCAAGAAAGAATTCAGAGTTTCTTTTCGGTGGCAGATTCTTTCGCCCAGGCACAGCCAAGACCAGCCAGACATTCCCTCAAACTTCTGCGACATATGGCCTCTATGACTGCAGTAGTCAATCAATCAATCAATCAAAATCTTTATTTATCCAGGCGATCATCGTTGAGCAATGCTCATTTGCAAGCTGTACCTGGGTGGAGCATAGTCACATATTTATACAAAGCAAACACTAGTATTTACAAACATACAAAATGGTTACAATTATAATACAAGGCATAAAATAAAAATAAAACATCAGTTCATACAAGCTTGAAGTAGTACAGGCAAAAGTACAAGGTGTGAACAGTATGTACATACACACAAGAACGAAACGCGGAAAGGAAGGCAGGGTTAGTTAATGTAGTGGACTAAAAAAACACTAGGGCAAGAGAGGAGGGTAGAAGAGAGGGGAGGAAGGGGAATGACTGAGAAGGTGTCAAAAAACAAGGAGGGGTAGGGGGAGGAGGGTGTGCAGGGGTGGAGGAATGACATATTATAGAGACACTGGAGATGCAGAGTAAAAAGGGAGGGGCATGGAGGTTGTCTCAACCAGAGGGTACGAGAGCTCCTACCCAACAATGGGAGACTAGGGACGAAGCTGGGGTGGTCCCAGGGGTCAGGTACAGGATGAGACTCCTGCAAGCCTACCTCAGAGCTCATTGGTCTCAGAGAAGCAACACGTTTTCATAGTTCATACCTGTGTCAGGGCAGTTCCTCCAAAACTTGCTGTGATGGAAGAACCCTGCAAATTTGCAGGCAGGGGTTCCCTTTCAAGCTCCTCTTCCCACAAAGGTGATCACCACAAATGTCTCCCTTTTGGGCTGGGGAGCTCATTTAGACAGTGCCTCAGAAAGTGGCAACTGGACTCCCGAAGAGACACAGTTGCACATAAATCTTTTGGAACTCAGAGCAGTCTTACTAGCTCTCAAAGCTTTTGCTCACAGCATAGAAGGGCAGGAAGCTCAAATCTGAATGGACAACACCACTGCAATGTTCAACATAAACAAGCAGGGTGGTACCAGATCAGGAATACTCTGTTTGGAAGCTCTGAAGCTTTGGTCTCTAGTATTCTCCCGGAGAGTCAGCTTCTCAGCTATTCACCTCCCAGGCAAACTCAATACTCTGGCAGATGCCCTAAGCCACATCAGTCAAAGTCAGAGCAAATGGACACTGAACAAGCAAGTACTAACCACTGTGTTCAGGCAGTGGGGCACACCAGACATGGATCTGTTTGGCTCTCCTCTCTATTTTCAGATTCTTTACTACTGTTGCAGGCCCCCAATTCCAGGAACACTTCCACTGGATGCCCTGATCCTGGATTGGTCAGGGAGGTTCCTATACACATTTCCTCCCCTTCCTCTGATATTCAGGGTTTTGCTGAAACTCAGATAGCAGCCTGCATCGATGATCCTAGTGGCTCCGGACTGGCCCAGGCAAGCCTGGTACACTCTCCTTCTCTCAATGTTCTGCAACAGGCCCATTCGCCTGCCTCTGACTCATTGCCTGCTGACACTTCTACAGACAGGAGTGCAGTACCCAGATATACACTCTTCTCCTCAAGGCCTGGTTCTTGAGGAGTTAGTTTCCATCCTCACAGTACTCTGAACAGGTCCTTAAGATACTGAGAATGGCTAAAAAATTGAACACTAAGAGGACTTATGCAGCCAAATGGAAAAGGTTTTCCCTCTGGTGCAAGAGCAAAAAGGTCAAACCCCTATCAGCTTCAGACCCTCACCTGCTAGACTACCTGGTACACCTACAGGTGTCAGGCTTGAAACCATCTTCACTCAAGCTACACCTGGCAGCATTTTCAGCCTACCTTTCAGTGGGAAAGAAGAAATCATTTTTTTCCCACATTTTTAAACAGTTTTTCAAAGGCCTCTTGCACCTCCAGCCTCCAACCAGGGAACCTGTTCCTCCTTGGAGCCTGAACCTTTGCATAGATGGGCCCATGAATCCACCTTTCGCACTTACGCCCATGGCCCACATCAAGTTAGTAACTTAGAAGACCGTCTTCCTGGTAGCCATTACATCTTCCAGGAGGATTTTAGAGCAACAGGCCCTGTGCACTGAGCCGAATTACATCATCCCTCACAACGATAAAGTTGAGCTCAGGACAAATAGGAAATTTCTGCCAAAGGTGGTTTCAGCGTTTCACTTGAACCAGTCCATTACTCTGCCCGTCTTCTTTACTGAGCCATCCACTCCTGGTGAGCAAAAGCTCCATAGCTTGAATGTCAAAAGAGCAATCTTTCACTACCTAGAGCATACTAGACAGTCCAGAGGCTCTTCCACTCAGTTGTTCCTCACCTACGGGGATGTAAGTAGAGGAAGACCAGCTACCAAGATAACTATTTCTCATTGGTTGGTCTCTTGTATTAGATTCTGCTATGAGAAAGCTGGTCAACAACCTCCAGTGGGGCTCAGGGCCCATTCCACTAGGGGCGCTGCAGCCTCACTTGCAGCAGCAAAGGACATTCCCCTATTGGATGTCTGCAAAGCAGCTACCTGGAAATCTGTGCACACCTTTGTGAAACACTACAGTTTGGATGTGCAGACCAGATCTGATGCCAAATTTGGCAGGGCAGTTCTGCAGAGCCTCTTTCCTAAGTAGGTTCTCTGCCCGCCTCCCACTTGGTACTGCTGAGTAGTCTGCAAAAAAGTTACTGATGCTAAAGGACTCCTGGGGTAAGAAGAAAAAAATACTCACTGCAGTAATCTTCTTTCTTCCAAGGGGTCCTTTTTTTTGTGTAAAAAATTTTTATTTGCTTTTTCCAAACATCTACCACAAACCAATAAATGTGTTTCAACTTCCGCCAAAGGTTAGCACTATAAAAAGTTTACATATATATTTCATCATACTGCTTACTTTACATTTAGCCATATTAGTCAAAGATAAAAAACTCAATTTCCACCTGGCGAGACCACTTTCCATCCTGATCCAGGAAAAGAAAAAAACAAAAACAATTAATCTAGAACATTACCTTTAACTATTTACAAGATCCACATCAATGCATGCATTTGGGCTGAGGCAGATTAATTACAGTCATCACAGGGTTACAAGGTCCTTATAAATAATAGTTGATAGACAAAGAACGCTGCTGTTTCAGTGCATCTACCTAGGGCTGGAATCCATATCACGCCCTCCCATCGCCAAATCGCATATTCCACTATCTCTCTTCCCTGAGCTCCCAAACCTACTGGGAAAGAATCGGAAGGAGTGGACCCCAAATTATTTCGAAGACCTCTGCTCTCTCGTGAATCTGATAAGCCCTCCTCTCCATAGCCAGAGTCGAAACTAATAATGTTTCCCATTGGGTGAGAGAGGGATCCCTTGCCGAGACCCAGGTATTTAAAATACACTGTCTGGCAACGGCCAGGGCCACTCTCATTCATTTCTTGTGCAGACCCCATTCCTCTCCATCTCCTCGGTCAATGCCCAGTAACAACTCTAGTGGATGAAGGAAACCTCGGCCTCTGTCTTCCTATTTAGAAACTCCACCACCTCCTTCCAAAAACTCTGCAACCGGGACACTTCCAAAACAATGAATGTATGTACCACGTCTTTGTTACATCGAGATATTTTTGACACCTCTGAGGGTTTTATACCACAACCAGAGGATAATAAAGCCTATGTACAAACTTATAGGCCGTCTCCTTATATCTGTTTGATAATACTAAGCCCAGATGTGTCTCCAATATCAATTCCCAGTTCGAATCTGAAATCCGGGTCCCAGGTCTCTCTCCACAACCCCTCCTGCCCAGCTTTCCTCCTCAGTCCTTCCCTTAGGATACACACCACAGTACCTATTATTCCTTGGGATTATGTCGGGCCTTACATCGCTACTTCCAGCTTATCTGGCGTGGGGGCTGCAAACCTAGTTCACCCAGCCTACGAGCAAAGTCTCTTGCCTGAAAAGAATCTAAATGTTATGGTTACCTGTATCCCCATCTAGCCTTAATTCCTCTAGAGAAGAAACCCGCTGTCCCTCGTACAAATCCTTCACACATTGTATACCCTTTTTGTCCCATTCCCGGAATCCCTGGTCCTCCAACCCCGGTAAGAAAAGGGGGTTGCCGCTCAGGGGAAGGAGCAGCGTCTCCGCCTTCCCATCATTAACCCTAACCCTTATCTGTTCCCACCCTTCAAAGTCCAGGTTACCATAGGGCTGGGTTGTGCCTGGTGTAAGTATGCCCTTCACTCCTTTCCTCAAGTAGGCTGATAGCCGGTCTTTCACCCCTCTCCCTCCAGGTCCAGCCAACTTGCTGCCTCAGGACGCGCAACCCAATCTTTAATTATCCTTGCCTGCGAGGCCAGATAGTAGCTTTGAACATCTGGGAAACATAGCCCCCTCTCCTCGTCTCTAGTTTCAGTCTTTGAGGCTAATCCTAGGCTTCTTTCCTGCCAAAGATAGCCAGAAAATCCCTATCCAGCCTCTTCATATCCCTTTGGTGACACCCATAGGAAGCATCTGTAGGAAATACAATATCCTGGGCAAAATGTTCATTTTTATAATATTCATTCGACCCATCCAGGAAACGGGTATGACCTCCATCTTTTCATATCCTAAGCACTTCATCAATCATTGGGGTGTAGTTTAATCTATACAAGTCAGCTAGTGACCTTCCAATTCTAACTCCCAGGTACTGCAGAGACCCCTTCACCTCACGCAGTCCCCATTTCCGTAAATCCACCGGTTGTTCTCCGCCTATACACATTGCCTCAGATTTTGCTAAATTTATTTTATAGCCCAAAAACAGTGAAAAACCTTCAATAATGTCCAGCACAGCCGGGAGGGACTCTCCTATCCGAGTTAGGTAAAGAATCATGTCGTCAGCATAGAGAGATAGTTTATGCTGTCGTTCCCCTTTCCCCAAGACTCCCATCACACTTCCACATTGCCTGATGGCAGTAGCCAATGGTTCCAAGGCAAGATCAAACAAGAGAGGAGAGAAGGGGCATCCCTGCCTAGTCCCCCTAAATAATTCAAAAGCCTGAGAGAGGCCACCATTAATCATCACTGTGGCCTTTGGCGAGTGGTATAGGACCCTTACCATATTAAGAAACTGCTTGCCAATCCCATACCGCCCCAAAACCTCCATCATATAATCCCATTCGATCCGATCAAACGCCTTCTCGGCATCCAGTGCCAAGACTAGGGTGGCTCCAGGACGTCGAGAAGAGACATGGATCACATTTAGCACTCTCCGCACGTTGTGATATGAGTGTCTCCCTTTAATAAATCCGGTTTGATCCGGATCCACCAGACTAGGCATCAAGCCCTCAAGCCTACCTGCCAGAACCTTCGCATATATCTTAGCATCTACATTCAGTAGTGAGATAGGGCGATAGGCAGCACAATCCCTGGGGTCCTTACCTTGTTTGGGGACTACATATGGTTGCCATTTCCATAGAGGGCAGGGATACCCCTCCCGTCCCCTATATACATCCCATAACAAATCCACTACTTGTTGTCTGACTGTTTTATAAAATTCAATAGGGAGCCCATCCGGTCCAGCCGCCTTACCCGTCTTGATTCCCCTGATGGCTTTTCCTATTTCATCCTTAGTAATATCAGTCTCGAGGGCAGCCCTTTGCTGTTCCGACAGCTTTCTCAATTTGATCCCTTCCAAGAACTGCGTCATTCTGTCTAGAGTCCCTTCCGCCTCTCTTTGATATAGCATGCTATAAAATTCCCTGAATCTCTCCTAATAGCCTGCAGAATCCCTTGTCACATCCCATGTCTATTTCTTATTTCCAGCACCGAGCTTTCCTCTTCTGCCCTTAATCAAGTTGACCAGCAGAGGCCAGGCTTATTCCCCATTCATAAAATCTCTGTTTCACCAACCATAGCTGCCCTCTTGCCTGTTCCTCAAGCATATTGTTCAGCTCTCCTCTGGCTGCCGCCAACCTGGTTCCTCCCTATGTTTCCTTTAAGTACCTGTCCCTCTAGTTCTCTAACCCTCTGAAGCAAGGTCTGATAATTCTTATTTCTTTCTTTTTTATATCCCAAGACAAATCCAATAATAGCCCCCCTTAAGTAGGCCTTTCCAGCATCCCACAAAATCTGTGGGGAAGGAGCCGTTTCCTTATTCAACTCCACATACTTCTTCAATTGTTCCCCTAAAAATATCCTAAACTTCTCAGTCCCCATCAGGTACGATGGAAAATGCCACATATTAAGCCTTTCCCCGGACCCTTCTAATTCTATTGTCAGGGTAACCATGGCGTGATCAGATATGGATGGGTTCATGGTGCGATCCACCACCCTTTGATACCTCCTCCTCCATATAAATATGATCTATTCTCGACCAGCTCTTATGGGGATTAGAGAAAAAGTGAACTCTCTTGTTTTTGGATTTGCAGTCCTCCAAACATCTATTAAATCTAAGTCCAATAGACCTTCCCTCCAGTTCTTTAAGAATTTGCCCCCCCGCCCTTGCCCTTCGAATGATCCATCACCGTATCGGGGGTGCAATTAAATTCCCCCCCAGGATTAGCCCCTTAAATTGCTCTTTCACCATAATTCCTAATAACAGTTTATAAAACTTGGGTTCAGTAACTGCAGGTGCATATACACTGCCGAATGTTATTGAGTTTCCTCTGAGCATACCTTCCACAAAAACATATCTGCCTTTTCCTATCAGACACAACTCTAGTTACCTGGAAGGGAGATTCTTGTGAATCAGAACTCGACCCCCTCTTATCGAAGAAGGAGGCGCATATACTTCCCCCTACCCAACTCCTAACTAGTTTTCTATGCTCCTCTGGAGTCAAAATAGATTTCCTGTAAAGGCCTACCTGTGTTCCAATCCGCCTTAAAGGCAGTAAGAAACATGGTCCTCTTGATGGGGACAGAGACCCCCTAACATTCCATGACACGACTTTTAAATTATCTTTTAAAGCCATAGCTCTAGGGAACCTCTGTTGACCCCTGTCTTTTCCAATCTCATATTTCCCCCCAGCCCATTGTGACATATAACCAAGTTATTTTTCTTTTGCATTGTGGATCGAGCGTAAACAATGTTAACATAACGAACCCCTCAACAAACCAGAAATCCCCACAACTTATTTACAACATACCCCAACATAGACACATACAATGTGTTCAAACATGCGCGCCAGTATGCTCCCCTCCCCGGTAGCCTTGCAGGGCTTGAAACATAGAAAACTAGGTATCTCTACATTCAACCTCCCCCCCCAAGGCAAGTCAGGAGTTTCTTTCCACCATCTAAATCCGCACCCCTTGATTAAACACATTATCAATCCCCCCCTTCCTCATTACTGTGGTAAGGCATAAAAAGAGGAAGCAGCTCCTTAAATTCCACCAGGAGCTACAAAAAGAATAAAGAAGAAGAGACCCAGTGGTCCCCAACCCTCCAGAAAGTCCACTTCAACTCCTTGTCTTTTATCTTCCAGGGACAAGCTGTACCTCCATAGCTCCGATACCAGATCGCTCCCCGAGGATATCCAGGCTAGGCCGCGCCCCAAGATATCCACACGCCAGCCCCCCCGGATACCCTCCAGCCACTTCTCCAGGCGATATAATCAAGTCCACAGTCTCAAAGTCATATCCTTAGGGTGGGGTAGGGTCAAATCCAAATCACAGTACTTGTAAATTATGAGACCCGAGTAAGCTTACACCCAGGAAGAAACAGTCTCCAGACTTCTTGTGAAAGATCAACCAGACATCCTAATCTTTCCCCGGCACCTCACTGGTTACCCAATTTTCCTCTGCAGTTCAGCAACAAAACCCCGTGCTTTCTCCACCTCCCAGAAGCTGTAGGTAGCTCCTTCATGTTTAATTTTAAGGATGGCCGAAAAACCATGTACTAGTCCACTCTATCTTCTGGCAGGTCGCAATTATCTCATTGAATTCTCTTCTCTTCCTGCCTATCTGAGAGAGGTAATCTTGAGAGAGAAACAAACGTGCTCCCTCATACTGGAGCTCAGGCACAGATTTATAAGCCTCCACATTTCTCCGATCTGATAATTATGGAAACGGAGTATAATCTGTCTGAGGCGCTGGCCACTCTGGAGACCTAGGTAGAACAGCCCGATGTGCCCTCTCGAGCTTTAGCCTTCCTCCCTTGGCTGCATCCCCAGGAGCGCAGGTAGAGTCTTGCGCAAAAGCCCAGGACATCAGGGCCTCTTTCCCTCCGCAGACCTCTCTAACCGTAGGTTATTTCTCCGTAAGTAGTTTTCCTGATAATCCAAAACTTCTCTCATTTCTGCCACTTGTTTTTCCAATTCCGTGACCCATCTGCCGAGAGGGCTTAAGCGCGTCTTCTGCGGTCGAGACCCGCCCTCAACTCCTCGACCCTCTCGTTCTGTCTCTCAGCCTGAGCTTCTACAGGAGAGCCTGCCTCAATTTTGCTCTCAAGGCTTCTCGAGTTTGGGCGCTAGCGCTGCCATGAGCTGATCTTTTCAGTCATGTTCAGGGCCAACATTTCTGCCGCAGAGAAAGAAATGGGCTTGTAACTCATTGTAGAGCCCGACGGAACCTTCTTGGTGTTCTTGGATGAGTTTCTCTGAGATTTGCCAGCTGCAGTCACCACAAACTCATCCATCGCTGTTTCTCCTACCAATCAGCCACAGAATTCGGGTGCAATTGAGATTTAAAAAGGCGGATTTCTCAAGATTTCGAGCCCGAGAGAGGGAGCGCTAAAAGGCACGTCCTTACTCCATCTTGCGGTCACGTGACCCCCCCAAGGGGTCCTTTAGCATCAGTAAGCTCCCACCTTCCTCCCCAGTTCACCTGTTGGAGAAGGCTTCTTATGTCACCTTTTACCAAATTTGGAGTTTCTTATCGATGATTTTTTAGCTCATGTTGCTGTTGTTTCTATTTCCACTTTTGTGTTCATTTGCATGTTTTTTGAATCCTGTTGATTCTTTTTCAGGGCATTTGCCCTCGTTTTTCCTTGAAAAAATTCTGAAGCATTCAACAGCTCTCACTCAGATCACACCCCCTCCTGTCTTTTGATTGGCTTGGCCCTATGCTCATTTAAATATCTCTTAAAGGCACACCTCCAGGGCAGTTGCACCTAGCCAGCTAAGTGCAAAAAAGTTACTGATGCTAAAGGATCCCTTGGAAGAAAGAAGATTACTGTGGTGAGTAATTTTTTCTGATATGGCGTCTATTTTACAAGCTATGCAATTACCTAAACTAGAAGAGGCACAGGCACTTCTTTGTTGGCCAAACTCACTACACTAGAAGAGGAAGTGGTTATTAAATCTTTAAAGAATGAGTCTTCTCTGGGATCTGATGGTTTGACTGGTGAGTTGTATAACATTCTATGGGAGACCTTATGCCTCAGGAGTTGGTGGAACTGTATAATTTCTTTTTGACTGAGGACAGAATTACTGAATCCATGTATGAGGGTTTGAAGATTTTCCTTTTTAAAAAGGCCCAAACTGAGGAAAAGCTAGCCAACTCGGTTAAGAAGGGGAATAAAACCTTTTATAGGTACATTAGGGAGCAAAGAAAGACTAAGGCAGGGATACTGAGGCTGAACAAAGAGAAAGGTGGTTGGGCAGAGAGCAACAGTGAAAAGGCAGGGATACTGAACGTGTACTTCTGCTCAGTATTCACAATGGAAAAGCAGGGGGAAATACCTAATCAGGTCAATAGAAGCACTCTGGATAGGGGGGGTTGATATTAGTTCTTTCACAGAAGAAAGGATTCTGAAAGAACTCTTAAAACTGAAGGTGGATAAAGCAATGGGGCCTGATGGGATTCACCCCAGAATTCTAAAAGAACTAAGGGAAGAACTAGTAACACCACTGACTACCCTTTTTAATAGATCATGGGAGGATGGTGTGGTACCTGAGGACTGGAGGAGGGCAGATGTGATTCCCCTTCACAAAAGTGGGAGCAAGACAGAGGCAGGAAACTACAGACCTGTCAGTTTGACTTCAGTGGCAGGTAAAATGATGGAATTGCTTCTGAAGGAAAGCATTGTTGAGTACCTAGAGGCCAGTGGGGCACAGGACCCAAGGCAGCATGGATTCACAGTGGGAAGGTCATGTCAGACAAATCTAATTGATTTCTTTGACTGGGTGATCAAAGCAGTAGACCAGGGAGGGGCTGTGGACATGGCCTACCTAGACTTTAGCAAGGCATTTGACACAGTCCCGCACAAAAGATTAATAAACAAATTAGTCATCCTGGGAGTGGGTACCAGGGTGGTAACCTGGGTAAAACACTGGTTGGACAACAGGACACAGCGGGTAATAGTAAATGGAGTCCACAGTGAAGAAAGGAGGGTTACTAGTGGGGTACTGCAGGGTTCAGTACTGAGGCCGGTCCTTTTTAATGTCTTTATAAGTGACATTGCAGAGGGACTGGAAGGGAAAGTATGTCTCTTTGCAGATGACACAAAGATCTGCAACAGGGTTGATACACAAGGTGGGGTGGAAAGGATGAAAAGGGACTTGGCAAGGTTAGAGGAATGGTCAAAAATATGGCAGCTTAGATTCAATGCAAAGAAGTGCAAAGTAATGCACCTGGGAAACAAAAGCTCAGGGAAGAGTACACAATGTGGGGTGAGATACTAACAACAACAAAAATGGAAAGGCCCTGGGGGTAGTCACATCAGATGACCTAAAGGTGGACCAGCAATGTGAGAAGACAGTAAGGAGGGCTGGGGGGATACTGGGATGCATAGGGAGAGGCATCACCAGTAGAAAAGAGGAAGTTGTTGGCCCTCTGTACAGACAGTTGGTAAGACCACATCTGGAGTACTGTGTACAGTTCTGGAGACCCCATCTCTGCAAGGACATAGACAGGGTGGAGGCTGTCCAGAGGAGGGCAACCAAAATGATGCAGGGTCTGCATTAGAAGACATATGAAGAAAGACTAAAGGAACTAAAGATGTATAGCCTTGAGGAAAGGAGGGAGAGGGGGGACATGATAAAAACTTTCAAATTCCTCAAGGGAATCAACAAAGTCCAAGAGGGTAGCATCTTTCAGAAAAAGAGATGTGCAAAAACAAGGGGGCACAATTTGAAGATAGAAGGGGACGGCTCAGAGGTAATGTGAGGAAGTATTTCTTCACAGAGAGGGTTGTGCATACATGGAACAGCCTTCCTGAGGAGGTCGTAGAGTCAAAAACAGTGGGGGAATTCAAGAATGCATGGGACAGACATAAGGCAATTCTAGTGGGGGGTAGGAGAAAGTAGGCTGTTGGTTAACTAGGATCTGCAGCTTGTCTGTTAGGTAGGGAAATGGGCAGACTAGGTGGGCCAAGCGGTCCTTATCTGCCATCAAATTCTATGTTTCTATGTTAAGGGTACCCGATCAGATATTCAAAATTGGAGACCTATTACTTTATTAAACACTGATTTTAAGATGTTAGCAAAATTGGTAAGTAAAAAGTTATCTACAGTTTTGGATGTTTTGATACATCCCTCTCAATTTTGCTCAGTGCCAGGTCATCAGTTTATGGATGCTCTTATTTTATTAAGGGAAATAATGGATAAAGCAGCCCAGAATCTAGTTACCGGGAATGTGATGAGTTTTGACCAATCAAAGGCCCTTGATAGGGTCTCCCATGACTTTTTATGGATGTGCCTTACTGCATATGGGATACCGTTCTTATGTATTCATTGGATCCGGATGTGTTATGCTCTGGCTTATGTCCGTCCTTATGATAATGGATGGGTGGGTATTGGTTGTCCTGTGGAAGTAGGGGTTAGGCAGGGTTGTCCCCTAAGCCACCTTCTCTATTTTTACATTGGACACTGTGGTACGACTTATACACGCTTCTCCTAAATACAGGGTCTCACTTATGGTGGACTTCCAGAAGTAAAAACCAATGCATATGCAGATGATCTGAGTCTTTTAGTGAAGGATGCGGCATCCAGACACATAGCTTATCGTTTATTGCAAAGCTTATCTTGTGTAATGGGTTCTCGGATGAATACTGAGAACAGTCTTTGTCTGAATATTTAACGGACAGGACAGCTGGAACAGGACATAGGGGATTTATGGGTTGAAACTGCACCCTGTAAAATACTTGACATTTTTTTGGGGCCAGGTGATATGGCCACTTTTAACTGGGAGTTCTGCTTGGCTCATGGAAAATCCAAAGTGAGCAGGTGGAATGTTTGACATATGGGGAAACTAAAATGGATTTATTTAATAAAAACCTTTTTGCTGTCCACTTTTCTGTTTTTGTTACATTTATCCTTTACCCAGACAGTTGGAAACAGCTCTTTTAGTTTTGTTTTTTCTCTTGTTTTTTGGGGGTAGCCGCTTGAACCCCATAAAATGGAAAGTTTTGTATAAGGAAGTTAAGGATGGAGGGTGGGAATGCCGAACCCTATTGTTTTCTTTTTTCACGTTTTTTGTGGGCTAATGTACTCCTGATTTTGACGACACAGAATAAAGTTTGGGTGGCATGGATGGTGCCAACACTGACTAGTATTTAAAAAAAATGGGTTGCAATGGTTTTCCTCCATAAAAATAAAAGAATGCCAAAATTGTCCACAATGTGGACATATATTTTTGATTACATAAAAAAATGGATATTATGTGCTGGTGTTACGAAGCTTTCTCGGAAACAGTTATATGAGGATATTTTACATAGATGTTTTATGGAACACCATTTTTCTCAATTTTCTAGGATAGATCAGGACAATATTAGAACTTTATTGTTGGACCCGAGAATTCTCCCCAAAATGTGGGACACTATTTGATTAAGAGTTTATGGGAAAATAAATGTAACCCGTACCCGGTCTACCGTTGCCATCTGACAGCAATACCAGGTGGGCTGGGTTCAGGGAGGAATAGGTCACTCGGCACAAAGGCTAGGTTTGGCTTCTCTGCACAGGGGCACCCAAGTAACTCCGAACACAGGAAGCAATAACTGTAATGTCCAATACCAGAATAAACAAAGCATAGATGGACCCCCCCTGGGGCTACACTCCTGGTAATGCAGATTAAAAGAGACTAGAACACTTCCTCAACACTTTAGCCCTCAGACTCTGAACCCACTGGGCACACAGCCCGGACTTGCATGCTGCTTTGGGTTACACAGCCTGAACTTGTACACTGTTTTGGGTTTTCCCTGGCTCAGCTCCCTTGCCAGCCACTTGGGCACCTTCCATACTTCATGGAAACATTTTCTAGTGGCTCCCTAAACCACCTAAGAACACCTCGGCTCCATCAAGAAAACTTCCTTTCAGTCCCACGTCTGGGTACTTTCCTCAGTCACTGGCCAAGTACCTGAGAGAAAGCAAAAGGTGTCTCAGAGCAAATCCGTAGAGGTGACTTTGGTTACTACTGATGGGGAGTCTCCCACCTCTCACTCCCACAATTCATACCCAGCCATTTCTCTAGACAGTAAACACCTCATCCTGTAAAGCTTTGCAATGTAGATTCTTGCTAACTGTATTTCACATTCCATCTACTTGTCTTGCTTCCCATTTGTGCTGGACTTGAACATACTTTTAAGTGGCATTGTCCATTACTCTAGACCCTCCACTGAGTTAAGCAGTCCAATCCCCAATTTTCTTCACTCTTTGTGCTGGACTTGAACATACTTGAATTAAGTGGCATTGTCCATTACTCTAGACCTCCCACAAATTAAGCAGTCCAATCCCCACTTTCCAACTGTACTTGGTTGTCTTTTTCCTGACCCCACAGTGACAGTCCCATTAGTTTCCTTCTGTTCAGGTGAAAACACTTGGCTCTTTTTCAGAGTGAACTCACCCTTTGGTTGCAGGTACCCCACAGACGTTTCCTCCACAAGGAATCTCTTTCTCAGAGCTTCTGGTGCCTCAGCACAACTTGAGCAGGCAGCTTCTTTCCCTTAGCCGGACTCAGGAGGGTTTGCCCCAGGAAAACAGGCAAAAATCTTCCCCCCATCCCCTTAGGGATGGGGCTACTGAACCATTGAAAACGGTCTCCACCACCTCAATTACCAGTTCCGGTGTTCCTCTTCAGGTGGAAACACACACACACACCTTCCAAAAGTAGCTCTGAAGCAGAGCTTAAAGCTCTGAATGCCTGCACACACTCAGCGGCACTGCAGTCTCTCACTCAGACTGCACACAGACTGGCTTCAAATTCCCCAACGTTCTACTCTAACCTCCAACTGCAACATTCCAGTGTGGCTTATGCACCTGTGACAGTTCTATAATGATGTCATCCCTCAGTCTCAGCTAAGACTGAGAACACAGTGAGACAGTGTGGAATCCATTTAACTGGAGTTTCACAAGCTGCCTTCCCTGCCTACCACTAGGTCTTACTGGGATTCTAGTAGCCCCGGGTAACAGGGGGTTTACATAAACACTAAAGGGAACCATAAGCACAAGGAGCTCACAGAACGATATTGCCCTAGAAGTACTTGTGTGTCTCGAATAGAGACAATGGATTTCCTTTACTTAACATGCCCATTCATTTTGTAATTTTGGGATCTGTTAAAAGAGAGGTGGAAAATTCCTCTGTTCTCTTCCTTGACACCTGGAATTTTGTATTTTTGGGATCTTCTCCCAACTTGGAAGCAGTACCATGCCAGTAGTTTATGTGTAATTATGGCATGTTTCATATACTGGATATGGCAGCTACGATGTAGATATGCATTGCAACAGCAACACATTACTAGTCTTGCATTATATTGTATTATTGTGAATGAACTGCACCAAATCAAAGACACATAATTGTATGTAGTAGATAGGAAACAATGGAACACTTATTGGGAGGCATTTGCCTGGATATGATTTGTTGTGGAAGTATTATTTCTTTATTCCCTGCATTTTTGACATGTATGCACTTAATACTGTTTGCTTAATTTTCTTTATTTTCCTTTTAGACATGAATAGAATGTCTGTTATGGTTTATCTTTAAAATGATTCTACGGGGGCAGGGGATAATCATTTTTTTGTGTTATTTTTGGTTGTATGAAGTCTGTTGCTTTTTTTCACATGCTGTTAATGTGTTGTTGTCTTGATTTATTTTGAAGTATTAATAAAAAAAATTCCCCTACTCTTTTTCAAGAAGTGCCATAGGATTTTTTAACATCCACCTCAACAGGCAGATGGGATGTTGGTTTAATGTCTCAGCCAAGAGATGACACTTCAGGAGTGCAGCACCCACCCCTCATGCTGCACTACAGTATCAGTATTGGGATTTAACCCAAGTGCCTGGTGTGGGGATATAACCCACAGCCTTCTGATCTTCTGGCCTCAACGGTGAGTGTGAAACTTGCTGATCCACTGACACTGCATAATGCGTAGTGCTGATGCTATGACATCAGGTCAGAAGCAGAAACCCCTGCTCAAGGAATGTTTGGCAACTAATCTCGCCACAGCTATTTCATGATTCCTTTTGTTCTGGAGTTACTTTCTTGCAATGGTTTACAATTCCAATTCCTTGCCACAGCAGATCACAGTGGTAGGTTACATTGCAGCTGTGGGCTATTGTAGTAAAAGTAATATCTAAGGGGAGTGAAACTGAACCCTTAGCCAGGCACTGTTTCTGGAACACCAGGTAGGTATCTGGGGCCAGTGCACCACCAAGCTGGCACAGACGGTGGTGCCATTTTCCTGTTTTGGTTTTTTTCAGTGACTAATGTCCACAACTTTGGAGTGCATGACAAAAGGCTGACACATTTTTGATGTGGTTGGTTGCCCATAGTTTTCTTGTCCAGATCCCCCCTCCACTAAAAGTCACAAGACCCTCCCTGTGCTTCAACCTCTTCCAATTGTGCAGTGGGTTTAGAAACAGGAACCCCCACACTGATAATAAGGTGCTGTATGTGATGTAGATTTATTTTTTAGGAAATGGATTGTAAACAAAAATTATAATGCTCTGTTTTGACCTCACATTGTGAAAGGCAGGCTGTTATCTGGGGGGGTGCATAGAAGAGTTATACATTATACCAGCACAAAGATTAGCACATATAAGCTTCCAGTGCTGACCCTTAGTACAAGATTTGTGACCAACCAACATCGTCATGCTCTGACAAACCTTATCTAGTAACTGTTTTCCTATCTCTGTCCCCTCTTACAGGTGATGCTCTCCAGTGCTACACTTGTACAGATGTAGGGAAGCTTGGAAGTTGTACCCAAACGATTCAGTCATGTAACCAAGCACAGACTCGATGCCTCTCAGTTTTCTTCATACCTCCAGAATGTAAGTTTCCGAAGCGTCATTTCTTTTGTGGTCAGGGTCCTCAGACTTTGACGGACATTACTGTTAGTTATATTCCTCCTTCCCATCCTCTTTCAATGCTTTGATCCACATTCCCTTCACTATAATGGGGCTCCCCATGCAAGTCGACAGCAGCAGTCACTGGTGGTGGCAGTAAAACACAACAAACTACATCACAGACTCATTCCATGGTGACAGCAGGGCTATGATCCAGTGAGCTCTCCATCACAAACTCTTCTCACTGGTGACAGCAGGGCTCTGATACTACAGTGAGCTCTCCATCACATCCTCCCACAAATGGTGACAGCAGGCCTCCAATACCCACAGTGAGCGTCATCACATACTACTAGCTCATAGATGACAGCAAGGCTCTAATACCTGCAGAAAGCTACATCATATACTCCCCCCACTGGTGACAGCAGGGATCTGACACCTGCAGTGAGCTCCATCACATATTCCCTCTACTGGTGAAAGCAGGGTCTAATATCTACAGTGAGCTCCATCACATCTTCCCACTCACTGGTGACAGCAGGCCTCTGATTTCCCCCAGTGAGCTCTCCACCACATCCTCCCCACCTGACAACAGCAGGGTTCTGATTCCCCCAGTGAGCTCTCCATCACATACTCCCTCACTGGTGACAGCAGGGCTCCAAAATACACAGCAAGCTCCATCACATACTCCCCCACTGGTGACAGCAGGGCTCTAATACCTACAATGAGATCCATCACATATTCCCCCAACTGGTGACAGCAGGGCATTGATTCCCCCAGTGAGCTCCATCATATACTCCCCCACTGGCGACAGCAGGCCTCTGATTCCCCCCAGTGAGCTCTCCATCGCATACTCCCCACCTGACAACAGCAGGGTTCTGATTCCCTCAGTGGGCTTTCCATCACATTTTCCCTCACTGGTGACAGCAGGGCTCCAATATCCACAGTGAGCTCCATCACATACTCCCCAACTGGTAACAGCAGGGCTCCGATTCCCCCAGCAAGCTCTCCATCACATACTCCCTCACTGGTGACGGCAGTGCTCTGATTCCCCCGGCAATCTCTCCATCACACACTTACTCCACTGATGACAGCAGGGCTCTAAAACACTAAACAAGCTCATTTATACACTTCTCCCACTGGTGACAGCAATACTCTGATACAACCAGTGAGCCCTATCACATACTCCCCCACTGGTGACAGCAGGACTCTGATACCACCAGTGAGCTCGCCATCACATACTCTTCCCACTGGTGACAGCAGGGCTCTGATACACCCAGTGAGCTTGGTCATACACTCACCACCCCACTGTTGACAGCAGGGCTCTGATACACTCATTGAGCTCCTCTACACACTACCCCCATTGGTGATAGCAATGCTGTGACACCCCAAGCACGCTCCATCACAGACACATATCACTAGGGATGGCAGAGCTTCAACACCCCAGCGAGCTTCATCACAGACACACCCCACTGGGGACAGCAGGGCTTCAACACCCAGCGAGTTCCATCACAGACACATCCCACTGGGGACAGCAAGGCTCTGACACCCCAGTGAGCTCCATTGTGTAGACATTAACCCCTACTAGGCATAAACTGCATAACTGAGCTGATAAGGAGGTAGTGCGGAAAGGTTCCACAGATGTGGGGAAACCTTGAATGGCTAACAACTCCTCTTATGGTTGCCCACCCTTTTAGGTTCCCCACAGAGCTTTTTCTTGCTCCTCAGTTCCATCTGATGCCCCTCTAAGCCCCATCACTAATCTTTTCATGGATCTACTACTTATTCCCCACTTACCTAGGATCAGATATTGGTGGGTGGCCTGCCATTTCAGTCAAGTAGAAGCCTGCAGGGGGCACTGGTGTAGGGCAGACTTGGCTTTAGGACCAAATATTAGTGGGTGACTAGCCATGCCAGTCATGCGAGAGCCTGCAGGTGCTGCTGGTATAGGGCAGACTTGGTTTTAGGATCATATATTTATTGGATGGCCTGCCAAGTCAGTCATGCGAGAGCCTGCAGGGGGCACTGGTGTAGGCCAGACTTGGCTTTAGGATCATATATTGGTGGGTGGCCTGCCACGTCACTCATGCGAGAGCCTGCAGGGGGTGCTGGTGTAGGGCAGACTTGGCTTTGGGACCAGATATTGGTGAGTGACCTGCCATGCCATTCATGCGAGATCCTGCAGGGGGCACTGGCATAGGGCAGACTTGGCATTAGAACCATATATCGGTGGGTGGTCTGCCATGTTGGTCATGCGAGAGTCTGCAGGGGGTGCTGGCGTAGGATAGACTTGGCTTTTTCCTTCTTCCTCAGGTATTCACCCCAGTGGTGTCAATGCACATTGACATGTATGAGCATGCGTGCCAGGTGTCTAGCAGCAACACCTCTTCATTCTGGTGTTTCCCAGTTGTGCTCCATATGATCTCCACTAGGTGGCAGTCATGCAGCAGGATCAGTATCCCCCCCTCACCCTGGAATGAGAGCAGTCCTTGGGACTATCAATCTTTTCTCCTTTGGCCAGCCACTGATGGCCCACACTCATTCCTGAACATGGGTTACCAGCATTCTGAGCAAGTGGAGGTGCAGGCATGGTCCAGTTATGTGGGAGCAGCATGATGAGGTAGCGACATGACCCAGTTATGTTGGAGCAGCATGTAGTGGTGCAGGCATGGTCCAGTTATGTGGGAGCAGCATGTTGAGGTAGAGGCATGACCCAGTTATATTGGAGCAGCATGTAGTTGTGCAGGCATGGTCCAGTTATGTGGGAGCAGTATTCTGTATTGCAGGTGTGGCCCTGTTATGTGGGAGCAGCATGATGAGGTAGAGGCATGACCCAGTTATGTTGGAGCAGCATGTAGTGGTGCAGGCATGGTCCAGTTATGTGGGTGCAGCATGTTGTGGTGCAAGTGTAGCCCATTTATGTGGGAGCAGCATGTTGTGGTGCAGGCATGACCCAGTTACGTGGGAGCAGTATTTTGTATTGCAGGTGTGGCCCTGTTGTGTGGGAGCAGTATGATGAGGTAGAGGCATGACCCAGTTATGTTGGAGCAGCATGTAGTGGTGCAGGCATGTTCCAGTTATGTGGGAGCAGCATGTTGAGGTAGAGGCATGACCCAGTTATATTGGAGCAGCATGTAGTGGTGCAGGCATGGTCCAGTTATGTGGCAGCAGCATATTGAGGTGCAGGCATGGCCCTGTTGCATGGGTGCAGCATGTTGTATTGCAGGTGTGGCCTGTTATGTGGGAGCAGCATGATGAGGTAGAGGCATGACCCAGTTATGTTGGAGCAGCATTTTGTGGTGCAGGCATGGTCCAGTTATGTGGGAGCAGTATGTTTAGATGCAGGCATGTCCCAGTTAAGTTGGGGCAGCATGTTGAGGTGCAGGCATGGCCCAGTTATATGATAGCAGCATGTTGTGGAGCAAGTGTGTCCCAGTTATGTGGGAGCAGCATACTGTGGCGCAGGCATGACCCAGTTATGTGGGAGCAGCATGTTGTATTGCAGGTGTTGCCGAGTTATTTGGGAGCAGCATGTTATGTTGCAGGCATGGCTCAGTTTTGTGGGAGCAGCATATTATGTTGCACGTGTGGCTCAGTTATGTGGGAGCAGCACGTTAAGGTGATGGCAGGCATGGTCCAGTTATGTGGGAGCAGCATGTTGAGGTAGAGGCATGACCCAGTTATATTGGAGCAGCATGTAGTGGTGCAGGCATGGTCCAGTTATGTGGGAGCAGCATGTTGAGGTGCAGGCATGGCCCAGTTACGTGGGAGCGGCATGTTGTGGTGCAGGCATGGTCCAGTTATGTGGGAGCAGTATTTTGTATTGCAGGTGTGGCCCTGTTATGTGGAAGCAGCATGATGAGGTAGAGACATGACCCAGTTATGTTGGAGCAGCATGTAGTGGTGTAGGCATGGTCCAGTTATGTGGGAGCAGCATGTTGAGGTAGAGGCATGACCCAGTTATATTGGAGCAGCATGTAGTGGTGCAGGCATGGTCCAGTTATGTGGGAGCAGCATGTTGAGGTGCAGGCATGGCCCAGTTGCATGGGTGCAGCATGTTGTGGTGCAGGCATGACCCAGTTATGTGGGAGTAGCATGTCGAGGTGCAGGCACGGTCCAGTTATGTGGGAGCAGCATGCTGAGATGCAGGGTGGCCCAGTTATGTGGGAGCGGCATGTTGTGATGCAGGCATGACCCAGTTATGTGGGAGTGGCATGTCATCGTGCAGGCATGACCCAGTTATGTGGGAGTAGCATGTTGAGGTGCAGGTATGGTCCAGTTATGTGGGAGCAGCATGTTGAGATGCAGGTGTGGTCCAGTTATGTGGGAGTGGCATGTTGTGGTGCAGGCATGACCCAGTTATATGGGAGCGGCATGTTGTGATGCAAGCATGACCCAGTTATGTGGGAGTGGCATGTCATGGTGCAGGCATGACCCAGTTATGTGGGAGTAGCATGTTGAGGTGCAGGTATGGTCCAGTTATGTGGGAGCAGCATGTTGAGATGCAGGTGTGGTCCCGTTATGTGGGAGTGGCATGTTGCGGTGCAGGCATGATCCAGTTATGTGGGAGTGGCATGTTGTGGTGCAGGCATGACCCAGTTATGTGGAAGCGGCATGTTGTGATGCAGGCATGACCCAGTTATGAGGGAGCGGCATGTTGTGGTGCAGGCATGACCCAGTTATGTGGAAGCGTCATGTTGTGATGCAGGCATGACCCAGTTATGTGGGAGCAGCATGTTGAGAGGCAGGTGTGGCCCAGTTATGTGGGAGCAGAATGTTGTGGTGCAGGCATGACCGAGTTATGTGGGAGCAGTATGTTGTATTGCAGGTGTGGCCTGTTATGTGGGAGCAGCATGATGAGGTAGAGGCATGACTCAGTTATGTTGGAGCAGCATTTTGTGGTGCAGGCATGGTCCAGTTATGTGGGAGCAGTATGTTGAGATGCAGGCATGACCCAGTTAAGTTGGAGCAGCATGTTGAGGTGCAGGCATGGCCAAGTTATATGACAGCAGCATGTTGTGGAGCAAGTGTGTCCCAGTTATGTGGGAGCAGCATACTGTGGCGCAGGCATGACCCAGTTATGTGGGAGCAGCATGTTGTATTGCAGGTGTGGCCAAGTTATTTGGGAGCAGCATGTTATGTTGCAGGCATGGCTCAGTTTTGTGGGAGCAGCATATTGTGTTGCAGGCATGACTCAGTTATGTGGGAGCAGCATGTTGAGGTGATGGCAGGCATGGCCCAGTTATGTGGGAGCAGCATGTTGTGGTGCAGGCATGGCCCAGTTATGTGGGTGCAGCATGTTGTGGTACAGGCGTGGCCCAGTTATGTGGGAGCAGCATGTTGTGGTGCAGGCATGGTCCAGCTATGTGGGAGCAGCATGTTTTGGTGCAGGTGTAGCTCAGTTTTGTGACAGCAGCTTGTTGTGGTGCAGGCATGGCCCAGTTTTGTGGGAGCAGCATTTTGAGATGCAGGTGTGGCCTGGTTATGTGGGAGCAGCATGTTGTGGTGTATGTGTAGCCCAGATATGTGGGATCTGCATGCTGTGGTGCAGGTGTGGCCAAGTTATGTGGGAATAGCATGTTGTGATATAGTTGTAGCCTGGTTATGTGGCAGCAGCACATTGTGGTGCAGTTTCCTGATGTTTTTTTGGGAGAGGTCTATGTTCTGCCACCAAATTGAGTTTTTAGTCTTTGAACAATTGAGTCTGAAAAATGGTTTTATATCAGTGCTGTACAATAAGTTGCAGATCATGAATGCCCATCAGTTGTGACTGTAGTGACTTGTGAATTGGGCAGCACCCAGCTACTCAGGAGCTACGTTTAAGGTTTACACTGTGGTGCAGGCATGGCCCAGCTATGTTGGAACACCACATTATTGTGCAGGTGTAGCCAAGCCTTGTGGGAGCAACACAATGTGGTGCAGACATCGTCCAGTCATCTGGCAGCGGCATATTGTAATGCAGGCATCACACAGTCATATGGGAGCGGCACACTGTGGTGCAGACATGTCCCAGTTTTGTGGCAGCAGCAAGTTGAGGTACATGCATGACCCAGCCTTGTGGGAACAGCACACTGTGGTGCAGCTGTGGCCCAGACTTGTGAGAGCAGCACATTGTGGTGCAGGCATGGCCCAGTCACGTGGCAGCAGTACACTGTGGTGCAGTCATGGCCCAGTCATGTGGCAGCAGTACACTGTGGTGCAGGCATGGCCCAGTCAGGTGGTAGCAGCACATTGTGGTGCAGTCATGGCCCAGTCACGTGGCAGAAGTACACTGTGGTGCAGGCATGGCCCAGTCAGGTGGCAGCAGCACATTGAGGTGCAGGCATGGCCAGTCATGTGGCAGCAGCACATTGTGGTGCAGACATGGCCCACTCATATGGCTACAGCACACTGTGATCCAGGTGTGGCCCTGTCATATGACAGCAGCTCATTGTCGTGGAGGCATGGCCTAGTCATGTGGCAGCAGCATATTGTGGTGCAGATATAGCTCAGTCATGTAGCAGCAGCACATTGTGGTGCAGACATGGCCCAATCACTTGGCTACAGCACACTATGGTGCAGGCGTGGTCCTGTCATGTGGCAGCAGTACATTGTGGTGGAGTCATGGCCCAGTCATGTGGCAGCAACACACTGTGGTGCATGCATGGCCCAGTCATGTGGCAGCAGCACACTGTGATGCAGGCATAGCCCAGCCATGCGGCTGCAGCATATTGTGGTGCAGGTATGGCCCAGTCATGTGACAGCAGCACATTGTGATGCAGGCATGGCCCAGTCATGTGGCAGCAGTACACTGTGGTGCTGGCATGCCCAAGGCATGTGACAGCAATACATTGTGGTGCAGGTATAGCCCAGTAATGTGGCAGCTGTACAGTCTGGTGGAAGCATGACTCAGTTATGTGACAGCAGTAAATTGTGGTTCAGGCATGGCCCAGTTACATGGCAGCAGTACAGTGTGGTGCAGGTTTGGCTTAGTCTTGTGGCAGCAGTACATTGTGGTACAGGCGTGGCCTAATCATGTTGTAGCAGTACTGTGGTACAGTCGTGGCCCAGTCATTTAGCAACAGTACATTGTGGTGCAGACATGGCCCAGTCATGTGACAGCAGCACATTGTGATGCAGGCATGGCCCAGTCATGTGGCAGCAGTACACTGTGGTGCTGGCATGCCCCAGGCATGTGACAGCAATACATTGTGGTGCAGGCATAGCCCAGTAATGTGGCAGCTGTACAGTCTGGTGGAAGCATGACTCAGTTATGTGACAGCAGTAAATTGTGGTTCAGGCATGGCCCAGTTACATGGCAGCAGTACAGTGTGGTGCAGGTTTGGCTTAGTCTTGTGGCAGCAGTACATTGTGGTACAGGCGTGGCCTAATCATGTTGTAGCAGTACTGTGGTACAGTCGTGGCCCAGTCATTTAGCAACAGTACATTGTGGTGCAGACATGGCCCAGTCATGTGGCAGCTGTACATTGTGGTGCAGGCATAGCTGAATCATATAGCTACATCACACTGTGGTGCAGTCATGGCCAGTCATGTGGCAGCAGTGCAGCATGGTGCAGGCATGGCCCAGTCATGTGGCAGCAGTGCAGCATGGTGCAGGCATGGCTCAGTCATGTGGTAGCAGTGCAGCATGGTGCAGGCATGGCTCAGTCATGTGGCAGCAGTACAGTATTGTACAGGCACGGCTCAGTCACCTGGCAGCTGTACAGTCTGGTGAAGGCATGACTCAGTCATGTAGCAGCAGTACATTGCTCTTCAGGCATCGCCCAGTTACATGGCAGCAGTACAGTGTGGTGCAGGTTTGGCTTAGTCTTGTGGTAGCAGTACATTGTGGTACAGGCATGACTCAGTCATATGGCAGAGGCAGCATGTTGTGGCGCAGGCACAGCCCAGCCATGTTGTAGCAGTACACTGTGGTACAGGTGTGGCCCACTCATGTGATAGCAGTACATTGTGGTGCAGGCGTCTCCCAGTCATTTGGCAGCAGTGCATTGTGGTGCAGGCATGGTGCAGCCATGTGGTAGCAGTACATAGTGGTGGAGGCATGGCCCAATAATGTGACAGTAGCACACTGTGGTGCAGGCACAGCCCAGTCATGTAGCAGCAACACACTGTGGTACAGGCACAGCCTAGTCATGTGGCAGCAGCACAATGTGGTGCAGGTATGGCTCAGTCATGTGGCAGCAGCACACTGTGGTGCAGGCACGGTCCAGTCATGTGGCAGCAGCACACTGTGGTGCAGGCACGGCCCAGTCATGTGGCAGCAGCACAATGTGATGCAGGCTCAGACCAGTTATGTGACAGCAGTACACTGTGATGTAGGCATGGCCCAATCATATGGCAGCAGGACACTGTGGTGCAGGCGTGCCCCAGTCATGTGGCAGCAGTACATTGTGGTGTGGGCATGGCCCAGTCATGTGGCAGCAATGTATTGTCATGCAGGCATGGCTCAGTCATGTGCAGCAGTACCTTGTGGTGCAGGCATGTCTCAATCATGTGGCAGCAGTACACTGTGGTGCAGATGTGGCCCAGTCATGTGGCAGTAATACACTGTAGTGCAGGCATGGCTCAGTCATGTGGTTGCAGTACATATTAGTGAAGGCATAGCTCAGCCATGTGGTAGCAATACCTTGCTGTGCAGGCATGGCCTAGTCATGTGGCAACAATACCCTGTGGTTCAGGCATGGCTCAGTCATGTGGCAGCAGCACATTGCGGTGTAGACATGGCCCAGTCATGTGGCAGCAGTACACTGTGGTGCAGGCATGGCTCAGTCATGTGGCAGCAGTACATTGTGGTGTAGGTGTGTCCCAGTCATGTGGCAGCAGTACATTGTGATGCAGGCAAGGCCTAGTCATTTGGTAGCAGTAGATTGTGGTGGAGGTGTGGCTCAGTTTTGTGGCAGCAATACATTGTGGAGCAGGCATAGCCCTGTCTTGTGGCAGCAATACATTGTGATGCAGGCATGGCTTAGTTATGTGGCAGCAGTACATTGTGCAGGCTTGCCTCAGTCATGTAGCAGTACATTGTGGTACAGGCATGGTTTAGTCATGTGGCAGCAGTACAGTGTGGTGCAGTCATGGACAAGTCATGTGGCAGTATTACAGTGTGATGCAGGCATGGCTCAGTCATGTGACAGCAGCACATTCTGATGCCACCTTGGAAACCAGGCAGAATACATGAGTGAGCCCCAGTATTTCACACTGGGGCCAGCTCAGCTCTGAGGAAGAAAGAACACAGGCTGCCCAACAACAGAGCAGCATCATCGGCTGTAAAGGCAGTCATTCACTCGCCAGCTCAGACAGCGAAGGGGTGCAGCTGCAGTGACCCACAACTGACTGTGGTGACCTGCAATTGTTTGTGGTGTCCTGTGATTGTTTGTAGTGACCTGCGATTGTTTGTGGTGGGAGATGTGGAGCAGAAAAGCAGAAAGATTGGGAGAAAAGAAGAGAAGATATCTTTAAAAAATGCTTCTAGCTGGACAAGACATCTCTTCTGCATGTGTCATGCATCTATGTACACACATGCACGGAGAGCTTTCTATTGATGGCTGAGGGGAATCAGGAACAACCCTTGACCACAGCATTAATGATGTCCACACCTCAGTGCAGGCTCCACACCACTGACTGAGGTGCTCGCCTTACACTGCACTGTAACTTCACTGGGGTACAGTCCTCCCAAATGCCCAACCGGGGAATAGACCAGGGAGGACCACAGGCGAGGTAAGTCCTTGGGATGGCAGTTGAAGGTGCTGGCTGAATAGGTAGGACTGACAGTGGGCTCATCAGGACTGACAGAGAAAAGTACAATAAAAAAATTAAAATAGCTTCTTCTTTCTAATGACTTAAACCCCTAATCAAGTACTTTTGTTTTACAACACAGATGGTTACTACCGCAACTGCGCCCTGCAGGTCCAATGCCTGCTCCTCTATTCAAACCCTAGAATGAGTGTCAGATGCTGCTCTACTGACCTCTGCAATGCATAGCGGACCATTGGTGCAGGCTTGGCGAGTGAGCTGTAACTGTGTTTGTAATCATGTAACTTGCACATATAACCATGTCATTTGTATATGCAACAATGTAACTGTTTATGCAACAGTGTAACTTCTGTATGTAACAATATAACTTCAGTATGTAACAATGTACTTTGTGTATGTAACAATGTACCTTGGGTATGTAACTGTGTATGTAACCATGCAACTTGTGTATGTAACAGTGTAACTGTGTATATAACCATGTTACTGTGTATGTAGCAATGTTACTGTATATATATATATAGCAATGTACCTTGGGTATGTAACTGTGTATGTAACCATGTAACTTGACCGGCCTGCTAGAACAAGATGTGGCACTACTACTTGCAGTGCCAATGACCCTTGTTCAGAAATGAGCCAGCAGTATTTGAGGATCATCTGAGAGAGGAGGATCAAGTGTCACAGGGATGGCTCTTCTCCCCCATGGCAGGTGTGTTGAAGCTCTCGGCAAAATTCCAAGTCAGTGAGCTGGCAACAAAATAAAGCAAGGGGACTGGTGGAGAGGTGGATGTTGGTGCGTTTGACATGGAAGCACATCTGATGTCACCATGACGTCACTGAATTATCCCTCCTCCATGGAACCAGAAAGCAGGAAACACCCCACTGGCTGGGCAGATTACTTTGCTCCCTACCACCATGTCCATAACTGGATCTTCCCTCCTGAGCCCCAACAACCCTCCAATCTTCACCTCCAACTGCTGGTCATTGCATATTGATATGGGAGAGTAGTAGAGCTTAAGGTGGTCCCACCTCAGGAGGGCTCAAGCCAAGGGGTTCCTAAGCAGGTGAGTCATGGGTGTGCCAGGGGTCCAGGATCACAGGCCAGGTAGGATCTCAGTGGGGCAGGATAAGGTGTTGGCATCAGCTGAAGGAAGTCCTGGCCAGAGGTGGGGGATAAACAGAACTGAAAAGAAAAACATGTATCTTGTACATGTAATGCTATAACTGTGTATGTACCCATGTTACTGTGTATGTAACAATGTAACTGTATATGTAAGCAAGTAACTTGTGTATGTAACAATGCAACTGTGCAAGTAACAATGTTAAGTAGTGTATGCAACCATGTTACTGTGTATGTAACAATGAAACTGCATATACACCCATGTTAGTGTGTACGTAACAATGTAACTGTGCATGTAATCATGTTACTGTGTATGTAACAATGTCAATGTATGTAGCAGAGTTAACTAATGTATGCAACAATCTAACTGTATATACCCATATTACTATGCATGTAACAATGTAACTGTACATGTAACCATGTTACTGTGTATGTAACCATGTCACTGTGCACGTAACAATGTTAACTGATATATGTAACCAGGTACTGTGTATGTAACAATGTAACTGTGTATGTAACCATGTTACTGTGTATGTAACAATGTAACTGGGTAAGTAACCATGTTACTGTTGTAGACCACCTAATTTCTGCACTGCACTAACTAGTGAGCCACCTGTCTCTCCTTTGTTAGTATAAGGTTATTAGAAGGCAAAACTAGTTGTCTTTTTGTAGCCCGAACTGGACCAAACCAGTTTGCTGTGGACACATTGGGTCCAGCCTCCTAGATGGGGTCTAATAGAAACACTGACATGTATCTACCAATGAGCTTATGTATTAGGCAGCAAACTGCTGTTTTGTATAACAACTGTCTGTGGGGTATTAAAGCAAGGTGCAAATGTCACCAACCTGAGTCCAAATACTGTAAGAGTGTGGATCCTGGCAGGTAATCCTTGCTTGTATATTGTACTACCTGATAGTAATAAATTGTTATTGCCTATGATACCTTTGGTCTTGTCTCGTGATTCTGCCAGCACAGTGTATGTAACAATGCTAATGTATGTAACAATGTTAACTAACATATGTACACCAAGAACCAGGATAGGGGGAAATGTCTTTTGCTTATGTAGCAACAAAATTCTGGAATGAGTTAAACATTCAAGGAAAAAACACAGATATACGTTCACATGAATTTAATACTGCCTTGAAGAATGAACTAACAGTAAGATGTACTTGTTTTGACTAAGTATTGAAGGTTTTATGCAAATGTATGATTGTAATTATTGTATTTTGGATATGTTTGATATACGTAACTGATATTTAACATCTAAGACAGGAACACCTTGTAAATAAGATTTTATCCTAATGGTGTAAAATGTGAAAGTCCATTTTATATCCTGTATAAAAATAAATGCTGTTTACTACTACTACTTACTACTACTAACTATGTAACTGTGTACGTACCCATATTATTGTGTATGTAACAATGTAACTGTGTATGTTCCCATGTTACTGTGCATGTAACAATGTAACTGTGCATGTAACCACGTTACTGTGTATGTAACAATGTCAACATACGTAGCAATGTTAACTAATGTATGTAACAATGTAACTGTGCATATAGCAATGTTAACTGATGTATGTAACTATGTTACTGTGTATGTAATGTCACTGTGTATGTAACTAATATTACTGTGTATGCAGCAAGTAACTGGGTATGTAACCATGTTACTGTTGTAGACTACCTAATTTCTGTACTGCACTAACTACTGAACCACCTGCCTCACCTTTGTTAGTATAAGGTTATTAGAAGGCAAAACTAACTGTCTTTTTTGCAGCCCAGACTGGCCCAAAACAGTTTGCTGTGGACACATTGGGTTCAGCCTCCTAGGTGGGGTCTAACAGAAACACTGAACTGTACCTACCAATCTGCTCTTGTATTTGGGAGCAAGCTGTTAGTTGTATAACAACTGTTTGTTGGGTATTAAACCAAGATTCAAACATCCCCAACCTGTGTCCAAATACTGGAAGAGTGTGGATCCCAAGACTCCCAGCAGGTAACCCTTGCTTGTATCTTGTGCTACCTGGTAGAAATAAATGCTATCACCTCCTATGATTCCCTTGATCTTGCCTTGTGATTCTGCCAACACAATGAATGTAACAATGTTAATATATGTAACAATGTTAAGTAATGTATGTAGCAATGTAACTATGTACATGCCCATGTAACTGTGTATGTCCCCATGTTACTGTGTATGTAACCATGTAAATGTGTATGTATCCATGTTACTTTGTATGTAACAATGTGACTGTGTATGTTCCCACATTACTGTGTATGTAACAATGTTACTGTGAATGTAACAGTGTAACTGTGCATGTAACAATGTAACATCTGCATGTAACAACATAGCTGTGTATGTACCATGTTAGTGTGCATGTAACAATGAAACTGTGTATTTAACATGTTAACATGTGTATGTGACTGTGTATGTAACTATATTACTGTGTATGTAGCAAAGTTAATTTTGTCTGTAACAATGCATATGTGTATATAACATGTCACAGTGTATGTAATAATGTATCTGTGCAAGTAACTCAGTTACTGTGTATGTAACAATACATGTGTGAATGGCCCGGTGGTGCTGAGGGTTGAGGCGCTGGATGCCACACCTCATGCCACGCCGGTGACCTGGGTTTGGGAACAAGCCAGGGGTCAGCAGGGGGAAAGAGATCAAGCATCCGGAGGACTGCTCTCTCTTCCTGGGGGAGGGTGTGGTATGCGCTCGCTCATGGAGCGAGCTCTGGCAGCAGCTGGAGGATTGCCAACTGAGCAAGTGCGGTGTATGCCATGGGTGGGTGGAGCTATGGCACTATGTTGCCTCACTAGCCAGCTCTGTGGGGGGGTGGGAACAAAAAAGAGAAAACCTCCAAACCTGGGGATAGATGAAGGCGCCTCGACCTTCCACAGCCCATACTCCCATCTCCAGGCTATCTCCTCTCCACTCCAGACTCATGTGCTGGGCACTTTGCCCTATAAGATAGAGTGCCCTGGGTGGATAGGGCAGCTCTACCCCCGGAGGGTGCAAACCCGGAGGTGGTGCTTGGTGACATGAGGGGAGAGGAGTGGTCACAGAGGGAGGTAGAGGATGGGAGCCCCGAGGTCGCTGGAAGGAGTTCTCCGGGGTTGGAGATAAATAAAATAAAAAAAAAAAATACATGTGTGTATGTTATTATGTGTGTAACAATGTATCTGTGCATGTAACTCAATTACTATGTATGTAACAATGCATTTGTGTATGTAACCATGTTACTGTGTACGTACCCATGTTACTGTGTAAGTAATAATGTAACTGTGTCTATAACCACGTTATTGTGTATGTAGCAATGTAATTGTGTATGTACCCATTTAAACTAATGTATATAACAATGTAACTGTGTATGCGACCATGTTGGATGGTCATTTATGTTACTGCATAACAATGTAACTGTCTATGTAACATTAACTTGCATTTGTAACAATGTATGTGTGTGCATAACAATGTATCTGAGTATGTCACCATATTACTATGTATGTAGCAATGTATCTGTGTATGTAATCATACTGCTGGGTGTATAACAATGTAACTGTATGTAACCATGTTACTCTGTTTGTAACAATGTATCTGTGTGTGTAACCCTTTTGCTCAGATCTTCCATTGTTGGTACAATGGAGGAGAAGGAGGAAAGATGGTGGCCACGTTGGGCCAGCCATCACAATAGTTCTTTTTGATGTTTTATTTTGTGATTTGTAACATTTTCCATATTTGTTTTAGTAGTTCTAGTATTTTTATTCATTTCAATCATTGTTTCATTTTATTTTGTGCTCCTGGATGCAGTTACAGCAAAAACGTTTGTTTTCGGTGGTCTGTTGCTGGCTGCACCACCCGGAGTGTCTCACTATGTTCCTGAAGGGGACTGTTGAGTAGAGACGTCCAGATGCTGCTTCTGGTTATATGTGGAGCTACATACATGGGGAATTGCCAATTAGCTGCCGCTTTCTGCGTTTTCTGAGACAGGACTGGCATTGTTTCATCCGGAGGTCGAATTTTGGATCGTTGTTTTCGAGCCTGGGGTAGTAAATCCAGTGGGCTGTGCTGGGTGAGGGAGCTCTCTAATTTCACCACGTCTAGGGCTATGCCTGACTGTGCCACCCAGGACCAAGCAGGAATTGCCTAAATCTGGCTCCAGGAAGCCGGAGGCATTATTTGGGTTTTTTCCGAGGTTGGTCCTGGTGGCCTAGCCTCAGAGTGCCTGTAGCTGTGGGTCGCGAGTGGAGCAAGCGGAGTCTGATTGAGGTGGCATGGGGAGGGCATCCCTCTGTGGTCTGGTTAAAATAGAACGCCCCTGGTTTTTCACATATGGACCACTCTTATTGGACATTGATTTGATCTGGTCACTATGTGAAGGTGATTTTGGACTTGTGGATCTCTGCCTGGATGGCGGTTGAATGGCTGCGGCCTTCCAGATTGGGGGAGCTTCTGGTGAACACTGGATTTATCTGAAGTCACAGTTTGGATTTGTTGTTGGCTTTCTTTGGACTGCTTTGTGGCTTGGACTGGCAAAGATCTGTGACTTCCATGGTCCTGTGCTGCTTTGATATAGACCTTGGACTGGGTGGTGATAATACCCTGAACTTCATTCATTATCCTTTATTCAGTCTGTATTGCTTAAACTGTGGTTGGTAAGAGAAATCCACAATAAGTATAAACTTGGTTATGGCTCTGGGGTGTGAGAGACTCTAAGGCCAAAATTTCAGAAAACTAGAAGCCATGAAATGTTTTTTGGTTTTTTTTTTTACTTTATTTCTTTATCTCTCCTGTCTGCTCTCGGAGCCCACTCCTTCCGTCCACTCATTCCCCCATTCCACCTCCATGGGATCTGCCCCTAGAGTGCCTCTTCTCTCCTCCTGCACAGTGGGGTCTGTCCCTCTTGGTGGTCCAGATGGAACCAGAGTGGCTTTCATCCAGGGCTGCTGAGAGGTGTTTTCCATTTTCTCCTTGGTTTCCCCTACCCTCTGGGACGTCGAGCGCTGAGACGTATGTCCCAAGTGGTGGCGATGCTGATGCAGCCAGACCTCTCATGCACCGTCGACATCCCCCTCCCCAGCTCCAATGAGCAGACCGCCTCCATCCCTTCAAATGTCGGTGCTTCCACCGGCTCACAGAGGATGTAAGCCTGAATCGTTCTTGGTCTCCCACCTGAGGGAGAGGCATCCGTTGGGACGCTCGATCCTACTTCTCCCCTGCCAACCCCCGGCCACCCGAGTCTGTTCCTGAACCCGGGCCGCCGGCGTAGCGCAAGGTGTGGTGTCCAGCGCCTCAGCCCTCAGTGCCACCGGGCCGGCTCATGAACTGTTTTTAGTTGTTATTTAGAACTTTTGATATTGTTTTTCTTTAGTTTCTGGACACTGTTTAGATATTTGTTCTTATTATATGTTGGATTGCGGGGAGTTATTTAAGTAGGATGTTTATTTTAATTTTTTGTGGGGGGGGATTTTGAGGGTTCTTTTGTATTAAAGTCAGAGGTGGCACGGCAGGATATAAGGATTTTCAAGTGGCTGTTTTAACAGGGTAGCATGTGTTGGGATCGTGGTTAGGTGGGCAGGTGCTACTCCCTCTCCAGGCTGCGGGGCCTGTGCCCCTTTGTTAGTCCCCCATTGCGGCCCAAAGTGTATATGTGTTGTCGTGCCTTGGGTATTGCGGGGGTCAGGGGGTCCCTAGACCTGGAGGGTGGAGGGAGCAGGGTAGGCAGATTGGGGTAGTGAGGTTGAGGAGGCACCCTGGGGCAAAATGTATTCAGAAAAGTGGTCCTTCCTGCCTGGTACCCATACCCAAGGGCTCTATGGGTAGTGGTCAAGTTGCCTGCTCTTCCTTGGCCTCTCATCAACTTGGGCAGTGTTATGCAATCCTAGGTCAATAAGGAACAAGATAGCAATTATTGCTGATCTTGTTGAAACATCTGACCTGGCTTGCAACACCAAGACCTAGCTGGATGAGAATGCTGGCCCAATATTGGAGTCAGCTGTTCCAGCAAGGTACCCGGTGGTACACCACCCGAGATTGGATCATAGAGGTGGGGATGTAGCCATTTGTTTTAAAACAGAACTGAGCCTTGTAGAGGTTCCAGTGAGGACCACTAGGTCCTTTGAGTGTATTGTGGGTGCAGGTGTGGGCAGCAGGATCCTTCTCATCTACCGTCCACCTAGTGATGAGAAAGTTTTCCTGAAAGAAGTTGCTGACTTCATGGTCAACATGGTGTTGGAGTCCTCCAGATGGTTGGTCCTGGGGGAATGTAATGCCTGGGTTGACGATGAACTCTCGCATTTTGGTCAGAACTTCCTCCAATTGATGATCTCATTGGGCTTCACACAGGTAGTTACCACTGCAACTCATATTAAGGGTCAACTCCTTGGACCTGGTGTTCCTCCTGGGGATGGAGGCCACTGATTTCATGGTGGAACCAGTTGGATGGTCAGATCATCACTCTATAAGGTTCAGTTTTGCAGCTCACTCTGTGAGACCCGCCCCTTTGGAGATGGTCCGGTACCGCCCTTTGATTGGTGTTACCCCCCCAGTGGGTCTGATGGTGATACTAAACCTATCAAGTAGGCCAACTGAATACTCAGATCCAGGAGACCTAGTATTGCACTATAATAGTGTGGTGCTTAGAGACCTGGATTCCACAGCTCCTGTTCAAGTTCATGCTCTCCCTCTCCGCACTCAGTCACCTTGGTTTGATGAGACCTTGAGGGAGTTGAGGAGAACTGGGCGAAGGTTGGAACGTTGTTGGCAGAAATCTGGCCTGGAGGAGGACAGACTTAGGATGATAGCCCATTATTCAGACTATCAATCAGAAATCTCCCATAAGAAGACAGAGTTCCAGTCCAGGGAGATTGCTGCAGCAAAGAATCAACTGGCTCAGCTCTTCTGAACCGTGGACAGGCTTTGCAATCCAGTCTGTCTTCAGGGTCGGAGAGCTTTTTCACAAATTAAGTGTGAGGAGTTTGCTCAATTCTTTGTAGATAAGGTATCCTCCATCAGGTCAGAGATCTGCTTGACTCATTCAAATGAGTATGGCAGTGGTCGATGCAAAGATACAGACATCCGGTCTATCTGGACAGATTTTGACCAGCCAGCGATCATGGACATCGTGAAGATTGTTTGAGAGCTGTGACTGACTTACTGTAGCTTGGATCCTGGTCCAAACCACCTCCTGGTGGGGTGTACGAATGCCATATTACCGATCCTTGCCAAGACAGTCCGGTGCTCACTGAACCAAGGGGTGTTTCTGGAACCATCGAAGGAGGCCATGGTGACATCCCTTTTAAAGAAATCTTCCTGTGACCCAGACTGTCTTGTGAACCACAGACCTGTCTCTAACCTGTCCTTTTTGGGCAAGGTTATTGAGAAGGTAGTCGTGTTACAGCTCGAAAACTTTCTTACCACCCACAAAATCTATGATCCTCTCCAGTGTGGTTTCAGGAAGAGGCATAGTACCGAGACAGCATTGGTTCAGGTACTTAATGATCTCCTGCTAGCGAGGGATCAGAGGAATTGTTCAATCTTGGTCCTTCTTGATCTCTCAACAGCATTTGACACCATGGATCATGGGGTACTGTTGAAATGCTTGCAGCTGTTCTGTGGACTATCTGGGACAGTCCTCAGATGGTTTCATTCTTTCCTCACAGGCAGGACCCAGAGGGTGGTGTCAAGGGTTTTCTCCTCGTCCCTCTTTGCCCTGTGCTGTGGGGTGCTGCAGGGTTCTGTGCTGTCCTCCATGTTTTTCACAGTGTATATGTTGCCATTAGGAGACATTATAAGGCGGTATGGACTGAGTTTTCATGGCAATGCAGATGATACTCAGCTCTACATGTCCTATGTACCCGAACAAAATAGTGCAATCTTGGTTTTTAACAACTGCTTGGCCAAGATTCAGGACTGGATGAGTGCTGACTGGTTGAGACTAAATCTGGATAAGACTGAGGTGCTGGTAGTGGACCCAGGTCAATGGGTAGAGAAGTTGACTCCTTGGCAACTGTCTGGCCTTGTGCTTGGCAGCTGAGACCTTACGAACAGGTGCAAAATCTGGACATTGTGCTTGATAACAAACTGACACTAAAAACGCAAGTGTCAGTGGTTTTCAAGTCCTCATTTTATGATCTGAGGAACATTTTCCGGATAAAGCACCTTGTTCTGCCCGAGGACATTCCTGTGTTGGTCCACACCTTTGTGTCCTCTCGTCTTGGTTACTGTAATGCTCTACACCTAAGGTTACCGGGGGGTGGATCTCCATCACCTACAGCTGGTGCAGAATGCTGCAGCCAGGTTGTTGACAGGGCTGTCGAGAACTTGCCATATCACTCCTGTGCTGCGCAAACTGCATTGGCTGCTGGTGTGATGGAGGATCACTTTCAAGGTCGCATTGCTGACCTATAAGACCCTACACGGACAGGGACCAGGTTACCTACAAGACCTTCTTCGGCCTTACGCCCCCTCTCACCCACTGCGCTCTGCTGAAGAGGGATTGCTAGAGGTTCTCAGGGTCTGTCTTCAAACATCAGGTGCTAGGGCTTTTTCTTTCGTAGCCCCGACCCTGTGGAACTCTCTACCTCATCGGATTAGAGAGTGCCTGTCCGCCGAATCCTTTACGTCCTCATTAAAAACATATTTATTTAACCTAGATTTTGGGGACTAAGTTTTACTGCTGCTGCCTTTTTCATCTTTATATTTTTTAGATTGCATATTTGATTTTATACTACATTGCGTATGTTTGATTTGGTACTGTACTGTGTATGTGCTTTGGCTTTGGAAAAGCGCATTACAAATACAATTTGATTTGATTTTGATTTGATTTGATAACCCAGGTACTGTATGTAACTATGTTACTGTGTATGTAACAATGAATCTGTTCATGCAACTTGTGTATGTAATGATTAATTTGTGTATGTAACCATAAATGACTGGCATCTTAAATCAGTAGCATTTTTCAGTTGGCAAAAACAATGTCATCATAGAGTTGTTTTTAACTGCAATGGTTTTAACATCCTTAGGTTCATCAGTGTACTCTCCGATTTGTTTAATAATTTGATCATTAGCTTTTTTTAAATTAATGACTTAGGTCAATAAATATTGCGACCCCTTCAGCTGTTAGAAGAATCTCTTCCCTTGCAGCCGCTGTGTGACTGTGCAGGCTCAGTTCATACTATGTGTGTGTATATATCAGGCTGATGTGAGCACGCAGAGCATGCAGCCCTTATCTGCTGTCACATTCTCTTTAATTTTTTTATACAGCTGTTTCCTCCCCGCGGCACCTACTCCTTCATCAGGCACCCCTTCAGAGGCTGTCACAAATGGCCATGGGGAGATATATATTTTTGTAGTATTTTCTTCCCTCCCCCAAGCACCTGCATTTTGGCAACCACGCAAGTGGAGGCACGTGCGCACTCCCAGAAGCAGGTGGTCCTTCCACCCTCCCTACACTTGCGTCATCCCTCAACTATGGTCTGACACCTGGCCTCCACTGTGTGTCAGCCGAGAGCGAGGAACTGATCTTCCCCAATCTGGGAGCTGAGAGTAGCCCGTCGGCCACTACAATCAGTTGCTGGGCCCTTTCCCCTGCCAAACCCCACTAACCCAAGCTCCCTTCTGAACGTGGATCGCTAGCATGGTGCGAGGTGTGGCATCCAGCACCTCAACCCTCAGTGCCATCAGTCCAGCGTGCCACATTCTGTTTCTATGTTTCATAGTCAACAGCACAGGACGACACCAGAATGCTCAGAGTTAGGTCAAGTGTAGTAAGGTAGAAGGGAGGTTGACACACATAACCCAAATCCCTGCATCTTTGTTCTGGACTGACAAAAATAAGTATGTTGATACTGTTTATGCTGACTGGGTACTGTATCATCTTTAAAGCCACAGTGCAACTAAATGGGGCACAAGTCTGATCCTAACTTTTCTCACTATAAAAGATTCCAGGCATCCTCGAGTTTTATTTGGTGGTAATATTTTCTTGTTCCACCCATCTGAAAGTATTTTATAATTGTTTTAACTAACTAATTTTTTTCCAAGGGGAGAAAAAAAAGATAGCCACGTGCATTTGACTTACAAATAGAATTGTAGCCCTGTTAAGGGTTGGGATTGAGAAACAAACTGATGGTGTGCAGCATAG
The DNA here is from genome assembly GCA_016271365.2 of Neoceratodus forsteri. NCBI lineage: Eukaryota > Metazoa > Chordata > Ceratodontiformes > Ceratodontidae > Neoceratodus > Neoceratodus forsteri. Next base: position 211,275,703 of record JADMNL010000026.1, on the reverse strand, counting down.
GAGGCGCCGAGAAAAATCTATTTCACAGTTAGGCTAATATTTTTATTTACTATAACTGAATCCAGACTTCTGGGGGAGAAACAATTGTTGAACGCTGCTTTTAAAAAATGTTTCAGTACTGCAGATTAAAACCTGTTGGGCTGCAAGGATCAACAGTGATCGGGAGTTACCACTCTATAGCTGATGCACAAAATTGCAGCGGAGGGTGTGCCATATGTCACCCTGACCATTGTAATGTGCATTCACGTTTGGAACCACCAGCAGCATTGCGGGCATTTTTGAAAAGGAAGGGGTGGTACACAAGAAGCAACACATGCTGATGTTATCCCCCACCACACTGATGTTATTGCAACAGTTTCATGGTTTGCGTCTGCCTAGCATCACACTTGCAGTGAGGTCTTGGGTACAGTACTCGGGAGAGTGGTGGGGAGTGTTCCAAGAATACCGCTTAAGATGAATCAGCATTTCTGTGCCACTCACAACGGCACAGACAAGGTAACAGAAACACAGCTTCTGTTAGAAACATAGAAGTTGATGGCAGATAAGGACCACAAGGTCCACAAGTCTGCCCATTTTTTTTCTGCCTTATGAATGTGCCATAGGCCTTTACTCTGTCAGTGGCCTATCTATTCATACTCATCTGTATTGCTCCCTTATGCCTATCCCATGCCTATCTGAAGCCCAGCACTTTATTCATATCCACCACTTCCTGAGGTAGGCCATTCCATACATCCACCCTTTCTGTGAAAAATAATTTCCTCACATTACCCCTTAATTGGCCTCCCTCCAGTCTCATGCTGTGTCCTCTTGTCCTGCTATTTTCCCTATATTGAAATATGTTCGAATCTTTCACCTTGTTAATGCCCTTAAGGTGTTTGAATGTTTCGATCATATCACATCTCTCCCTCTTTTGCTCTAGGGTATACATATTGAGCTCCGTTAATCTGTCCTCATATGTTTTTTGATGCAGTCCCTGGACCATTTTGGTTGCCATTCTCTGGACTGCCTCCATTTTGTTAATGTCCTTGTGAAGTTGCAATCTCCAGTACTGCAGGCAGTACTCCAGATGGGACCTAATCAGTGTCTTGTAAAGGGGGATTATTAAACTCCCTCTCATGACTTGTGATACCCCTATTAATACACCCCAATACCCCCCTAGCCTTACCTACTGCTTTAGTGGTCTGCTTGGATTAATTCAGATCATCTGTGATGATGGAGCCCAAGTCTCTTTCTTCCCTTGTGATTGCCAGCAACTTCCCTCCAAACCTATAGGTGGCTTCAGGGTTTCTCTTCCCTATGTGCATGACCTTGCACTTCTTTACGTTAAACCCCAGTTGCCACTCTTCTGACCATTTTGGCAGTTTATCCAGATCTCTTCTCATTCTGCCCATCCCATCTGGATCATCTACTCTGTTGCAGATCTTGATGTCATCTGCAAACAGACAAACCTTACCCTCCAGTCCATCTACAATGTCGCTGATGAAGATATTGAAGGGACTGGCCCAAGAATAATCCTAATTACTCCACTTGTGACTTACATCTTTTGATTGTATACGTTTACCACTCTCTGTTTTCTGCCCACCAACCAGTTTGCCACCCAGTTGACCACCTTCTGACCCCCCCCCAAGCCTACCCATCTTATTAATGAATCTTCTATGTGGAACAGTATCAAACACTTTGCTAAAGTCAAGGTAGGCGACATCAACTGCATCCCCTTTGTCCACCACTCTGGTTACCCAGTCAAAGAAGTCTATAAGATTAGTTTAATAATAATAATAATAATAATAATCTTTATTTATATTGCGCCTTTCAAATACCAAGGCGCATTCCAAAAAGATTAAGTACAAACAAAGTATACAAACAATAATATAAAAACTGTTAAAAACAAATGCAAAACATTAGTCAAAGACACCTTAGGCCCTATTCCATAAAAAGGATTTAAGAGCCTGTTTAAAACTCCCCACGGTCGTACACTCCCTTATCCAACATGGTGGAGAATTCCAAAGGGTTGGTGCCACAAACATAAAGGCCCGGGCCCCAGCTGATTTCAATGTAACCCTAGGAATCTCTAGCAACCCCTCGTTGGCTGAGCGGAGCGACCTCACAGGGAGGTAAGGAGTCAGGAGATCTTTCAGGTAGTCAGGGCCCAGATCATGTAGGGCTTTAAAAGTTAGTAATCTGACTTTGAAGGTGATCCGCCACTGAACTGGTAGCCAGTGCAGACCCCGCAGCACCGGAGTAATATGAGATGTTCTAGGAGTACCTGTAAGTACTCGAGCTGCAGAATTCTGCACCAGCTGAAGACGGCAGATATCAACCCCTGGAAGCCCAAGGTAAAGCGAGTTGCAATAGTCCAGGCGTGAGGTCACAAAGGCATGGATCAGAGTTGGCAGATCGCCGGACGGAACAAGGTGCTTGATTCTGGTGATGTTTCTCAGATGATAAAATGAAGATTTTACCACTTCTGACACTTGAGATCGTAAAGTCAGCCCAACATCTAAGATCACCCCAGATCTCGCACCCGTTCAGAGACCGATGCTTCCATCCCCACAAAACACCCCAGAGGGGGAGCCGGCCACAGGTCCCCCTATCCGGCGATCCGGATCCAAAACCAACACCTTGGTCTTCCCAGAATTCAACTTCACCAACTGGACCTCATCCAATCCTGGATTTCCTCCAGACAGCTATTAAATACTGAGACAGCTCCTTCCTGGTCGGGTGTAAAGGACAGGTATAGTTGGGTGTCATCTGCATTACAGTGAAATCCTAACCTGTACCATCTCACAATGTCTCTGAGGGGAAGCATGTACACTGCAAACAACATGGGGGACAGTATAGAGCCCTGAGAAACCCCACAAAAAAGAGAGAAGGGATCAGAGGAAAAAAACCCTGACACCACCCTCTGAGATCTTCCGGTGAGGTATGATGTGAACCATCTAAGCACAACCCCAGAGAGTCCACAAACACATCTCAGGCACTCCAAAAGAACCCCATGGTCAACGGTGTCAAATGCTGATGATAGATCCAGTAACACTAGAATAGACCATGTTCTCTGATCTCTCACCATCAGGAGATCACTGAGCACCCGAACCAGCACTGTCTCGGTACTATACCTCTTACAGAAGCCTGATTGGAGAGGTTCGTAGATGGTATGTATGGTCAAGTGGGTCTCCAACTGGGCTGCTACCACCTTCTCAATCACCTTCCCTGCAAAGGGGAGGTTCGAGATAGGTCTATAGTTAGCCAGACGTTCTGGGTCCAAAGACGATTTCTTCAACAAGGGTGTCACCACTGCCTCTTTCAGGAACAGGAGATATTCACCCGAGTCAAGAGAGGACCAGACTATCTGTGCTAGAGCCAGTAGAATAGAATCTCCACACCCTAAGATTAGCGGTGTGGGACCTGGATCTAAACTACAGGAAGTAGGACGCAGCCCCTGGACAATCTGCATATCATCCACGATTTCCGGGCGGTCAAAGGTACCCCAGGAAAACAAAGGGATAGTGACCCGATCCTGGGCACCTGCAACTAGCAGAGAACATGTCAAATAGATGTTTGTCCTAATGTCGGCCACCTTATCAGCAAAGAACCGAGCAATCTCATCACACTGTGATTGTGACAATGCTCTATGGAGCTGTAGACAGGCTGGGTTGCACAATCTGTCCACAGTTCTGAAAAGCTGAGCAGGTCGGTTCTGCGCGGCAGAAATTTCCCCGGACAGGAACTCTACCTTCTTATGGGAGATTTCTGACTGATAGAATTGATAATGTTCTAGCAATCTAAGGTGGTCAGCATTCAGGCCAGACCTCCACCAGCAATGTTCTAACCTGTGTCCTAGTCACTGCAACTCCCTCAAAGCCCCATCAAACCATGGGGTTCGAGGTCGGAGGGAGAGAGGATACACATGAACTGGAGCAACAGAGTCCAGGGCAGAGGTAATGGCAGTATTATAAGCCACAACCAACGCCTCTGGATCATTGCTATGTACAGGAAGTTCTGATAGGTCAAGAACTGCCTCAAGACCAGTAGAGGAAACATTCAGCAAGGGGCGGAACTTGACCATCTCCACAGGGGTCGGCCTACAAGGAGGGGCACCAAAATTGAATCTCACAGTGTAGTGATCTGACCAACTGACTGGTTCCACCCCTACATCAGAGGCCTTGATCCCCAGGAGGAAGACCAAGTCAAGAGAATGGCCAGCTTTATGTGTAGCAGTGGTAACCACCTGTGTTAGGCCCAGTGAATCCATTAGCTGGAGGAAGAGTTGTCCAAACTGTGAGAGTTCATCATCGATCCATTCATTAAAGTCACCCAGGACCATCAGCCTGGGTGACTCAAATGCCAGATCAACAATGAAGTCTGCTACTTCCTTAAGGAATTGCTTCTCATCTCCTGGTGGACGGTAGATGAGAGCAATTCGATAGACCACACCTGCTAAAACAGCACATTCAAAAGAAACAGTCTCCTCAACTGGAACACTAGTGAGATCCAATTTGGTCTTGAAACAGACCGCAACCCCCCCCCCGCGGTCCACCCTTGGGCGATGTATCACCGTGTACCCGGCTGGAATTGCGGCCTCCAATACCGGTCCCGCATTATTATCCAGCCAGATTTCAGTGATGCAAGCCAGGTCCTTCGAGGCAACAAGATCTGAGATTATGGCAGTCTTGTTCCGGACAGACCTGGCATTGCACAACATCGCCTGGGTTGGACAGAACTCCTGGGCTGCCCCGACCACCTGCCGATCACTAAGGATGGTGCCCTTGGGTATGAGGACCAAACAGGAAGGCCCATGCTCTAGGCTCCACTTTCCCAGGGCGTCTCCTGAGCTTAGTCACCCTAATGGGAGCGCTCTGCTCATCTCACCTCCACTGTTCACCCCGCCTCCCCCTTATGCGGGCAATACCTAAAGCCCGACAGCGCTGGTAGATGGAAAAAGCCAGGGGGGGGTATAGAAGGGGTAGAGGGAGTGGAGAGTAGAGGCTGAGTAGCACACGACTGGGGGGCAACAGGAAGACACATCTCAAACAGAGCAAATCCTCAAAAAACAATAAAAGTAGTTAAAATCAATTCCTTGTACAGTTAAAGCAGATTAACTAACTACAATAACTAAACAAATTTAAAACCCCAAATCACAGCCAGACCTTTTCTCACCCCCACACCCAACTAAATAGTCAAACCAACTTCAAACAAAACAAATAACTAAAATATCTAACTTAAACAATAGAAACCTAACCTCCCTATTGCATAAAGTAAATAAATAAATAAATCAGCCCACCAGTCCTCTCACAACCTGGGCTACTTAACAAACACAGCAATACAAAACTAAAATAAAATTATAGAAGTTATTCAAAAATTTCCCCTCAGAGAAGTCTCTCACAAATCTCTACAATGGGGAGAATTCGCAGATGTAAAGTGAGTCTTCTCACTGCTCTTATAACTTCCACAAAGTATATAAAATCAAAAAAGTACTTGCTGTGAGATAAATCAGGCTGGCTGTAATCCAACCAACCACAGCCTAAAAGAGTCAAATATAGGGATTCACTGTACCGGACTCACTGACATCCAAAAATTGAACATAAATCCTCAGTTCTTCCAGTTTGGAGATGATGAGACTATCACTAGGCCACAGAGATTCTTCCACCAGCAGTAAGGGAATCACCCCGTCAGGACAGTGGCCCACCACTACGGCTCTGGGACAAGTTCACCCCCCTGATGAACTGCCCCAGAAGCCTGGGGGAATAACAGGCCAGGTCCTCCAACCGACCCCACTCCCCACTCCTGTGTGGGACACTAACCCCCCGAGGCCCCTCACAAGCCCAGCAATCAGCTCAGCTCTACTCGGCGCAGCTCAAAATAATCAGGGAATGTTACTTCAAAGGGCATCTCAATAGATCCACAGTTACACACAGGGTGCCGTCTCCCAACTCCAATTTAAACTGGTGCTCTGGTCTACAGGAGCCAAACAAGTCACCTTGACAGGACCTTCCTGTTGTAAACCCATGCTGTCTTGGATCCTGTGCTCCTATGAATTCCAGGTGTTGCACTACCCTTTCCTTAAGGAGTGCCACCATAATCTTGCCTGCTACTGAGGTAAGACTGACTGGTCTGTGGTTCCCTGCCTCCTCCCTGCTACCAGTCTTGTGGAGCAGGATCACATGAACCCTTCTCCAGTCTTCTGGGGCCTCTTCTGTGCACAGAGATTCAATAAACAGTTCTGATAATGGCTCTGCTAGTTCCACCCTTAGCTCCTTTAGTACCCTGGGATGTATGCCTTCCAGTCCCATTGCCTTGTCCACCCTGAGCTTAGTGAGCTCTTGTAGGACCCTTTCTTTTGTGAAGGGACTTGTGCACCTCCCTCCCCCCTGTGTCCATGGTGCTGAGCTGTGGGCCCTGCCCTACCTTTTCCTCAGTAAATACTGAACGGAAGTATCTATTTAGGATAGATGCTTTTCCTTGGTCCTCCTCCACACACTCCTCTGTATCCCCTTTGATCTTAGCAATACCACCTCTGGACTATCTCCTTTCACTGATGTATCTATAGAAAACCTTGTCCCCTTCTTTTACTGTTCGTGCTAGTGTTTCCTCAGTTTGGGCCTTTGCCTGCCTTAGTGCTTTCCCTGCTTCCCTTTGGGAAGTTGGGTATGCCTCCCTATCTTCATCCTGCTGAGTTCCCTTATATTTTCTGAAGGCCAGTCTTTTGGCTCTGACCTTTTCTGCTCCTGTTTTTCAGAACCAACATGGTTTCCTCCTTCTTTTGCTCTTGTTTTTCTCCCTAACACAATGGGATGTTGCTTCAAGTATTGCATCCTTAATGCTTGCCCACTTTGCCTGTACCCCCTCACCTGTATTTCTTCTTGCCAGGGCTAGCTTAACTCTGTTGGTCATCTTATCAAAGTCAGCTCCTCTGAAGTCCCATATTTTCACGTGGGAATGGGCTGATTTAGGTCTAGTGGCCAAATTGAACCATACAATGTGATGATCACTGGCCCCCAGGTGACCTTCTACTTGGAGTTCTGTGATCCTTTTCCCATTAGTCGTTACTAGATCTAGGATAACCCTGTCTCTTGTGGGTTGTTGTACAGTACCAATTGTTTGAGGCCCTCTCCCAGCAGGGAATCCACTATGTGTCTAGTTCTGGCGGATGTTCCTGCTGGTATTGACCAATCTGTATCTGGCATGTTGAAGTCTCCCATTATCAGAACCTCCCCTTTAGCTGTCATGTTTTGTGTATCATCTAACAGTAATGTGTCTATGTCCTCTCCCTGGTCTGGAGGCCTGTAGACAACCTCAGTTCGTATGGCTGTCCCATTTCCTGTTTCCAGGGTGACCCACAGTTCTTCTGGCTCCTTATGTGTATTCTGAATTTCTGTAGCTTTGATATTTTCATTGACATAAAGGGCCACTCCACCCCCCATCCCCTTTTTGCACCTCAGTCTCTCCTGAACAGTATATAGCTGGGTACTGAAGTCTCCCAAATGTGGTTACTGGTGAACTATGTCTTGCTAATGGCTACTATGTTAAGTTTAGCCTCTGTCATTGTTGCCTGCAGGTCTGGGATCTTATTTCCCAGACTGCGGGCATTTGTGTACATGATTTTCCATTGGCCAGATTTCAGTGTGTTAGTTGTTGGGTGAGGTCCAGCATTTCCCCAGCATGTCGTATGGGGAGCCAGACCTTTTTCCTTACCTGGTGATGCAAATAAACTACAAACATGATGAACTCCTGTTTGATCACTAGCTGTGGGGGAGGGGTGTTCTTCCCATTCGATGTATCAGGTGCTGCATCCCTCTCCCCATTGGCTAGTTTAAATATTCATCAAATACATCAAACTCCTGCCCCAATGCACTGACTCCCTCCTTAGTCATATGCAGTCCATCAAAATTTAAAGAACTTTCACTCCCAAAATTGTTGCCAGTTACCTACAAATGTGTGTCCTTTTTCCTGGCACCAACCCTTGAGCCACATGTTTAGCTCCCCTATCTCCCCTTCTCTGACCTTCTGTCCTACTGTTCCCCTCTCCCAGATTGGCAGGATCTCAGAGAAGGAGAAGCTGGAAGAAATGGATGGCAGTTTGTCTCCCATCCTGGCCAGGTGTTCCTTGGTCTTCACAAATGACTGTCTGGAAAGTTTGTTAGTCCCTATGTGTACCAGGACATCAATGTTTTCTCCTGCTTCCTGCATGATTTTAGCAATGTGGTCGGTGTTTCTTCACACTCATGTACCTGGGAAACATTTGACCATTATCCCTGCCTGGAGGTAGGTATCAGCTCCCTGAATCATGCAGTCTCCTATGATCAGTGTTTTTTGTGTTGCTTTTTTTGTTGTTGTTTTGGTCCCTGTTTTGGGTGAGTTTTGTTGTGCTAACTCTTGTGCTGCAGTGTCCTGCTCTGCAGTGTCCTCTGCTCCTTCATTTGATTTTGGAGATTGAGGCAGATACCTGTTTGCAGTTTTTATATGGTTTGTGGAGGTGATACGTTGGAGAGCATTAAGTGATGGGGCACTCGATTTGCCCTTCCTAACCACCTGCCAACCTCCCGGACCAACTACCCTCTGCGGTTGAGATACTTCAGATGGATATTGGGGAAATGGCGGGTGGTTCTTATAATATATTTCCTCCGGAATATGCATTTTGAGGTGCGCAATCTCTGCCCATGCTGCCTGGAGCTGAGCCCTTAGATATACAATGGTCCAGCATATAGAACAGCATCCTAAATACTGTATAACTGCCCTTTGGAAAAATGTCCCGCAGTACCTGCAGTTAGTAATATTCATTTCACTTGAGTTGCCGAGTTTACAACCTGGTCTGAATAATTAGAAGGAGGAAAATGAAAGCAAAATGTTTTTTTTTGTATAACTTTTTATAACAAGTTAAATTACTTGTGCCCCTGAAAGTGAGGTCACTGTGTGGATACCCCTCTGTTCCTTCCCTTCCTGCTTTACTACAGGAAATGTCACGACTGTGCTACTCTATAAGAAGAGTGTAGCATGGGGTGGTTGCGGATGGGGGCCCTTCCCCTGCCAAAAAAGAACCATGGATGAAAAAAACAAGGTGGTAAGAGCAGAATCAATCAATCAACAACAAATGCAGTAGCCCTGAAAGCTTAGCCTAATGTTAGATAAAACTATAAAACCTGTAAAGCGCCACCTGTAATAATTTCACAGAAGATATACCCTGCAAAAAACACTGCTACAGAGAAAAATAAAGCAGTAACATAAGATATACCTTGCAAAAAAACAATTTGAGTCAGAGAAGATTACAGCAGTAATCTGTAAGTACAAAACAGTAACAACCCTGTAGGCACACCCTGTAATAATGCAGCAGAAGGTATACCCTGCAACAGCAGTTTGAATCAGAGAAGATTACAGCAGTAAAATGTAAGCAAAAAAACAGTATCAAATCTTGTGAGCACAAAAGAAAATAACAACATACAGTAAATCTGCCTAGCAAAAGGGAGCCTTAATCTTTTTCCTTGCTCTGATAATGTTCCTTGCTCTGTCCTTACAAGCAAACCTAGAAGAAAAGAGCTCAGGTGAAGCTAGGTGCCTTTGCCAGCAAACCTAGGCTTACTGCCAGTTCCACTGCAGAGCAGATATTTGTACCTAATCAGCATTTTGAAACGTTTCTTTTTGTATCTTAAAATGTTATTGAATGTTTTTGAGGACAATAGTAAAGTAACACACAATATAATAATGCTATTGCCATTTAATTAAAACAAAATGTGCCTCAACCATTGGTTACAGTCAATATGGTCCTATTAGATTTATGAAAACAATATTTAAAGAAAAACTACTGGCAGAGGTGAGGCCCCAACCACTGCACTGATCGGGGCTTCACCTCTCAGATCACCCCTGCAGGCACCATATTAAATTAAGACTTTTATTTCCTGAATACTCATAAAAATTGCCCAGACCTCCTGTGGAACTGGCATGTTTAAATATGGTGCTCCTCAACCCTCCCCCTCGCAATCACACTGGTAACATTGTGAGAAAAAACACGACACTGACCCTTCCTCAATAGTGCCCTTATGTACGGAGATTTTATGTATTTATTTTTCAATTCATGTTTTTATTGCTTTTAAGAAACAAAAGAAATACAATACATAAAACATGGGAACAGGCAAGGACCACCGATGTTAATAAATACGTCTGGCCAGGGGGGAAACCCCATGGAGATACAACTCTAAACATGGTCTGCAGACAGAATGTATATATACTAATTAGTAACAGCAGAGGAATACGAATGCTGAACCAATATAAACCTATAATGGTACATATATCAGCTATGATAATAGATGTATCTTGGAGGCTAAAGGGGGGCACTGACTAAGGCGGGGGGAAGCAAGGATGTATACACAGTATGGAAAGAAAGGGGGAAAAAGAAAGCTATACAACCATCTGTTCATTCCAAGGGTACAGAAGCTGATGTGGCATGCAACAGCCCTAAGTTATAGTGCAGAAGGGGAGAGAATAGAAAGGAGTGCCAGATTTTGTCATAGAGGTCCAATGTACAATTAGTGGAATAATGAACCTTCTGTATATGAAGATTTTATAATGTCTGTATCTCCAATGCCCAGCACTATTTTTACAGAATTTGCCTAAATTCCATGTGTATAGTAGGCATATCTGTGGGATTTAGGCAAATTCTGTAATAATAGCACTGGGCATCAGAGATTCGAACATTACAAAATCTCCATACATAAGGGCACTATTAAGGAAGGAACAGTGCCACGTCATTTTGTCTCGATGTCACGAGTGCAATTGCAGGGGGTGGGGGGGGTTGAGGAGCGCCATGTTTAAAGATGCCAGGTCATGGGATATTTGGGCAATTTTTATGAGTATTCAGGTAATAAAAGTCTTAATTTAATATGGTGCCTGCAGAGGGCATCTGAGAAGTGAAGCCCTGATCTATGCAGCGGTTGGGGCTGCACCTGTGCCTGTATAACTCATTTAACACTGTGATATTTTTTAAAGTTGGTGAGTAGCTAATACATCTGATCAACATTTTCTCCAAGTTGGTGATGAGCCCTTCCTTCCACTGCTTTAAAATTATTTCTTTCCCCTACAGCTGAAGCAATTTCCAGTATGGGTCTCATGAGATACAGAAGAAGAAAACCCGAGAGACTCTCAGAATGTGAATAACTGGAGAAATAAGTCAGAAGGGACATTAGATTCATCATGTCTGCCTCCCCCCCCCCGTAACATTCAACTGTTGAATAGCATTACTGATTTGATTCCTGAACAACTGTTTGGTGTCTGTACAGATCTTTAAATCAGACATATACACTTAAAAGCCTCAGATCCACTCCCACTCACAACCTCAGTCAACGAAGTCAGGAAGGTGATGAGTGGGGCGCCACAAGGTCCGGTTCTGGGATGGATACTCTTCTGTATGATTCATCTGTGGCATAAGGGAGGCACACAGGAAAGCATTAGCCAATTCATAGATGACACCAGATTATATGGCAGGGTAGACACCGAAGACGGGATTAAGGGAAAGAGGGGAACTGCTCGTGGTCAGCAAAAGACAGAGCAGGACATAATGAGGGTTCACCCTGATATCTGCCCTCAAGCAGGATATACTCCCCTTCTGCAGCTTCTGTGTCTTTATGGATACCCAGTTGGTGGCGTTTATGGCAAAGAATCGCCACTCCCTTTTGCATAGAGGAGCAGGCGCTGTAATACATTTGTTCCACCCAACTACATCTAAGTCTGCTGGCTTCTGCGTTGCAAAGGTGGATCTCCTGTACAAGTTCATTATCACACTGCATGTCTTTCAGTTTAATGAGGACTTTTCTTCTCTTTTTAACACAATTTAGACCCCTCGTACTCCAGGTTATTATTTTTAAAGTGTCATAAGCTGACATGATTGGGCAGGTTACCAGACTGCTAGGTCTTGCTATATGAAATACCTCTCAACCCGGGGCAACCAGGCCCCCCAACCCCCCCAACCAATATGTACAGTTATACATGAATACAAATGTCCATTTCTCCACACTGTTCAGCAGTAAAGAGATTTATATTGCATACAAATAAAAAAGTGAAACACACAATATTACTTTTCAACACTAGGTGACTCCAGCTAACAGAGGAAGGCTTGTAGCTACTATTAATTAGCAGCTGAGGCGGTAATTACACTGTCACCTACACAGAACCTGAGTTTGGATACAAAAAGTGTGCAAACTAACCAGCTTCTTCCATTCCTCCTTAAGTCATCTTAAATTGTCACCAGCTATGGGGGAAGAAAATATAGGCTTCAAGGTAGGTGTAGGGGGAGACAAGAATTATTACTCTCTAGCCTGATAACCAGGTCACTTTAACCAGAGATAGGGGTAGCTTTCTGTGATGGTCTGCACTCTGGCTCTCTTTTAATGGATACCCCTAAGAGTGGAGATCTGTTTTCCTACCAACTGGTGAGACGTGACTAGGTCTATCGAAACCTCCCTTAATTCGACTGAAACAAAATAAAGGAGAGGGATTTGGAAGCAGGCTAAAAGGAAGAGGCTGGTACAGGGAAGGGGTATAACCTAAAAACTCCTCAGGGTGGTGTTAGCGTGAGTCATTCAGTTCAAGATTAGAAGAAATAGTGAGCAAGCTCCTTCTTCTCTTTCACTCATCTAATAGTTCTGCTGAGAGAGTGAGTGAGGACTCCTGGTCTGATGCTGGACACCTTAACATTATTTTTTTTGTTTTGAAATTCAAAATGCTTTATTAAGTATTCAGTTACAAACACACAGGTAACAACATGGGTAATGACAATGAGAAACCCTCCACCCACCTCCCTCCACCTTCCCCATTCCCACCCTCCCCACCCACTCATCTCCCCTCCTCCCTTCTCTCCCACTCCCACCCTCGGCCCCGAAGTGAGTAACAACAACAGGTTATCCCTACATAAGACAAGGAGATGTTGTACATTTTGAGGGCTTCAGGGAGCTAGAGAGCATGGTTAGGTTAGTTCAAATATAATGCATATAGTTTACCCCATTTCCAATTGAATTGGGCCATATTATTTTTGATGCTCGCTATCATTCTTTCTGCTTGCAGATAGAATGAGATTTCATGCAGCCATTCAGTATGGGATAACACTGTTTGATCCAACCAATGTTTAAGTACCAGTTTTTTGACAGTCATAGAGATAAGGGAGATATGATATCTACGTTCTTTGACCCCTATCTCTGAGAAGTCCCCCACCAGGCATATAATGGGAGTAAAGAGCCCATCAAGACCTAGTAATGGGTCCATTTGAGACTGGATAGAGTTCCACAGAGGAGAGACTTTTTCACATGACCAGAAGACATGGTGCATGGTCCCATTTTCTTTTCCACATCTAGTGCAGGCAGGAGACTGGAGCTGACCCATTTTAACCAATTTGACGGGGGCATAATACATATAATTGAGGATTTGATATTGACTGAGCCTTAGGCGGTCTTGGGAGTTATATATATAAAGGTTCTTCCAGATTGATGCCCAATTAAATACATGGCCAGAGATGAGGGTTTCCAAGACTTTAGACCCTTTTGAAGGGTTGGGATAAAACTCTGATAGTAGGAGATTATATATTTGGGCCACCCCATGAGGTTGGATAGCTAGATCCTGTAACTGATTAATTAGCGTACCTAGTTCCGATGATTTGAGAGTGGGACCAAATTTCTGCAATAGAAGGAGCCTCAGCTGGAAAACTTTGAAAGTTTGCTGAGGAGGGATGCGAAACCTAGCTAGGATTTCTGGTGTAGTGAGAATCCTTTTGGGTGAGTAGAAATCTGCTAGCTTAGCACCTTGAAGCTGGGGGAGCCAATCAATCGAGAGCATGGAGTATCCAATTTTCGGGACGGATTGCCTACTATTGGTTGTGATGCATCCTTAGCTGGGAACTTATGAAGTGAGGAGCAGAGCTGTGAGAAAACTTTGATTGAGGTACCTATTACGGAACTTTTTATCTTATCTGGTAAAGATCTCATGGGGGTATGGAAGGCTGCACTGGGGGAAACCTTAGCAGAGATAGATAAATCTGACTCTATGCTTAACCATAGCGGAGTATATTCAGTCTCTGGGCGCTGGTGTAGAGGGGAGAGCCATTTGCCGCATTTTTGAAGATGACTAGCCCAGTAGTAATAAAGGATGTTAGGGAGTCTGAACCCACCCTTGTCTTTGGCTAGTGTAAGCTTATTGTAAGAGCATCTTGGAGTCTTGTCCAGCCAAATAAAATTGGTAATGATAGAGTGGATATGACGAAAAAAAGAGAGAGGAAGCCAGAGATTTAGCATATTAATAGGGTAAAAGAGCCTCAGCAAAATATTCATTTTGATTATATTTATCCTGCCCCACAGCTAGATAGGTAAAGTTTTCCATCTTTGGAGATCTTGCTGAATCATTTGAACAATATCTTCTAGATTCTTTTTCCTGAGGGTAGGGATGTCTGTTGCTAGATGTATACCAAAGTACTTAATGGTTTGAGGAGACTAGCGCATTCCAAATCTAGAAAAGTCCTGACTGAAGGTGTGATGATTTAAAGGGAAAATTTCAGTTTTGTTGCAATTTAGCTTATAGTTAGAAAATAAACCAAACTCATCTATCACTGTCAAGACCACTTCAAGAGAAGAAGGGGGATTCACTAGATTAAGTAAGATGTCATCTGTGTACACTGAGAGTGGGAGGATAAGGTTATCCAGGGTTATACCCCGTAGGCTCGGCGAGGTCTTCAATTTCTGAATCAGTGTTTCTAAGTAGAGGTTAAAAAGAAAAGGGGATAAGGGGCATCCTTGTCTGGTGCCCGATGGGAGAGAGAAGCGTGGGCAAAAGACCCTGTTGCAGTAAATTCTGGCTGTTGGGGCAGAGTAGAGTACTTGGAGCTATTTGATAAAGCCCAAGAGGAAGCCCATCCCATGAAGGGTGCACCATAGAAATTCCCAGTCTACTCTCTGTCGAAAGCTTTTTTGGCATCTAGGGAAACTAAAGCCATGGGGTAAGGGACAGATTGGGCATAAGGGAGAACATGAGCTAGTTTGTGAAGGTGATCCCCGAAGACCTATTTGGTACAAACTGACTTGTTCTGGACTAAGGAGTATGGACCAGATTTTCCAAATTCTGGTGGCCAGGATTTTCGAGAGAATTTTGAGGTCACAGTTAAGTAAAGAAATGGGACGGTAACTGGAGGGTTGAAGAGGAGGCTTGTCTGGTTTAAGAAGGAGAATAATAGTGGCCTCTAGAAGGAAGGGGTCTACAGAGTCAGCAGAAGGCATGTATTGGTAGAGGTTGAGTAGGTAGGGAAATAGCTCTTTAATGAAGAGTTTATAAAAGTTGGAAGGGAAGCCATCTGGGCCTGGGGATTTGTCTAAAGCTAAGCTATTTATGGCTTGTATGACCTCAACCTGTGTTATTGGAGAAGATAAGGAAGCTTGTTGTAGTTCTGTTAAGCTAGGGAGCTGGATGCTCGCTATGTATTCCTTCATCTCTCGCAGAGCTGGCGGGGATGGCCTTTTATCGTATAGTACAGAATAAAAATCCTCAAAGACTTTAGAGATGTCTCTAGGGAGGATTTTAACCACGCCACTCGTATCTGAGATAGTCTGAATAAATCTTGAGCTCTCTATTTGTCTTATCCGAAGAGCCAGTAGGCGTCCAGCCTTATCCCCTTGATCGATGTAGGAGGATTTGGACTTAAGAATGGTGTATTAGCCTTTCCCTCTTAATAAGTCTAAGTATTTATTTCTAAGTGAGATAAGGGTAGTAATAGAAGTTGGTGGGGATGAGGAGGTGAGGGAATGTTCTAAGGAACAGATTTGTTCTAGAAGTTCTCTGGCTCTAGCTTCTCGGAGACGCTTCCGTTTAGATGCTAGCCGGATTAATTCTCCCCTTAGGAAGCATTTTAGCACACACCAGACCTGATCTAACCTAGGGACAGAGTGTAAATTATCTTCCATAAACTGTTGAATGAGGGACTTGATTTTGGAGATAATGAATTTGTCCTTGAGGAGCTGTGTGTTTAGTTTCCAAGTAGTATCCCTCTGTAAAGTGGTGGAAGGGATAAGTTGAAGCCAGACAGCCACATGATCTGAGAGAACAACTGGCTTTATACCCCCTCCCAGGGTCCCAGCTAGTAAGGCCAAACTTATTAGGAAAAAAATCTATTCTAGAGGATGTGAGGTGCACCTGGGAGTGAAAAGTGAAAGCTTTTGTGGAAGGATTTAGAACTCTCCAGGGGTCACATAACCCTAGGAGGTCCATCAGGTCGTTAAGCGCATTTTGGGCTGACGTTGGGGGCCTAAGGAGTTGGGCTGACTTATCTAATGCCTGTGATGGTGGGAGGTTCCAGTCCCCACCTAGGATAAAAAAGGCTGTCAATAAGGATGCTATTTTATCTGAGAGGTCCATAAGGAAGTTTGGATCTCCCCTACTGGTCTGTAGATACTTCCAAGTATGGTAGGGGCTGTATCTAACAAACCCTTTACAAGACCAAATCTACCCTGAGGGTCTATGACAGTGGCTTCTGGCTGAAAAGGAACATTTTTCTTAATTAGGAATACCACTGTTTTCCTGGCTGTGGAATCTCCTGCTGAAAAAGTAAGTTGGACCCCTTGCCTCCGGAAGCAGATTGCTTCCTGAGTGAGCAAGTGGGTTTCCTAAAGAAAGCTGATATAGGCTTAAAGCATAGATGAGTGCTTGAGTATTTGATATCGTTTGATCTGCTCTCGGGCTCCCCTTACATTCCACGAGACCAATTTAAACTTGTGGTTAGCCATAATCAGACGTGTTCTTCACATATCCAAGAATAATATGTGAAAATGTAGAAGATCCAGGGCCACCCCCCTTCCCCAAACCCCTGTTCTCTATCCAGATATTAAACAGTGAAAGTGCAGTAACCAGCAACAACATTTGCAACAATGAAAAAAGGGAAATACGTTGAATTAACCTTGGCTATAGTGCATATTGACATGTATAGATGAGACCCCTCCCCCCACATCCCCCTGTCTTGAAGTTATCCCTAATAAGGAGAATACTGTCGTAATAACTACTACCCCCTTACCCCAGCAACTATTTACACAGGGTTTCCTTAATGTCGGCGTCACAGTATCTGAAATGGTATTTAGCAGAAGGAAAACCCAACCCAGTTCAGCTCCTAATCCCATTTCTATTGAAATGAATATCAGAGGCCAAGCAGAAATAAATGGCCATTACCCTGGCACTTTGGAGCACGATAGAGGATGCCATATCTTATGAGTCAAGCTTCGAAGAAGTGATAAGGAGCTGACCCCCCCCTTATTCGGCACACTATGCAGCTCTACCTTGAGCCTGCTCAACCTGGAGTCCTCCCCCCCCCCACTGCATGTACCAGTACGTATCTTTAATGTTTCCTTGAGGCCCAATTTCAAGAGCCTATCACCTCATATAGGCTATACGAGGTGTAACCCTGTTTGAGGTGGGCTCAGTCAAGTGTGCAAGCCCCAGTCTCTCCGGAGACTACTCAAATTTAGGATGGGAATTAGCCCCTTATAAAGTAAGCCCAGTGTCTCGTTGAGTGACCAATGTCATTGAGTCAATCTGAACTTGTTCAAATCTTCTTGTAGATTCTCATGTCCAGTTTACTGAGGATTTGAATCATAAGCTCCCGGATATTGACTCAATTGCAATCCGGAAAGTAGAAGTCCTTTACATCATCAAGCGGGTGACAACATTTATTAACAAGTTCCCACCTGCTCCCCACCCGCCAGAGATGTACAGCATTTCTGTCTTAATTCAGACCGTAGCTTTTAACCACAAAGCTAGTGAAGATCAATAGTAAGACAAGTAAACCATTAAATCAATACTTGCAATGGGTAAGAGTGCAGGAGTCCCCGGGAGTTTGAGTGTGAGGAAATACCAGGGGGAAGGAGACTGCTGTAGGGCCAAGTTTTGTCCCTTATGAAAATACTTCCCCCGGGGTCACCTCGGAAATATGGTTCTTTCAGTTTGATCAGGATCACACCATGGATGACTGCTACTAGTGTTGAGGCCTTCATACTGCTAGGAGAATATCGACCCTCTTCCCCTGCTGAAAGGCCCCGCCACCCCGGGAAAGGAAAAGTCCTACAAATCCAGTAACCCTCAAAATACGCTAATTACACAGTAAATAGGAGGGTTTAACCTCCAATTAGGTAGAAACCATCTTGCAGTCGAAAGAGTCATTCAGCCTGCTTTAAAGAGGTCTGGCAGCTTGCTCGCTAGCTCAGTCGCAGCTTGTGAGTGTGAGTCGTAAGACAGCCATGTGCCCTCAAGGGAGACTTGTAATTTCCCTGGATACAGCATTTTGAAGGGGATACCAACTGCGATTAACTTACTCACTGTAGGATGAAATGACGTTCGCTTTTGACGGGTTTCATAGAGTAGGTTTTGTGTGACTCTCAGCTTGGTACCTTCCCACATTATTGCTTGTAGCTCTCTCACCTTTGAGAGGACGTGCTGTTTCTCAACAAAGCTTAGGAACTTTAAAATTATTGGTCTGGGAGGTGCTCCTGGTTGTGGTCTGGGTCTAAGTGATCAATGAGCTCTTTCAATTTGGTAAGTGGGGTTGAGTGGGGAAGGGCCCACGACTTTCAGCAGGAACTTCTATAAGAAGGCAATGGTGTTAGACCCTTCTTCCATCTCCGGTCAGCCCATGATTAAAATATTGTTTTGTCTGCTTCTCCCCTCGAGGTCTTCTGCCTTCAGTTGTAATTTCTGGACCTGCTGGTGGAGCTGTACAATTTCTGGGTTAAATTTGTCTCTCTACCGTTCAAGGGAGGTGGAGCGGGTCTCCGTATCTCCCACTCTCCGGGTGAGGTCTCCCCCGATGGATTTCAGCTCCAATGAGATCTCAGAAAGGGTTTCCCTGAATGGCAATAATTCTTGGAGGAAACAATCCTCTGTCAGTGGGATTGACTGACAGGATGTAGATCCACTTTTACCAGCCGCAGCTCCCTGAGCCTTGGACTTCTTAGGCATTTTTTCAGGTGATGGAGGCGGCATGTGTTTTAGTGGGGCCTGCCTCATATCAGCATCCATCACGATAATTAAAACCGATTGTGATGCGGAGTTTATTAAGATCGATTGCTGAAGGTAGGCTCTCACTGATGCCCTGGATATTTTAAGTAAAGCTCTACAAAATTAGTCTTTAAACGGCAGTGATTAGAGGTGAAAGAAGGAGCTCCAGATCCTTGCTGCTGCTAGGTTGCCTGCATCATGTGACTCCACCTTAACATTATTTTAACTGTTACCTGATCTGTTTTCCAACAGCACAAATTACTAAGGTCCATATTGCCCTCCTTCCTCTGTAACATCCCTAATCCCTTTGGAAATTACAGGAACTGCAATGGCTCTCACCGTAATTCGTGGTAGTTAATACCATTCAAGTAAGCTGGTGTACTCGCCTTGCACTCACTGCATGCTTCAGATGGCTACCCATGTAAGGGCCAATCAGATAACAAGTATGCTCAGTCAGATTTTGCATGGGGGTGAATATAGGGACTGCTGTCTAGGAAACCAGATAAAGTGCTATGAAATGTTATTGTGGAAGGTTAAGGATGCAAAGGAAAGGCAATGCCTGAGAAACAGTCCCGCGTCTCGCTACTCCATACTAACATGGCTTCAGATATTACCCTTACAAACACGGCAATATTAAAACTTATGAAAAATAATCCATCAGCTTTTGCCAAGAAATGCTCAACTGAACAAAGTGGATGACCGAAACAAGGAGGGTTTACTGATCTGCAAAGTTTCTAGTGGCCAGCAGGCTGAACACAAGGCTGTTCCTCATGAACAGAGCCCTGTTTCTGTGTCCCACGCTGTTAAAGTCTAACATGGCCTGCTAACATTTTTCAGTGATCAGCGCTGTCTCAGGACAGAAAGGTGCCCTATTTCGATGATGTGCTCAGTCTTTCTTTAGAGCTTTCTGCAGGTTTTAATATCAGGTACCTGCACCATGGACAGTTATCTCAGTGGGAGGCTACCTTGCATTGTAGACACAAAGATAATATTAAGTAGGTAATCGCTCAATTACGCTACTCAGAGCGATCTGGACACAGTAAGAACCCAGATCAGTCATGGAGCAAGCTCTGGCTGTGGGAAAGACACATGCCCAAGGCTAGTTTGTTGTCGGGGGGGGGAGGGGACTCTTGCTGATCGTCCATCTTGTTCCTTTGCACTCGACGACTGGACGAGGTCCCTGGCAGCATAATGTCTATCTGAGTCTGCGGTCCCAAGTGCTCTTGGAAATATCCATCTGCTTCTGCTGGCATTTAAAATTGGACCACCTTGCTCTGGAAGGTTACTTGTAATATTGCTGGGTAAAGCAGGGAACACTGGTTATTTCTATTATGAAAACCCTGCTTTGCTTTGCTTTGTCAAATGTGTGCCTTCTCTCTAGTTCGGCATGTGGGTAGTCAGGAACGAGTTTACTATCCGCCACCTCAGGTTGCTGATAGCTGCTTGTAGAATGATTTTTTTTATCGAGGAATCACAGCAGCTTGAAAATAAGGGGTTGTGGTCTGGAACTGTTGGGCGCTGAGTGGGATCTGCATATCTGGTGGGCCTGCTCAATTTCAAAATCATATTCCTCCAGTCTTAAGATTAGCCACAGTGGGAGGTTGGTTCAAAGGTATGTGACTGCATCCTTACCTTCACTGCCCTCCAGTAGACCCAGGATTCTTAAATTCTTTCACCTTCCCTGTCCTTCAGAGTATTAACTACCACTCAGGGTCTTCCAGTTTGCCCATCAGCCAGGTTATAAGTTGCTCAGCAGCCACGAGACACTGGTCACAGGCTATTGCTCTTTCTCAGATCGTGGTAATCTTACTTGCACTTTTGGCCACCCTAGTCATTTGCATAGTAAGACTCATTTGTGTATCTACCATTGTAGCTTGTAACGTTTCTATAGAATCTGCAAGTTTATTGAGCCACGCAGGTTGTTCCTCTGGCGTGGCTATAATGGGTCTCTGGGCTATGACAGTCATCTTGGAGGGAAGGAGACGCTGGTCCAGAGGGGAAGCCAAAGAGTCTCTTATTCTTTTTTGTGGTGAGGATGGCAGTCCCAAATCTTTCAAATCGCTCCACATACCTTGTTGCTATGTCCTCCTTGTGATTGGGAGTCCCCCAGTTGTAAGAATCGATGGATGGAGGATAATGGAATATGGATCTGGTCGGGAGCTAGAGAACTAAGCAGCCATCACAGTCAGGTGCTCATGTGACCACCTTCCTATAGGAATTCTGAGACAATCTCATCTAGTATTTTTCTTTTCGTAAATCTTTCACTATAGAACATATTTAAATTTGGGGGGCAAGATCATTTTTATAGAGTTTACTCCCAGACTGATAATGACAATTTATTCAATTTTCCTAATTCCAAATGAGTATCTGATAGTGTCGGTCTAAAATGATTCCATATAATTTTGAGTATATCTGGTAAGATTTTAAAGCTTAAATAAGTGATATTACCTTCCATCCATTTGACCTCAATACTTCCTTTAAGCTCTGATATTTGACTCGGTGGGTTGCTATACGAGCTGTTAAAATCAACTTCCTCATCAAAAAACAATGTGTCTCACAGGGGAAACCCCAAGCACACATGGAATATTTTGAATGACCTCATTGGCAGAGGGCAATGCAATGAACAAATCACCCTCTCCTCTAATGGACAAGTGGTCTCAGATCCCCATGAAGTCTCAATGCTCTTTAAAAACCACTTAGGCAACCTTGATAAGTATAAGCCCAACCTGCCCCTTCTCCCGCACCTGCCCCCCAGTCCCCCACCACCCCACACCCCAGTTTTTATTTTCACTTCCTCTCATGCACCGAGGTGGTCAAACTTATCAAAACAAACAACCCCCACCCCTACACTGAAAACATAGACTACAGGATCCTTAACAGGGTTTGCGAATTCCTTGCCGTCCCCCTTACAAACATTGTCAACCATTCCCTATGCTCTGGCACTCTTCTTCTCAAATGGAAATGGACCATCATCAAACCCCTCCATAAATCAGGTAATAAAGAAGATATCAACAACTATAGATCCATCTCCCTCCTCGCCCCCCTTTCCAAAATCTTAGAAAAAATTGTTCTAACACAAACCATTGGTTTCCTCAAGAAATATGACCTATTTACCGAGGCACAACACAGATTAAGAGTAGGCCATAACACCGAGACTGCCCTTATTAAATTTACTAACTTCATCAATAGGGCATTCGATGAAGGCCTCTACACTGGGTCGGTCTTCACTGACCTCACTAAAGCATTCAACCTAGTCGACTACAATGTCCTTCTCACCACCCTCACTAGCTTACATTTCTCTTTGGATATTGTAAGCTGGTTTCGCAACTAACTCAGTCATATGTCCCATCAAACCACCATAAGTGGTGTCCTCTCTGATTCCTGCCCCATAAAATACAGAGTACCCCAGGAATCCATCCTGGGCCATCTTCTTTTCAACCTTGTTGTCAACTCCCTCCCAGGCATCTGTTCGCACACAAAACTTATCCTGTATGCGGACGATGCTGTATTTTTCTGCAAGAATAAGGATCCCTCGTCCCTACGTGATAAACTCCAGCATGATTTTCTCTCTCTCCACTCCTGGTTCTCGGCTCGAGGGATCAGTCTAAACATGAAGACCAAATCCATGTTTTTTTCCAACCTTCAGAAATCAACTTCCTTTGATTTCATTCTGCACAACAATGACAGCTACCTAACTGAGAGAGTGAATGAATTCAAATATCTTGGTCTGCACCTTGACAGCCACTTAAACTTTGATACCCACATAAACCTGCTAATTAAGAAAGCCCATCAAAGGATTGGCATACTCTACAGGGTGAGGTCTTTCCTCACCACTGAATCAAAGACTCTCCTAGCCACCAATTTCTTACTTCCACTGTCTGACTATGGTGCTGTAGTCTACTACCCTCCCCTCTTCCTGGGTAGTTTAAACCAGCTCTGTACCACCTACTATAACGTGATCCACTTTGTCACTGGGCTGCTGAGACTCACCCACCACTGTGGCCTCTACAGGCTATCAAACTGGCTCCCCCTCGACAGACTCAACAGCAAAATCCTCACCTTTTTCATAAGCTTTCCCTTGGCCTCCTCCCTTGCAGCATAGAATCCATTTTCCCTTTGTCAGTTCCCCCACAGTACCACCACATGCTCCTCCTCCCCCTCTTTCACTACCCCCCCTTTTGTCGCACCTCCCATGGCCAAAAGACCCTCTCCTACAAGGGCACTAAACATTTCAACAAACTCCCTCCTTCCCTCACCCACTGTCAATCTGCTGCCTCCTTTAAGCACAGCTTAAGGAAGCACCCCCCTTGTCCTTTTGCTGCAAGTGCTCTGTTTGCTTAACTGTTCCGATCATGTGCCCCCCAGTGTCTCTTCCTTCTTAACCTTTCTAAGTGCCTGAGGTAAGTCCCCCCCATCACAGTTTACTTCTTCACTTCTTCCCCGTCTACTTTTTTCCCCTCTAGCACTTCCATTATCATTATCACTGCATTTTGAGTTTAATTTTAGTTTTAGCCATTGTTAGACTGTTATTATTTCTGTGACCTGTTTACTGTTTTTACAATACTGCTTACCCTGATTGTCAAACTGTATGTTACAGTATGCATTATTTGTTTGTACTTGATTTTTGGACGGTATGCTATCTTTAATTATCTGTGCTTTACCTAATCTGGATGCATGTGAAAACAGGGAACTTTTGCTCACATGCCCTTACAGTATAATAAATAAACTGAAACTTAAACTGAAACTGTATAATATAATAATTTTTGAATAATTAATAAAAATACACAGTTCTGTGCTGTGGACAGGGCCTTAGTGGATAAGCTGACTCTAGTGGGGTTTGAGCCTACCATCTCCAGGTCCCCAAGTCTGTTCTCGAACAAGTAAACCACATTGCATTCTGCAGGTATTCTAAAGACTCGATCCACTGAGATGAAACATCTTGTTTACAGGGGGATCTTGCTGTGATGACAGGTATAGTTACAAAAAAACCCAGATAATTAAGACACCATTCAAGTGATATGCAGGAAGTATTGAAAGCAGGTTTTATTGATTGATTTTATTGGTATCAGATTTGGTGACCGGGAAAAGGCACACTGAGCCAAAGCTCCTTTCCAGGTGTGACCGGGGGTTACAGAATACAAGCTGTCAAGTACAAAATAAGCATTGTGCAGGAAAACCATAAAGAATTGTAGAACTATTCACTGTAAGTGTACAAAACAAAATACACAAAAGGAATTACTAAAATTATAACTGTTATCAAAGTAAACGTTAAAATGTGGTGCTGCAGTAATTAAAGATGATATATATTTATGCAACGTGCATGGGCCCAAAAATAAATCCTGTTATCTGAGCTACAATTCTATAAATTTTATTTTTCTTATAGCAGACATGTTATCAGGATTTATACATATAGTAGACACATCCGCCTGCCGGCTGGCCCTACTTTACTCCTTACAAGTCACACTGCAGCCTACTTTACTTCCCACCACCAGCTTCTCCCCACAGCATTCACAAAACACAGTATCCTTCCTTTTTAAAATCTCAAACTAAACACTAAAAAACAAACTCTGTTCTCCTAGATACATTTTTTCCTGCATTTACTGCAGTCACACCTGTAGTGCTGTCATGTTGACAGTACACTCTTCTCCTGTCTGCTGCTCTATAGAGATTTAAATAGATAGTGTGTAGTAGAAAGTTGTTCTGTATAGAATTTCATCCCTTTCAAAATGATCTTGTACCACAGTTCAAAGGTCATGGAATGTGATTGTACCCTTCTGTGGTACAACAGCATTTCGAAACACCTAGAGAGACTGTAAGTCAGTTTCATTTTGAAAATCAAAGAACTGACTTACACACATTTCACACAGCACTACAAACTATATAATATACAGGATGAGCAACTTTATGCACAACCAGTGTGTTTTGCCACCTCAGGGTTCTGATTCCCACAGACCTCTTGAGCTTTGTTCTTGAGGTCAGAGGGAATCAGAACCCCTCCATGGCAGAACACACTGATTGTGCATAGTTGCCCATTCAGTATTCTCTATATACTGTACATGCCATGAGTTAACTAAAAATATCACATTTATTTTTTATCTGCAGGGTTTGATCTCTAGGACCTCACAAATGAGGTCTGTAGAGGTCAAACCCTGCAGATAAAAATAAATGTGATATTTTTAGCCAGCCCCTGGCATATGTCATTTATACAGTGACAGTACCTCTCCAGCAAGATTAGCTCTTTGAAGAGTTTAGTCTTTCCCTTTGATTTCACTGCTCTGTTTTTACTGCAGCAGATACCTTTGTGAAGTTATCAGGCATTATGCCAGCTGCTATCCCATTGGTTAAGAGCTCCTTTGTAATCAGCCTAAAATAGAAATAAATGCTGATGTCCGACCTAGGATTGAAACACTTCAGTCCTGTCATGCATGAAAATAAAGGCATTTATTTACAAAATGTTCTCACAGTCATTGAGTGCGCGTTTGTATGTTACATGGAGGAAATGACAAGATTAAAGGGATATCTTGGCTAGTAGCAGCAATACATCAAAATATGTCATTACTGTTGTCACAGTGGATATTTCTAAAATTACTGTCATCACAGTGGAATACTGAACCAATCAGAGAGCCGCTTTCACAATGCAGGTGACATCACAAAAGCCATGTGCAGCACTGAAGTCAGCAGTTGAAATCAAACAGAACCAGTTAAAACTTCTTGCAAACAGCAGATTTAAAGGGTAGAACTAGTAAACTGGGGGGGGGGGGGGCAGGTTCTTCATAACTCATGCTTGGCTCTGCCAGTTGCGACTTACACTCCTGCCCCTCATATGTGAAGATAAATTGCATTATTTTGAGTCAGCCTATTGCACTTTACATATGTATATGTGTATGTGTGTGTGTGCGTGTGCATGCATGCATGCGTGTGTGTGCGAGTGTGAATATATGTAACAGATAATCAACTACAGGGCGTGCATATGTGCACCGATATATGCACGCCTTGATGTACATTGTCAGGCACGAGGCATTTAACCATATATCCAAGCACGACCACTTTCCCTGTGGTGGATTATCTGTCATAAAATGGCCAGAAATGTTTTTGGAGGGGAGTTAAAATGTATTGCCTGTCAGCCATACATCAGCCTTTAAAGTCGATCTGGTTGATCCTGCCATTTCCCCAGTCATGTCCTTAGGACGTTACTTCTTTCTCACCTTTGTGCATTGTGTGCACTTTCACTTTCTCTCCAGTATAGCGTGATCTGGCGGTGTTTGTTTACTAGAAGTGAGCAATGGATAATATGAACTTTAGCATGTTTTAGTCACAAAGAACTCTGTGTGTTTCTAATTGAATTATCTTATCATAAGCTAAAACACCACCACCTCGACTGAGATTGGGAGTAACTGAGTCAGTGGCTTCAGTAACACAGATGGAGTAAAGAGTAAGCATTACAATGGCAACCCTCGCACTTGCTTCTGTATAGGCTACTGAAACCACCAGCTCAACTGCTTGTATTCTCAGTCAAGTCCACTCAGAGTTCTTTATCATTCATTCTATACATTGATACTGTTCAATGTTTCATGTGGAGAAGGTACACAAATACTTTTTTTGTTAATAAAAATGAAAAAGAGTGATTAAAAAATGCAGTTGGTACTGTATATGAAATGTTACACAGACTCCCCCTGCTAGCCTCATTTATTTAATTTTTCAAGTAGTCTTGTATAGAGAGGCCACTTAGTGATTGATCAATGGGCCTGACACATTTGCCGCTGGATCCGGACAGTACTGTACAATCACCACAGGCTGCAAATCCAAAACGAAAAAATGTTATTTATTTGTAACCAAAATGAAAACATATATTTAATAAGAAAAATCCACAGTGGACCAAAAGACACTTTCCAGGTAGGATGTTGGCTAGTTTTCCTTTATAATGATTTTTTTCTGGGATCGTCCTCACATTTTTACCCCATATCCACCCCCACCACAATGTTGCTGTTCCACGCTAGCCCCCTGTTGCCCCTTTGCCATTGAACCTCCTCCTCCTCTGTAAGCCACCTCACCATCAACCCCTACCATGGCAGGCTCCCTTTGTGGGGCTACTTTTCTCGGATGAAGGAAAACTGTTGTCAGCTGGAAAAATTGGAAGGTGCTGTTCCAGGGCATGTACTGATCTGTGGCAGGAGAGCTCACATCATAAATAGGGTCACCCCATGTCAGAGAACCTCCTCCCCAGATTAAATGGCACTCTGTCTCCTGTCAACCCCAACTGGGAACAGTCTCTTATTCAGAATGGGGTTGGGGGGCACTGAATAAATACCACTGCAGACAGTTACTTCAGATGTTCGGATTGTTTCCTTTTTTATTTTAAATTCAGCAAATGTCTCAATGTTTCACCTACAGAGCAGGCTTTTTTCAAGAGATGCCTTCTATAATCAAATGGTTCATTATATATTTCTACCTTCATTTAAACAGATCACCTCAGAATCCACAATACTTTCCAGCTTCTTATATTCTCAGTTGTACACACATTATCTCTCACAAAATTTTCAGCCAGACGCTGAGTTTGAATGCTCGAGCATTCAAACTCAGCATCTGGCATAGTAAGATTGAAAGCTACTTGAGTCCGATGGGGCAGTTTATGTGAACAAGTTAAATGAAATAAAAAACAGCTGAACATTTTGTGAGAGATAATGTGTGTACGACTGAGAATGTAAGAAGCTAGGAAATATCTTGGATTCTGAGATGATTTGTTTAAATGAAGGTAGAACTATATAGTGAACCATTTGATTATAGAAGGCATCTCTTGAAAAAGCCTTCTCTGTAGGTGAAACGTTGAGACATTTGCCGAATTTAAAATAAACAAGCATTTGTCAATGCCGAATGTTTGCTTGCTGGCATTGGCATTGGTAGTGCAGAAGTTACAGAGCTGCATAATAGGAATGGCAGTGAAGTATTAAACTGAAGCCAACCCAACCACCACCCTGCAGAGAGTGACAGGCATTGGGGTGTGCCTTTGGGTAGTCAGGCATAACGGCCACGCTATTTCACCACACCCTACCCTGCAGACAGTGACAAGTGTCACGGTGTACCTTGGGGTCTTTGGCCCTTATGTGCACCCCATTCCATCAGGAAATACGGTGAGATGGGTGTGGTATAGGAGAATGGGGTGAACTTTGGGGCCGAAGAGTCCAAGGTATACCTTGATGCCTCTCACTGGCTGCAGGGTGTGGATTGGTATGAGCATTACAGGCAAGAATCCCAAGTCACACCCCCTGATGCCTGTCATTCTCTACAGGGTGGGGTGTTATGGTTGGAAACCCTAACAACTCAGGCATTCGTTGGTATTTTCACTCCAAATTTTCAACATGTTTTTTTTGAGACCCCCACCTCATGAACAGTGGCAATATCAGTTTGTTAGCCGAAAGCTGCTTATGCACAGCGACTATGGCATTTAGCACCACAGGTGCAAAACACATTCGAACAGGATGTGAAAAATGACAGCTGTACTGTTCATGGGGAGGTGGAAAAAATGGCAATGTTGCAAATCTACAGTAAAAATATTTAAAAACTGGTGAAGTCCACGAGCATGCATAGAAACTGTGCAGCGCACACCCGTAATGTAATTAGTGTGGGATTTTACAGCAGATTGTCAACTCAGGCATTTGGGACCTCCGATCATGAACAGTGTCACTGTGATTTTCTTTATCTGTCCCAACAATGATTTTACAGCGACCACGCATCTCTGCACTGAAAGTGTGAAAACACATTCAGCCAAGTTGTGAAAAATGACAGCTGTACTGTTCATTAGGAAGTGTGTAAAAATGCAACTGGTGAAAATCTGGACTGAAAATATTACAAAGTCATGACCCTCTGAATTGCGTGGAAACTGCATAATACTGACTCGTAACACAGTCATTTATGGACTTTGTCGCAAATTTTCAAAATAGCCATTTTAAGACCTCAGCTCATGAACAGTGTAACTGTGATTTTCATAATCTGTCCCAAACATTGCTTTCGCGCACCCATTTCATTATTAGCTACGTATATGCCGGAAACACATTTGGGCGATATATGTGAAAAATGGCATGTACTGTTCATAAGGAAGTGTAATAAAATGGCAATGTGGAAAATCTGGAGTGAAAATATAGAAAATTCGCAAACTTATAAGCGTGCGTAGGAACTGCGCAATGCACGCTCGTAAAACAGTCATTTTTAGGAATTTTTTCACCAAATTTTCAACATAGCCATTTTAAGACCTCTGCTCATGAACAGTGTAACTGTGATTTTCTTAATCTGTCCCAAACATTGCTTTCGCACACCGACTGCACCATTGTGCGCTACATGTGCGGAAACACATTTTGGGCGACGTGAAAAATGGCAGCTGTACTGTTCATAAGGAAGTGTAATAAAATGGCAATGTGGAAAATCTGGAGTGAAAAT
Source organism: Neoceratodus forsteri (assembly GCA_016271365.2). NCBI lineage: Eukaryota > Metazoa > Chordata > Ceratodontiformes > Ceratodontidae > Neoceratodus > Neoceratodus forsteri. The sequence continues at coordinate 211,246,276 of JADMNL010000026.1, read as the reverse complement.
ATAGAACATTCGCAAACTTATAAGCTTGAGTAGGAACTGTGCAACGCACGCTCGTAAAACAGTCATTTTTAGGAATTTTTCACCAAATTTTCAACATAGCCATTTTAAGACCTCAGCTCATGAACAGTGTCACTGTGATTTTCTTAATGTGTCCCATACATTGATTTCATAGAAACTGCTCCATTGTACTACATGGGCGGAAACACGTTTTGGGCAAGATGTGAAAAATGACAGCTGTACTGCTCATAAGGAAGTGTGGTAAAATGGCAATGTTGAAAATCTGGAGTGAAAATATTGAAAATTCGCAAACTTACGAGCGTGCGTAGGAACTGCGCAACGCTGCGCTTTCGTAAAACAGTCATTTTAGGATTTTTCACCAAAATTTCAACATCGCTTTTGAGAGCCCACCTTATGAACAGTGACAGTGTTGTTTGTTACTCAGTCCCGAAAGGTGATTTCGCCGCAGTGACTGCAAATCACCCTTCAGGCCCAAATAACACCATGACAGTGCACATCCGCGAGGAGGGTCCTAAAACCCATGTTGAAAATTTGGGCCCAAAATTCCCAAAATGCCTGAGATATGCAAAAAGTTGAAAAAACCCTATCTATCCCATTATACAGCTTACCGGCATTTCCCCAGTTGTGATCGGCTTTGAAAAGTGCAAGGCGTGTTCCGGCCCACGAAGATCATCGTGCGAGGTCCGGAGGTAAGTATGGGGGTGAGGGGTGTGGGAGGCAGGGTGCACAGTGGGTGGGCCGGGTGGGGGCAGACACAGCGAGGACGTTTTTGCTTTTCAGGTTGTTTTTTAATGAGGCGATGCAGGGCGTTTGCCACGCTGGGGTGGGCTCCCAGCATAGCAGAAGGATGGCTGGTTGGGGGTGGGGGTGTGTGGAGCCGACAGAGGATTGGGCACCTGTCAGCCATAGCATCTGTTGCCACACTGGGGTGGGCTCCTAGCGTGGCACCCTGTACTCGGGGGGCAGTGGAGCCGGCGGGGATTGGGCACCCCATCGGCTATACGAGTGTAGCCACGCTGGTGCACCCAGCGTGGCACATGGAACTGTGTTTTGTGGGGTGGGGCGCAGCACAGCCTTCGGGATTGGGCACCCCGCCGCTATACAGTGTGTGCGTGGGGGATGGCAGCACGCAGCATGCATATGTGGTGTGTAGGGGAGCGTGCATGGTAGGCGATATCTTATCGCTGCTCACTGAAGCATAGCTCCCCCTTTCAACTGTACTCCACTGCATTTTGGAGCTGTCATAGACAGCTCCAGCAGGCATTGGAGAACTGCGACCGTGCCTGCAAACACACTGACTGAATTGGAAGAGGGCTGACACACCTCCGAAAACTCGGATGATGGCACTATGTTTCTTGCACATGCGTGCAAGCAAACATAAAAAGGAGACAATCTGAACATCTGAAGTAACTGTCTGCAGTGGCATTTATTCAGTGCCCCCAACCCCCATTCTGAATCAGAGACTGTTTGCATCATTTCCACATCGGAAGAGGCAGCTTCGAACATTTTCAAAGAGGACAGTCCATTTCCTGTGGATTTTCCCTTTTTTGGTCTAACCCCAACTGGGAACCAGAGCATGAAAATCGAACCCAGGCCCATCACATGAGAAGTGGATAAGAAAAGTGGATGGGGTGGTTAACATAGTTTATCCCACAGTCTGTCTTGTCTTATTCCTTATTCAGATAATCTGTAACATCTGCTGAATGCCCTGGATAATCTGCAACATCTATTGTATACCCGGCCTAGATAATCCATACCATCTGTTGGATTCCCCAGATAATCCATACCGTCTGTTGGATTCCCCAGATAATCCATAGCATCTGTTGGATTCCCCAGATAATCCATAACATCTGTTGGATATGCCAGATAATCTGTACCATCTGCTGGATTCCCTGGATAATCCATAACAATTGTTGGATGCCATGGATAATCCATAACATCCGTTGGAGATCTTAAATAATGCAATTTTTGGTCAAGATCTTTTTCCCAGTGTAGGTAATAATGAGTTAATTCTAGGTAACATCAGATACTTCTACTTGAGCTGTCTATGAGTAATGATCTGGAGAGGTTTATCGAGTATTCTTACCACATCAGTGTAGCCACATCTGCATCTGCACAAGGCCATGCACCCAAAGGCGATGCCTGAGATCGCAACGCACAGCTCCAGAATGGCGAAGATGAGCAGGAACACAAAGACAATGGTTTGGATCACCTTTAAAAACAACAGCATCCTGTCAGACCTCAGGTACTCATTAATCTTCATTATCCCTGCCTTTTACTGCCTGTTCTCAGCCCAGAGGGTAGGTGAGCAAGTGTTTTCTTCACAAGTTATGCCTAAAAGGCCATTCTGTGGTCAGCCACCAGGGAGTGCATGAACACAAGGTGACCCTTGACCACCCCCAGGGTGCCAAGCACCTTACCTCTGCAATTTCCCTGGAACTCCTCCTCCTCAGGGTACTGAGCACCTCACACGAACATACGAATTTGCCAGCAGAAACAAGCCACATGGTCTATCAAGTCTGCTTGAGTGTGCAGCTAGCACCCTTACCTTGCAGCTGCCCCCACCCTTCCTCCCCCTTCACAATTATCCCCCTTCTCACCCTGTCCCATCCCTTTTTGAAGCTATTCATTGTCTTACAGGATACTACCTCCTCTGGCAGAGTGTTCCATTCTGCCACAACCCTCTCCCTGAAAAGTGTCTCCTCATTTCCCTCCTATATCTTCCCCCCTCCAATCTAAGACCATACCCTCTCGTGTCCCTACCTCTCCTTAGCTTAAATATCTCTTTAGTGCATGTCTTGTTTACCCTTTTTAAGTACTTAAAGGTCTCATTCATATCCCCCAGATCCCTTCTCTCCTCCAGGGACTACATACTGAACTCACTCAGCCTCTCCTCATATGGCCTGTCCTCCAATCCCTGGATCATCTTCGTCACTCTGCATTGTACCCCTTCCAGTAATCTTACATCCTTCATCAGATATGGGAGCCAGTACTGCATGCAGTACTCCAGGTGTGGCCTGACCAGTGACCTGTAGAGAGGCAGGATCACCTCCCTGCTCCTGGAGGACATTCCTCTCTCAGTACATCTCAGAATATTTCAATAACAGGAGGACTGGATGGAATAGAAGCCACAATTTTGAAGTATGGCGCTGAAAGTATTGCTCCCATAGTAACATACCTCTTTAATTGGAGCTTACATTGCTCCACTGTCCCAGATGTTTGGAAACAGGGTAAAATTATACCTATTTTTAAAGAGGGAGATAATACAGCCATTTCTAACTATAGGCTGATAGCTCTTCTTCCCATATTGTCAAAAATTTTGGAAAAGATGGTGCATTTCCAGTTAAGCCAGTACTTGGAAAGTAATCGGCTGTTAACAACTTATCAACATGGTTTTCAGAAGGGAAGGTCCATGAGCACCGCCCTGTTAGACTTCAATAATCTGGTAGCATCATTCTTAAACCAGGGAAGGAGTACAGGGGTGGTTTTCATTGACCTGAGCAAAGCGTTTGACCTTGTACAGAATAAGACCTTACTTGAGAGATTATGTGAGGTGGGTGTCCAGGAGGGACCTCTTAAGTGGATGAAGTCCTACTTGGCAGATCGAGGGCAATGTGTAGTGTTAGGAGATACAGTCTCAGAAAAAGGAGAAGTAACTCGAGGAGTCCCACAGGGATCAATTTTAGGCCCCCTTATGTTCAACCTTCCAGGATTTATAAAACACTGTGATATAAGAATGTATGCTGATGATACGGTGTTGGTTGCATCAGCAGAAAATTTTGAACAACTAGGAAATAAACTACAAGAGGATATGCACCAAATGGAAACATAGTTAGTTAGCTCAGGCCTACTTCTTAATACAAAAAAGATACAACGCATGGTCTTTAAAGGTGGATGTGTTAAGAAAAGAAGACCCAAGCTACTAATCAAACTGGGTGAAAACACCTGGATTGAAAATGTCCACAGTTATAGGTATCTAGGTGTACAGGTGGACTTTGGTCTAACTTATACAGAGCAAGTCTTCTTACAAGTTAAAAAAGTGAATCAAAGACTAGGGGTGTTAAGAAGAGTGGCAGGTTGCTTGTCCTTAGAATCTAGGAAGAAAGTGGTTAGACAACTGTTCATTCCAGTACTGGAATATGGATCTATTCTGTATATGCATTCTACTAAGAAAGTATTAAATAAAGTAAATCAAGTTTATTATAGAATGAGTAAATTTATTACAAGAAGTAGACATGGGACACATCACTGTGAGTTATATAGTAAATTAAATTGGCTTGATCCAAGGGAACAAAGAGTTTATATTTGGTATATACTTTGTTATAGAATTTTATTGGGTAAATCTAGACATTTCTTATTGAATTATATGATAACTGAACATAACAATGATGTAAAAATCCATATCAGATCCTTTAACTGTAGAATTTCTATGTATAGATCATTTAATAGATTTGGTGATATAACCTTACAAAACAGGGTTGGACATTTCTAGAATACCCTACCTCAAGAGTTGAAGACCGTTGATAGCCTTCCCAGATTTAAAGTGAAGTTACATGATTATCTGAAATCAAACAACATGTTTTAAATAATTGTTAACGGTATTGTCTTGTTTGTATAATCTGTATTGTCTATTTTTGTAATAACACAGGACTTTGTTGAAAATGGGACTCATATCCTAACAAATGTATTCCTGTATAAAAATAAATTTTATCAAATCAAATCAAAGCATCCTATTGGCCTTTGCCAACGCCTTCCTGCACTGCTCTGTATTGTTCATTTTCCCCATTACAACCACCCCTAGATCCTTTTCTTCCTTGGTGGTACCTAGCTACGCTCCACCCAGCTGATGACCCCTTCCTGGGTAATTTGCTCCAAAGTGCAGTACTTTGCATGTTTTAGCACTGAACCCCAACTGCCATGCTTCCAACCACTCCTCAAGTGTGGTCAGGTCATCCTGCGGTCCTTGCCATACTGCTATATTGTCCACCACCACCCCTAACTTGGTGTCATCAATGAACAGACTGATCTTATTTCTGATGCCATACAAGATGTCTGCTATGAATATCCCAAACAGCACCGGCCCCAGGACTGATCCCTGTGGCACCCCACTCGTCACAGCCCTTGGAGAAGACAGCCCCATCACCACCACTACCCTCTGCTGTCTCCCCTGCAGCCAATTCTCAAGCCATTTAACCATCTTAGTCTCCACCTCCACATATGTCAACTTCCCCCCCAACCTCCCATGTGGCACTGAATCAAAGGCCTTGCTGAAGTCCAAATATATGACATCCACAGCATGGCCCTTGTCCAAATCCCTCATTACCCAGTCATAATACCCAACCAGGTTAGTCTGACAGGACCTTCCCGAGACAAATCCATGCTGATGACTGTCCTGGAGCCCATTGTCTTCCAGAAAGGATGCCAGCCTCTCCTTCAGGATTGTCTCCATCAGCTTCCCCACAATGGATGTTAGGCTTACTGGTCCATAATTGCCCAGTTCATCCTTTGGGCCACTTTTATGGAGGGGTACCATGTGGGCCATCCTCCAGTCATGTGGTATGCACCCAATGTCCATGGAGGTATTGAAAAGGTCCATCAGTGGACCAGCCAGGACCTCCACCATTTCCTTCAGCACCTTGGGATGTATGCCATCTGGTCCTGGTGCCTTATCCACCCTCAGAGCCCTTAGACCTTCCAATACCCTGCCCTCAGTGATCACCCCATCCGTTAGCCCTCCCCGTCCACCCTCCCCAACCCCTGTGATAGTTGCCTTCCCTTCTCCCTCATAAATACAGAACAGAAGTACTCATTTAATGCTTCTGCCTGTTCCACCCCTTTTTCTGCCCATTCCCATCCTTCCTGATCCTCACTATCTGGTCCTTGCAGCTCCTTCTTTCCCATATGTATCTGAAGAAGTCCTTTTCCCTGTCCTTGATACCTTGTGCCAGCCTCAATTCCCTGGAAGCCTTGGCCACCCTGACTCACCTGGTAACTTCTTAGGACTTCTTCACATACTCCTCCCTATCCTCCCCTTCCCTAATTTCCTGTATCTCTTGAATGCTGCTTCTTTTTTTGCCCTCACCTTTTCTAAGACTTCCCTACTCATCTAGCTTGGTTTCTTAGACCTTCCCTTTTTGCTCTATGATTTGGTACAGGTGTCAGTAGCCTCCACAAGCCCCATTTTGATTTTTTCCCATTTCTGGTTCGCATCCCATTGTGGCTGAATTCCTGTAAGGTGCCCCCTAAGATTTCATTCATCCTTTCAAAATCAGCTAGTCTAACATCAACCACCCTGGTCCTTGTACCCACTGCTTCTCTGCTCATATTGAGCGTGAACCACACCGAGTGGTGGATACTCCCAGCAAGCTCATCTCTGTGATCTGCCTAAATTCCTCCCTTCCCAGGGTACCAAGTACCTTACCTATGAGATGTGCCTGGACCTCTCCCTCCCTAGGGAACTGAGCACCTCACCTCTGTGATGCACTTAAACCCCTCCCTCCCCAGGGTACAAAGCACCTCACCTCCATGATGTGCCTGGACCCCTCCATCCCCAGGGTACCATGTAACTCACCTCAGTGATGTGTCTGCACTACTCCCTCCCTGGGGTACAAAGCACCTCACCTCAGTGATGTGCCTGGACCCCTACCTCCCTATGGTACCATGTAACTCACCTCCACAACATGCCTGGACCCCTTCCTTCCTACACTTCTGAGAACCTTACCTCCATGATGTGCCTGGACACTTCCATCACTAGGGTACTGAGCACCTCATCTCTGTAACGTGCCTGTACTACTCCCTCCCCAGGGTACAAAGCACCTAATGTCTGCAATGTGCCTGGACCCCTTCCTCCACAGGGTACCTAGTAACTCACCATCACAATGTGCCTGTACCCCTCCCTCATCAGGGTATCAAGTACCTCACCTCAGCAATGTGCCTGAACCCTTCCCTCCCCAGGGTACCAAGTAACTCACCTCCATGATGTTCCTGCATGCCTCCCTCCCCAGGATGCTAAATAACTCACCTCAGCGATGTGCCTAAACCTCTCTCTCGGGTAGAAAGCAGCTCACCTTCATGATGTACTTGAACTCCTCCCTCCCTCCCCAGGGTACTGAGTGCCTCACCTCTGAGGCATACCTGTACCCCTCCCTCCCTAGGATATGATGTAACTCACTTCCAAAATATGCTAAGGTCAGTCTTTTCCCAAAGTACCAAGTACCTCACCTCAGTGATGTGCCTGGACTCCTCCTTCTCCAGGGATAAATCACTTCCATCTCAGCAGGAGTTAGTACTTGTTTGGATTAAGCAAACAGATGCTTTATTAGAAGAAGGGGGTCTCATTTAAGTAAAAAAAGAAGAAAGTCACTGTGTGTTTCTCTGAGGAAGGGGGCTGTATCAGCTTAATTTACTGAGTCAGAGCAGAGGGTGAATCTAATTGGGGGTGTGGCTTAGCAGCTTAGGAGTACACAAGTAGCTGTCTCCAATTACAGCTTCCTGCTGTTTTTGACAGAAGAGAACTTTGGTTTCAGAGCAAGAAACAGCAGTCTAGAACTATAGAGAACAGACAGAACACCAGGAGGAAGGCGCTACTGGTATAACTAAAACTTCTCTACTGGGGCTAAGAACTAGAACTCTTATACTGGGACCTTCAATTTAGGGTAAAAAAAAGAGTTAGTGTGTTTGTCAGAGGTAGTTGAGGTAAATTGTTATCTGGTACCTGTGTTACCTGTGTACTTATCTAGGTGCTTGTCACAGGTGTCAGAAGGGAATTGTTATCTGTGAAATTAACTAAGTGTGGAAAGATTTGCAAAGTAGGGGGAGTGGCTTAGCTAGAAGGAGCCAGGTTAAAACCAGATTTAAGCACTGCCCTAGATAGCTTGTGCCAGAGAACAGACAGAACACCAGGAGGAAGGAGCTACTGGTATAACTAAAACTTCACTACTGGGATTATATTGCCCTCCTTTCCTCCCCTCCACCCTCCCCTCTCTAAACCAGTTCTACTTTTATAGGCACAGGATTTAACTGACAACAGGAACTTCCTGTTTGGGAGTAGGAAGTGAGTGATTACAGAGCCACCAAAGACTTACCATCCTAGAAGGGGAAGAGTAGCTCTCCATTCCCCCCAGCTGCTGGAGGTCTGACTCTGAGCAAGTAAGGAGACTACTGAGAAATATAGGAACTTCTTGTCTCAGAACAGGAAGATCAAGAGCTAAAAGGGCACAGAGGCAGTAAGTAAGTAGGGGAAGAAAAAATAAAAAATAAAAATGAACAAACAGAGGAAAAAGTAAGTATTCCAAACAACAGTTAGTGGGCCAGAAAAAAGACAGGATGGGAGTGGTGCAGTACAGTGGCTGTGGAGCAGCAGTCTTCAGGGAGACGTTCTGGAGGATGTAGTGTTGTCCCATCTGCAGGCACCTCTCTGGGCTGAGGGAGGAGGTTGCTCATCTCCAGGCTGAGTAGGCCAGGATTTGTAGGACCTCCTCTCCCACCCAGAGACAAGCAGGGTCACTGCCGTTGCCTCAGAGGTTGCCAAGAAAGAGGAGCGGTTGGACCACAGTGGGCTCAGGGAGGGTGAGGGTGGTGGAACAGAGGCGCATCCCTCCATTTGTACCTCTCCACAATTTCTATGCCATTCTGGAAAAGTGTGGTTCCTCTATGGAGGCACCCACAGTGGAGACCAAGGAAGATGCTGGGAACCTCCACAAAGGAGACCCACAGGAGGATGACATGGGACTCCACAGGGGAAGGAAACAACTCCTGGTGGAGGACTCCATTGTTAGGAAGGTAGAACTGGGGGAGGAAGGGAAGGGGGAGGTAAGGTGCCTGCCTGGCACCATGGCTTGGAGCGACAGGGAGCGAATCCTCAGGATCACAGGAGCAGCTGCACAGGGGAGGGAGCTAGATGTCATTGTCCATCTAGGGACAAATGACCTGGCTAAGAAAGGGATCAGAGCAGTGCAAGTAGCGTTTGTGTAGATGGGGAGGGGCCTTAGACAAAGTGCACATGGTAACCTTTCCAGAGGTGCTGCCTGTCTATGGCACGGATGAGGCTAGGGTGCTCCACACCATGGGATTCAATCAGTGGTTGAAAAAGTGGTGCAGAGCTCAGGGATTTGGCTTCATTGGGGACTGGGGGTCCACCTGGAGGGATGCAAGCCTATACTGGCATGATGGTCTTCATCTGTCCAGGAGGGGAACCAGGATCCTAGGTGATAGATTTAAATACTTCATTGGCAAGCATTTAAACTAGCCAAGCGGGGAAGCACTGGAAAGGAGCAGGAAATCCTAGCCCCCTAAAATCAGGGTACTAAGTGAGGTAGACACCAACATAGAGATGTCAATAGGGAGAGTGCAGGGTAAATGGAGAAAGTGACAAATGCAATAAGGACAGGGATGGGGCAAAAAGGGGTAAGGCCATCAAGAAATGGAGGGTAATGAGTACGAATGCCCATAGTCTGGGCAACAAGTTCCCTGAACTGGTGGCCTTGATGGAAGAGGGATGCCTGGATATTGTAGCAGTCACAGAAACATGGCACACAAAGAACCATGACTGGGATGGTAACATACCAGGGAACACAACCTACAGGAGAGACAGGGAGGGCAGAAGGGGGGGAGTAGCTCTCTATGTAATGGAAGGGATAAACACAACTGAACAAAAGAGTAAATAGGGAGAAGAGGAGGCACCGTGGGTCACCTTAGAGACTGGAAATGGCTGCACAATCCATACAGGGGTTGTATACAGACCCCCATGTCAGGGGAAGGGAATGGACAAGGATATGATAGAAGGCATACTTAGGATGGCAGAGAAAGGGGAGATACTGTTGATGGGCAACCTCAATATGCCAGATGTTAACTGGAGCACCTTTGCTGCAGCCACATCCAAAAGCAGGGCCATTCTTGATGCCCTTCAGGTGGCATGCCTCAGACAGCTAGTTTTGGAACCTAATCATGAGGGAGCAATCTTAGACCTCGTATTCTCAAACGAGAACAGTGAGAGGATCTCAGATCTAGAAGTGGGTAGCCATTTGGGAACAAGTGACCACCAAACAGTGTGGTTCATGATAAACTCAGCTACAGAGTCAAGCCATACAAAAGTGAGGGTACTGGACTTCAGGAGTGCTGACTTTGGCAAGATGGGAAAGTGCCTTAGAAAATCACTAGCAAACAGGCTTGAAGGAGGGGTGGAGCAACAATGGGGAAATATTAAAACTGCCATCACAGAGGCAACAAGCCTTTGTAAGAAGCAAATAAACAAATCAAAACGAAAAAAAAAAGCCATTATGGTTCTCAAAAGAAGTGGCGGTGAAGGTTAGGGAGAAAAAGATAGCATTTAGGAAGTATAAGGAAACACAGAAGGAGCAGGACAGAGAACTGTACCAGTTAAGGCAGAAGGAAGCAGGGAGGGTAGTCAGAATAGCAAAGGCACAAACTGAGGAAAAGATAGCCGACTCAGTTAAGAAGGGGTAAAACATTTTATAGGTATATCAGGGGCGTAGAAAGACAAAGGGAGGGATAGTGAGGCTGAATAGAATGGATGGTGGGTGGGCAGAGTGACAGTGAAAAGTAGGGATACTGAATGAATACTTCTGTTCAGTATTCACAAAGAGGAAGTGGGGGAAGTGCCTAATCCAATTAACAGAAGCACTCTGGAGAGGGGGTTCGATCCCAGTCCTTTCACAGAAGAAAGGGTTCTGAAAGAATTCCTAAAACTGAAGGTGGACAAAACAATGGGGCCAGATGGAATTCACCCCAGAATTCTAAAATAACTAAGCAGAGAACTAGTGACACCACTGACTACCATTTTTAACAAATCATGGGAGGATGGTGTGGTACCTGAGGACTGGAAGAAGGCTGATTTGATTCCCCTTCACAAAAGTGGGAGCAAGGCAGAGGCAGGAAACTACAGACCTGTCAGTCTGACTTCTGTGGCAGGGAAAGTGATGGAATCACTTCTGAAGGAAAGAATTGTTGGGTACCTAGAAGCCAGTGGGACACAGGACCCAAGGCAGTATGGGTTCACAGCGGGAAGGTCATGTAAGATAAATCTAATTTATTTCTTTGACTGGGTGACCAAAGTAGTAGACCAGGGAGGGGCTGTGGACATAGCCTACCTAGACTTTAGCAAGGCATTTGACACAGCCCCACATAAAAGATTAGTAGTCAAATTAACCAGCCTTGGAGTGGGTCCCAGGGTGGTAGCCGGGGTAAAACATTGGCAGAACAACAGGACACAGAAGGTAATTGTAAATGGAGTCCACTCTGAACAAGAGGGGTTATTAGAGGGTACTGCAGAGTTCAGTACTGGGTCCAGTCTTTTTAGTGTCTTTATAAGTGGCATTGCAGAGGACTGGAAGGAAAAGTATGCCTCTTTGCAGATGACACAAAGATCTGCAACAGGGTTGATACACAAGGAGGTGTGGAAAGGATGAGAAGGGACTTGGCAAGGTTGGAGGAATGGTCAGAAGTATGGCAGCTTGGATTCAATGCAAAGAAGTGCAAAGTAATGCACCTGGGAAACAAAAACCCAGGGGAAGATTCAGGGGCGTAGTTTGTTATTTTTACAGAGGGGGCAAAGTAACAAAAAAGTCCTGATTTTCGTGTATCATGACAGTGAAGAGGGCGGGTGGCTTGCGTAATGCAAACAAATCAACCAGCATCAAATAATGCCCAAAAAACATTTAAGACTACAGCTGAATAACTCCTGGGAGGGACCAGCCCAGGCCAGGTCAGAGCACTTCCCCACCCCACCCCACCAGTTTTACTGCAGCCTGCTCTCGGCCCAACTCCTCCTGAGACCAGAGTCGAAAAACTGACCGAGATCTGTTTTGTATTCAGTTCTTCGTTCTTCTGCCTTGGGAGTGAGGACTTACTTGTAAAGTTGAAAATATGTAAGGAACTTAACTTCCTTCTCAAGAGGACAGGACCTCACCTCAGCTTCAATTCAAATCAGTCTTGACCTAATTTTGCCCCCACCTGAACCTCCAGGTGGATAGCTCACAATCTCTCACCCCCCTTTGCTGCTTACATAACCCTTCCAAGTCCAACCCTTATAGTGGATCCTAAACTTCTTGAAATGTCTGCTTCAGCTAGCCCTCCCACCCTTGAGGAGTGCAAAAAGCATGTTTCAAGGAAGTGCAGCAAATGGCTGTGCCACCTCGGTATACCTATAAACATGGATGGTATGGGAAACATCCCAGCATGTGCATCCTCACAGCATGAGCCCTTATTTACATAGATTACATAAAAAAATGCAATTATACAATGACAAGAATGAATGCTGACCTCTGACTGGTCAGTCTTGGGCTAGACCCATGATGTTATCCCAGTACATCCGATTCATCACAGGTCTAGTCTCAGCCTCTCCGTGAACCTCTTGATGATTGTTAGCATTAGTGTGTTTTTTTGTATCTTCTCTTAAAAATATTTTTCCACACCAAATAAAACATCTTTAAAATTATTTTTTTTAATTCTGTATAACAACACGCCATTGTATAATATCAATAATGCCCTCCAGGGTGTGTGTCATGGTAGGATAACATCATACCTTATGTATTGGATGCACTCGTGCACAACCACCTGAGGCGTGACGTTATCCCAGCATGACACACGCCCTGTCGGGCATTATTGCTTACTTGCACCCAGTGTTAACACTTTTCTATGCTATAACCAAGTTAATTCATTGGTCTCCCATCCCATTCCATATTATTCAATGTCACATGCCTGAATCTGGTTAGGTAAGGTAAGCGAAGAGGATAATGCTCTCCTCAAGCAAGCAAGCAAGTATTGCATACATAAGCATGGGACTTGCTGATATCCCTCAGGCGGTGCTCTTAACAAGCATGCTGATGTACCTGGGACAGTGCAACAGAACAATGTAAAGCCACCAATTGTTCAAGATGATCATGGGCATGGTGTGGTCACACCACAACCCCTACCACTCTCCTCCTCATGGGCTCCTAAGGAATATGCATCTCTGTCCATGCCCAGGGTTACACAACCCCATCCAAGCAAACACGGACTGCCCTGGCACAAAAGTGGTTGCATCACATAACCTAAGAGAACAGACGCCGCAGGAAGTTTGCTGGAACAATGACTCCAGATACCTGTGCACAGCCTCGCAGGACCCACCCTGAAAGGTAAGTACTTGGTTGGTGGTTTTATTAGCATCACCTATGACAGTGTGTGGTGGGCTGGTTGTGGTAGCCAGGTTGCCTTGGATGCCCCAACAGACTAATTCAAAATCGTCTCATCTGACAGTTTTGAAGGGCACAAATGAAACATGGTTGCTTCAGTTTGATGTGGTTTAATACAGTTTTTTTTGTCCGAGCGTGTGTCTCTATTCTTCTACACGCAGACACAGACAGCACACACACCACCAAAAAAATTAACTTTTTTTATAGCATGTTTACATTCAGGATAGAGACAGGGTAAAGCAGGTCCAGGAAGTACAACACAGTAAATGACACAATGCATTTTACAATGCCCAACAAGCCACCAAAAGACCACAAAACAATGGACCTTCCCCCTGCCTGGGGGATGGCTAGGTCACAGGTCAGGGTGCTAAATGAGGAGGAGAGACCACAGATCTTCTTGTTGAACCACACAGTAAGGTGAAACTACATAAACATGCACAATTTTTATACTGTAGGATTTCATACTTTCCAACAGTTCCTAATTTTGACACAGGAACTTATCTTTAGTGCTCAGAATCCCCTTGTACGAGGGAGGCAAGCATGGCATGGACCCAGCAGACTGGCATGCATGTTGAAAAAAATATTTCTGTGCCAGTATGCCCGTCCACCCCTCCCTCCTCCATCACCAGTGGCCAGAACCATTTTTTTCAGCGTGTATACCAGTCCACCCTGGTCAGCACACCGGCACAAAGCTGGCAGGGCAGCAGAAGGCACAGCAAGCAACAGTGAATTAAATGTCCATGCAAAAAGCTACAGCCCACTCTCCCCACCCCAGACCTGCATGGCCACTATCTCCACCCAGACTGGCCAGCTCAGCTACTCTCTGCACCCTGATGGACTTGCACAGCCACTCTCCACACTCTGTGTCCACCCCACCAGCACAGCCACTCTCCCCACCCCACCTAGACAACACCATTTCCAGTTCCATTTATCTGGTATCCGCTCCAGGCATCCAGGTCTGTGCCTCCCCATCACAGGCACACAAAAATAAATAAAATCACATTTTATACTGCATTTTGTTTATGTTTCTTTCTTTGTCTGGAAAGAGAGATGTTGAGCTACCGGTCAGCACAGTTTGCCTGGTGTACAATTACAACCCCGCCCAAAGACACAATGCCAGTGCCTCCACCCACCCACACAACAGTGCCCCCACCACACCCACACAATGCCTGTATCCCCAACCCCACCCACACAAATGACCAGTGTCTACAACACACACACACACACACACACACACACACACACACAACTAGCAGTGTCCGCAACCCCACCCACACACACGACCAGTGTTCCAACCCCAAAAAATCATGGCCAGTCAGTAGTCGCTATAACAATAGCCAGGTAGTAGTATAATCATTTCTTTAGGGTGCATGTTTTAGTGCAAGATTTTTTCGCTAGTCTTGTAACACTGTACAGAGGAGAACACAAAATGCTACCCCTTTGGTTGTGTTTGCCAGGCAATGAAGACAGAGACAGTAAGGCCAAGGAATCTGTCTGTTTCACCCCTCCACAGTGAACGATCTGAGAAATCAAAAAAGTGAAAGATTACTTTTACAGCCAGGTAAAGGATGAGGGGGAAATAATGTTTCAACATTTACTAATGTTCATATGCTAGCTGCGGGCACAGGTCAGTGAGATACATACCTTGACAGGTAAAGGATAAGGTGGAAATTACGTTTTAACATTTACTTATGTTTATATGCTAACACCCAGTCAGCAAGCACAGAATGTCCACCCTCCTAACCAACACAGACAGTCCACCAGAAACCCAGTCAGCAAACATGGACAGTCCCCCCTTCACCCCCCACCTACAAGGACAGTTCCCCCCAGACACCTGAACAGTCCCCCCTCCCCATCAGACACCGGGCCAGTGAGCATAGAATGCCCCCCTCCCAACCAACAAGGACAGTCCCACCAGACACCCAGGCAGCCAGCAAACATGGACGGTCCCCCCATATCCCACCAAGGACAGTCCCCACTCCTCCGACACACAGCTAACAAACACAGAATTTCCCCTGCCCCACCAACATGAACAATCCCCCCAAACACCTGGCTAGCAAACACGGAGAGTTCCCCTTCCCCAACAACATTGATAGTCCATCCTAGACACCTGATCAGCAATCACCGACATTCACCCCCCATAAGTCAACATGGAAAGATCCCCCCAAGACACCTGACCAGCAAATAGTCCCCCTCCCCACAAGACACCCGGCAGGCAAACATGGACAATCCCCCTTTTCCACCATTATGGACAGTCCCACCAGACAAATGGCCAGCCAAGTCCACCAAACAATCAATCAATCAATCAAGTCTTTATTTAACCAGGCGTTCATCGTTGAGCAGAAGCTCATTTGCAAGATGGACCTGGGTGGAGCATGAACAATTGTATATACAGGTCAACACAGGTATTTACAAGGCAATACAGATAATACTCTTTACAGAGAGGAAGAAAAAGAAGTTCGTATGTGCATAGAATTATACAGATATTGTACAGATTACGCAGTATTTACATACATAGAAGTGTCTATAGGAAGATAAAGCAGGTTATCTAAGGTTGCAGGAGGAAGTAACGGAAGAAAAAAAATAAAAATATACACCAGGTAGGGGTGAAGGTAGGGGGAATGGAGGGAGGTAGGGGGAGAAAGGCTAGGAGGGCATGGTGCACAGAAAGGAGTTGGTAAAATGGGATGTAGAGAAGGTGGATGGAGAAAAGGAGTATGTGTGAGCCCCGGGATTGAATGCTATAAAGTATGGGGCATGGTAGGGTGTCACAACCCAGGGGTAGTGAGCTCCTATCTGAGGTTGGGAAAGGAAGAATAAGGGGATGGGCAGGCCTAGTGTTGATAAGACGGGGGAATAAGAGAGAGAGAGAGAACAATTAGGCTGGTGAGGAGCAAGCTGGGGGGTCAGTACTAAAAATTGGGTCTAGGCGTGGCTATATACCAGTGCAGACACCGGTATTGGGTCTGAGTGGGTGAAGCAGTTACATACTTCTCTGATTGTACGGAAATAAAGCATCTTGAAGGCATTTATACCGATTAGAGTGCTTAATTTGAGGGTTTTTTGTAGATCGTTCCATAAGGTAGGTAGCACAAAGCTTATGGCTGCCCGGCAAGCGGGATTTTGCTTTGGGTACTTTAAGTGTAATAGCTGAGTAACTTCTTAATGTGTATTTCCCAATTATACTCAGGGGAAGACAGCAGGAGATATATTAAGGTAGCTTATTAGAAATGGCTCTATAGGTCCAGAGAGAGGCGTTTCTGTGTCGCCTGAACTTTAGTGATGTCCACCCCACTGCCGCATATAGGGTGCAGTGATGCGTGTCGAAGGGGAGTCCCATTATAAACCTCAGTGCTCGATGGTAGAGTGTGTCTGTTTAGCCATGTAAGAGTTGGGGCATTGACTGTAGAGGAAGTCAGCGTAATCAACAGTGATAGGAAAATGGATTGGACCAGTTGTTTCTTGGCATCTCTGGTGAGAAATTGGTTGATTCTAAAAAACAATCCAAGCCTTTGCCGAAGTCGTTTTAGCAAGTTCTCGATATGGTCAATGAAGGAGAGTCTTTGGTCTATCCAAACTCCCAGATACTTGAATTTTGTAACAAATTCTAGTTTTTCACCTAGAACTGTGGTAATTTGGGGAACTGTGGCTAGTGGCTAGTGTCACCACCCCACCATCACAGCCAGTGTCCCCACATCACCATGGCCTGTGTCTCCACCCCACAGACCCCAGAATAGAAAACAGACTGTTCCCCAGCCCCACAAAACACTGACCACCCTCCCAGTCCCAAACACTAACCACCCCAGCCCCAAACACTGATCGTCCCCCCCAGTCCCACCAAATGTAGGGCCTCCCCCAGCACCAAACACTGACCATCCTCTCAGTGAGTCAGCCCCAAAACACACAGATTGTCTTCCCTGACCCCAACACCACAAAACAGACCATCTCCCCAGCCCCACCAAACACAGACCGTCCAGTCAGTTTCCCCAACAAACCCCACCACACCAGTAGCACAGTAATTGAGTGTTCCCACCCCACCAACATGACCAGTGTCCACATTCAAACAAATAGGCCCCCACCCACCCCACCAACATGGACAGCCTCAACAGCCAGCAAATCCCCTCCCACCCAAAGAAACACAAGCTCACAGCAAACCTTCCATCCACCCCCCAGACACATGGCCAAGACAACCCCCCCAAAAAAAAAACACATTTCTGGGATGTGAATGGTATTATTTTCCAACAACCAGCTTGCAGCACAGTTACTCACCAAATCAGTAAGGGCACAGACTGAGCAGCATGCAGCAGGGCACAGCAAGGCCAAGAAGGCAGGTCAGGTAGCCGAGTCTCTCCCAACAGTCCCATTCCTCTCCCGATTAATCGCCCGATGAGACAGTAACTAATTTTTTCTGACACCAGATGAACATGTTGCATTATGGGTCTACTATAGCCTGCATGACCGCCGGCTTCTTCACTGTTCTGGGCCTGGCTGTTCACTGACCTGAATAATCCCTCTCGGTGGACCATGGAACTGGTGGGCAACGGGTGTGGTGTGGGACTCACCGACCACATGGTAAATCTTCTTCTGGCCTGCTGGACACAGGAGCTGGGTGTGCAGGCAAGCCTGGCCGTGCCTCAGACTCACTGTAATTGTACTACACACTCCTCCGCCTGGTCTGTCCAGTGGTAGAGGTCTTGTGGCTGCAGGCCTCCTAGGCTCTCAGGGACGGAAGGTTCAGGTGGCAGCGAGAAAGCCCAGAGCACAGCTGGCTGCACTGAGAAACAGAGAGTAGGTAATCAGAGGACTCGGGTGAGGTATATTTAAACTAGGCTGTTCAGGACAGGAGGGGGGTGGGAACACTAGACTGACTGAGACACTGGTGACACCTGACAGACAACCAACGACTGCTGCTCGACATCCTCGAATAGCTATCTCTCCTCAGCCCTATGCTATATGGATGCTGCTGCTGCTCCTTCATGGAAGGAACACAGACAACTAAATGGCGCCACTAACGGAGTACTGCTCATGCGATGGCGCCAGCTTGCAGCACTCTCTGATTGGCTGTAACATGCAGGCTACTATGGTTGCAGGCTTGCAGCCAATCGGAAAAGGGGGGATCGTTTTTGTTTAAGAGACACAGCGCCATGCCGCCACCCCCCTCCCTCCCCCGGAGAGGTGCAGGCAGTCCGGCAAAGCCCTGAGCCCATTCAATATTAAAAAAAAAAATGATAACCGGAGAACAGTGGCTGGGCTCCTAAAAAAGTCCTGGTCTAATTTCTCAGGGTGGCAGCCTGCCCCTCTGCTCCCCCACAATCTATGCCTATAGGAAGATTACACAATGGGGGGGAGGTAGTAACAACAACAACATTGAAAGGGACCTGGGGGTAATCATATCAGATGATCTTAAGGTTGGCAAGCAATGTGAGAAGGCAGTAGGCAGGGCTGGGGGGATACTGGGATGTATAGGGAGAGGCATCACCAGCAGAGAACAGGAAGCTGTTATCCCCCCTGTACAGACAGTTGTTGAGACCTCATCTGGAGTACTGTGTCCAGTTCTGGAGACCCCATCTCCACAAGGACATAGACAGGATGGAGGCAGTTCAGAGGAGGGCAACTAAAATGGTGCAGGGTCTGCAAGAGAAGCCATATGAGGAGAGGCTAAAGGAGCTTAATATGTATACCCTTGAGGAAAGGAGGGAGAGGGGGACATGATAGAAATGTTTAAGTACTCTGTGGAATCAACAAAGTCCAAAAGGGTAGCATCTTTCGGAAAAAAAGATGTGCAAGAACAAGGGGACACAATTTGAAGATAGAGAGGAGACGGCTCAGGGGCAATATGAGGAAGTATTTTTTCACAGAGAGGGTGGTGGACGCATGGAACAGCCATCCTGAGGAGGTTGTGGGGTCTAAAACTGTGGGATAATTCAAGACTGCATGGGACAGACATAAGGCAATTTTTGTGGAGGGTAGGAAGAAATAGGCTGTTGGTTAAATAAGATCTGCAGCTTATCCTCTAGGTAGGGAAATGGGCAGACTAGGTGGGCCAAGTGGTCCTTATCTGCCGTCAAAGTCTATGTTTCTATGTTTCTGTAGATTTTTTGCTGATAAATCACTTCTGTCTCAGCAGGAGTTAGTACCTGTTTGGATTAAGCAAACAGATACTTTATTAGAAGAAGAGGGTCTCATTTAAGTAAAAAAAAAAGAAGAAAGTCACTGTGTGTTTCTCTGAGGAAGGGGGATGTGTCAGCTTAATTTACTGAGTCAGAGCAGAGGGTGAATCTAATTGGGGGTGTGGCTTAGCAGCTTAGGAGTACAAAAGCAGCTGTCTCCGATTACAGCTTCCTGCTGTTTTTGACAGAAGAGAACTTTGGTTTCACAGCAAGAAACAGCAGTCTAAAACTACAGATTTTTTAAGGATAAATCACTTCCATCTCAGCAGGAGTTAGTACCTGCTTGGATTAAGCAAACAGATACTTTATTAGAAGAAGGGGATCTCATTTAAGTTAAAAAAAAAGAAGAAAGTCACTGTGTGTTTCTCTGAGGAAGGGGCTAGTATCAGCTTAGTATACTAAGTCAGAGCAGAGGGTGAATCTAATTGGGTGTGTGACTTAGCAGCCTAGGAGTACAAAAGCAGCTGTCTCCAGTTACAGCTTCCTGCTGTTTTTGACAGAAGAGAACTTTGATTTCACAGCAAGAAACAGCAGTCTAGAACTACAGTTTTCTTACTAATTGCCCTCCTTCCCACCCAAAGCCAGTTCTACTTTTAATGCCACTGGATTTGACTGACAACAGGAACTTCCTGTTTGGCAGTAGGAAGAGAAGGATCACTGAGACACATTAGTTTCATCAACCTTGAAGGAACCTAAAAAATAACTCTTTCTCCCCCCTGGCTGCTGGAGGTCTGAATCCAAGCATGGAAGAAGGAGACTACTGAAGACTACATGAAGTTCCTATCCCAGAACAGGAAGGGCGAGAGTTGTAAGGGCACATAGGCAGTAGGAAAGCAAGTGTGAAAATACATAGAGGGAGGAGACAGTAAGCATACAAAGCAACATGAGAGGGGACACAAAATAAGACAAGATGGGAGTGGTGCAATGCAATGGCCGTGGGGCAGCAGTGTTCCGGGAGACATTCTGGAGGCTGCGATGCTGCCCTGTTTGCAGGCACCTCTCTGGTCTGAGGGAGGAGGCTGCCCATCTCCAGGCTGACCTGGCTAGGATTCGTGAAACCTCTTCCCCCCCACCCAGGGACCACCAGGGCCACCACCGTTACCACAGAGGTTGCCAAGAAAGAGGAGTGGTTGGACCAAGGTGGGCTCAGGGAGGGAGAGGATGGTGGAACAGAGGTGCATCCCTCCAGTTGTACCTCTCCACGATTCATATGTTGTTCTGGCAAAGAGTGGTTCCTCTTTGGAGGCACCTGCAGTGGAGACCAAGGAGTATGCTGGGAACCTCCACAAAGGAGACCCACAGGAGGGTGACACAAGACCCCACAGGGGAAGAAAACAACTCCTGGTGGGGGACTCGATCATTAGGGGGGTAGAAGTGGGGGAGGAAGGGAATACGGAGGTAAGGTGCCTGCCTGGCACCACGGCTCAGAGGGACAGGAAGCAAATCCTCAGGATCGCGGGAAGCAGCTGCACAAGGGAGGGAGCTGGATGTCATTGTCCACCTAGGGACAAATGACTTGGCTGTGAATGGGATTAGAATGGTGCAAGAGGAGTTTGTGGAGTTGGGGAGGGGACTTAGACAAGTAGCATGTACAGTAACCTTCTCGAAGGTACTTTCTGTCTATGGCAAGGATGATGCTAGGGTATTCTGTACCAGGGGATTCAATGAATGGTTGAAAAACAGGTGTGTAGCTCAGGGTTTTGGCTTCATTGGGGACTGGGGAGCCACCTGGAGGGATGCAAGCTTATACTGGCAAGATGGTCTACATCTGTCCACGAGGGGAACCAGGATCATAGGTGACAGGTTTAAATGCTTCATTGGTAAGCATTTAAACTAGCCAAGGGGGGAGGCACTGAAAAGGAGCAGGGAAATCCCAGCCTCCCCCCCCACAAAACACAGTAGTTAGAGAGGTAAACACCAAGGTAGAGAAGTCAGTAGGGAGCAGGACAGGGATAAATTCAGAAAAAGGCGGTAAGGGCAGGGATGGGGCTAAAAGGGTAAGGCCATAAAAAATAAATGGAAGGTGATGAGTACTAATGCCCACAGTCTGTGCAACAAGCTCTCTGAACTAGTGGCCTTGATGGAAGAGGAATGCCTGGATATTGTGGCAGTCACTGAAACATGGTATACAGAAAACCATGACTGGGATGTCAACATGCCATGATACACAGTCTACAGGAGGGACAGGGTGGGTAAAAGAGAAGGAGGAGTAGCTCTCTATATAAGGGAAGGGATTAAAGCAACAGAACTAAAGAGTAAACAGGAAGTTGATGAGTCACTATGGGTCACCCTGGAGACAGGAAATGGCACCACAATCCACATGGGGATTGTGTACAGACCCCCATCTCAGGGGGAGGAAATAGACAAGGAAATGATAGAAGGCATCCTTAAAATGGCAGAAAAAGGGGAGAGATATTGTTGATGGGTGACCTGAATATGCCAAACGTTAACTGGAGTACCTTTACTGCAGGCACATCCAAGAGCAGGGTCATTCTTGATGCCCTTCAGGTGGCATGCCTCAGACAGCTAGTGTTGGAACCCACTTGGGAGGGAGCAATCTTAGACCTGGTACCCTCAAATGGGGAAGGAGAAATGATCTAATATTTAGAAGTGGGTAGCCATCTAGGAACAAGTGACCACCAAATAGTGTGCTTCACAATAAACAGCCATAGAGCCAAGCCATACAAAAACAAGAGTATTGGACTTTAGGAAGGTGGACTTTAGGAAAATGAGAGAGTGCCTCAGAAAAGTACTAGCAAAGGGACAAGATGGAGGGGTGGAGGAACAATGGGGAATAATCAAAACAACCATTGCAGAGGCAACAAGCCTTTGTGTGAAGCAAATCAACAAAACAAAACGAAGGAAAAACCACTATGGTTCTCAAAAGGGGTGGCAGGGATGGTTAAGGAGAAAAGGATAGCATTCAGAAAATATGAGGAAACATAGAAGGAGCAGGACAGAGAACTTTATCAGTTAAAGCAGAAGGAGGCAGGGATGGCAGTCAGAATAGCAAAGGCAGAAACTGAGGAAAAGATAGCCAACTCTGTTAAGAAGGGGGCTAAAACCTTTTATAGGTACATTAGGGAGCGAAGAAAGACCAAGGGTAGGATACAGATGCTTAATAAAGGGGAGGGAATGTGGGCAGAGGGTGACAGTGAAAAAGCAGGGATGTCCATTTACAGAAGAAAGGGTTCTGAAAGAACTAATAAAATTGAAGGTGGACAAAGCAATGGGGCCTGATGGGATTCACCCAAGAATTCTAAAAGAACTAAGTGTAGAACTAATGACACCGCTGACTACTGTCTTTAACAAATCATGGGAGGATGGGGTGGTACCTGAGGACTGGGGAAGGGCGGATGTGATTCCTCTTCACAAAAGTGGGAGCAGGACAGAGGCAGGAAATTACAGACCAGTTAGTTTGACCTCAGTGGTAGGTAAAATGATGGAATCACTTCTGAAGGAAAGAATTGTTGAGTACCTAGAGGCCAGTGGGGCACAGGACCCAAGGCAGCATGGATTCACGATGGGAAGGTCGTGTCAGACAAATCTAATAGATTTCTTTGACTGGGTGACCAAAGTAGTAGAAAAGGGAGGGGCTGTGGACATGGCTTACCTAGATTTTAGCAAGGCATTTGATACAGTCCCACACAAAAGATTAATGCACAAGTTAGCCAGCCTTGGAGTGGGTCCCAAGGTGATAGCCTGGATAAAAAATTGGCTAGACAACAGGACGCAAAGGGTAGTAGTAAATGGAGTCCACAGTGAAGAAAGGAGGGTTACTAGCGGGGTACCGCAGGGTTCAGTACTGGGACCGGTCCTTTTTAATGTCTTTATATGTGACATTGCAGAGGAACTGGAAGGAAAAGTATGTCTCTTTGCAGATGACACAAAGATCTGCAACAGAGTTCATGCACAAGATGGAGTGGAAAGAATACGAAGGGACTTGGCAAGGTTAGAGGAATGGTCAAATGTATGGCAGCTCAGATTCAATGCAAAGAAGTGCAAGGTAATGCACCTGGGAAACAAAAACCCAGGGCAAGAGTACACAATGGGGGGTGAGATACTGACAACAGTAAAAATGGAAAGAGACCTGGGGATAATTATATCAGATGACCTAAAGGTGGGCAAGCAATGTGAGAAGGCGGTAAGGAAGGCTGGGGGGATATTGGGATGCATAGGGAGAGGCATTAATAGTAGAAAACAGGAAGTCGTTATCTCTGTACAGACAGTTGGTGAGACCCCATCTGGAGTACTGTGTGCAGTTCTGGAGACCCCATCTCCGCAAAGACATAGACAGAGTGGAGGCTGTCCAGAGGAGGGCAACCAAAATGGTGCAGGGTCTGCACCAGAAGACATACGAAGAAAGACTAAAGGAGCTTAATATGTATACCCTTGAGGAAAGGAGGGAGAGAGGGGACATGATAGAAACTTTCAAGTACCTCAAGGGAATCAACAAAGTCCAAGAGGGTGGCATCTTTCAGAAAAAGAGATGTGCAAGAACAAGGGGGCACAATCTGAAGATGGTGGGGACGGCTCAGAGGTAACGTGAGGAAGTATTTTTTCACAGAGAGGGTTGTGTATGCATGGGACAGCCTCCCTGAGGAGGTTGTGGAGTCAAGAACAGTGGGGGAATTCAAGAATGTATGGGACAGACATAAGGCAGTCCTAGTGGGGGGGGGGTAGGAGGAAGTAAGCTGTTGGTTAATTAAGATCTGCAGTTTATCTGTTAGGTAGGAAAATGGGCAGACTAGGTGGGCCAAGCGGTCCTTACCTGCCGTCAAATTCTATGTTTACCCGGATCTCTCCCTACTGGGTACCAAGTACCTCACCTCTGTGATGTGCCTGGATGCTTCCCTCTGCAGGGTACAGAGCACCTCGCCTCCACAGTGCGCCTGGGATCCCTCCCTACTCAGGATACTGAGCACCTTACCTCTGTGATGTGCCTATACTACTCCTTCCCTGAGGTACAAAGCACTTTACCTCAGCGATCTGCCTGAACCCCTCCCAGGATGCCAAGTAACTCACCTCAGTGATGTGCCTAAACTTCTCCCTCCATGGAGTACAAAGCAGCTCACCTTTGTGATGTTAATGGACACCTGCCTCCCTCCCCAGGCTATTGTAACCCCTAGGTGGCACTATCCCAAAGGCTACTACCCCTGCCTGCTTGGCTAGTAGCAGGTTAAGGGGCCTGAGTTCTGAAACGGGTGCCTCCACCCAAAGGTCAGGGTTAGTAGTGGTCAAGCTAACCTGGGCACAGCCCTCCGGGACACTGTAACCCCCTCTTTCCTTACTAGTGGCTGGAACAATGCACAGTAATCGCTTTCACAATACCCCTGATACACCACACAAGTACCCACACTGTTTGCACTTACCACCAGGGCTTTCCTCTGGCCCGGCCCTGGGGAACCCCTGTAAAACAAGGTTATACACAGCAAATAACAGCAGTACAGTACTCTTGCACAAACTGGAACCACAGTCAGGGTAAATGCAAAAAAGAGTTAGATATGATTTATTTAAGGGCTTGAACAAGGGAGGGGCGTAATCAGGTTAATTTGCTTAAAGGCTCTATCACTCAAACAGATATGCATGCACTTCAGGGTCCATAAACAGTCACACACTCTGGGTACCCAGATGGAGAATGGTGGGCTAGCCAGGAATGTTGTAGCTGGTTGGGGCCCTGTGATGGAAGAAAACAACATGTACAACACACACTATTTGTAATCTGGAGCCGGAGGGCTCAGTTCGTGAAAAGAAAACAACAAGACAATCAGATGACACACTTTTAGATTAGGCTGTTGTTGCAGGGCGCTACCATGATGATTACTCACGATATCCAAGACTGGACACAGGCCTGATGAAAATAGAGACAGCAGGTGGTTAATCTGGAGTGCCAGGAGAAGCAGGGCCCACACGATTCGCTGAGGTGTCGTTCCTGTTCAAGCTTGGAGCAGGGGGCTGATCCCCAGGCAGGTCTCTTGTCGGTGACTTTCTCTGTGTAGTGGGGTAGTCTGGCAGGGCCAGCGTGGCATGTTCCAGGCCGAATGGAGATGAACACGGATTCAGTCCGATTAGGCTGGATAAAGCTTCCAGCAAGCAGAACACAGTTCACACAGTGGGGAACCAAATCACAACCCACTTTCAATACACAGTACATTTACATGTAAGGAAATTCTACTGTACCAGGCAAACCACTCTCCAGTCACGATCGCAAAGTCTCTGCACAAACTGGGGATTCAAAAGCAGCTGGAAATCCTGACAGGCCGATCGCATTCTGCAAATCTTCGGTCTTCTTCAGGTATGAGCCTGGTAAAAAATCAGTGGCTTACTTCATTCTCACAAACTTGGATTTAGTCCGAAATAGTTCTCTTCTCTCCTCTCCCTCTCAGGGGCAGCAGGCAGATATGCAGGCCACAACTCAGGCCTTTCCACAGTTCTCCCATGCAAAACTACTCAGACGGCTGCTTGACTGTCTCAAGCTCTTGCTCATTCAGCTCCCAACTGAGATCTGACTCAACTGCCAGCAAGCCAGGGACTTTCCCAGAATCCAAAAGGTTTGGTTGGCTGATCTGTCTGTGAGTCGCAACAAAGGCTCCCCCTTCAGGTGCAGAAAGGTGGCAAAAGCCCCAAACTACAATTCCTACAGATTTTGACTCCAGACGTCTCCAGTAGTCCTGCTCCATTTTAGGTCCCACCAGAACTGATTGGTCCAATTCGCAGTCCAGGACCAAGATAGTGGCGATAAACAAAACAGTCCTTGCTGCAAAGAAGGCAGGTTAGACAAACTATATTATCATTTTTACTCTAAAGGATTTTCAGCAAATAGTTACATCTTTCAACAGAGCTCCTTCTCAGATTACTTATGACTGCAATCCAGGCAGCTCTTAAAGAGACAGTACACAGAGGCTATACAGGCACTCTCTGGCAATCACATTTAAACTGTTAAAATGCAGGACACCAGCCTGGCAGTAAGCATTTAGACAAGCTCAAGGAAGACTTTTCAGGAACCCCCATTTGTAGAGGGGTACACTACTAAGTACCTCACTTCTGCAGTGTACCTGCACCTCTCTCTCCCCCAAGGGTACAAAGAAACGCAACTCTGTGACATGCCTGGACCCTTCTTTCCCCAGGGTACTAGTACCTCACCTCAGTGATGTGCCTGGACCCCCTCCTTCCCCAGGGTACCAAGCATCTCACCTCAAAAATGTGTCTTGACCCTCCCTTCCCAGAATACCAATCCTCACCTCAGTTATGTGCCTGAACTGCTCCCACCCAGGGTACAGAGCCCCTGTGCATGGTGCCCTGACATCACTCTCCCTGGGTTACCAAGGATCTCTCCTCTATGATGTGCCTGGACCTCACCCTATCCAAGGTACTGAGTACTTCACCACCATGATATGCCTGGACTACTCCTTTCCCAGGTACCAAGCACCTGATTTATACCATATGGATTCCTCCCTCCTGGGTACCAAGCACCTCACCTCCACAATGTGCCTCTACTCCAGCCTCCATAGGGTACTGAGCACCTCTCCTCTGTGATGTGCT
This sequence comes from Neoceratodus forsteri, assembly GCA_016271365.2. Lineage (NCBI taxonomy): Eukaryota > Metazoa > Chordata > Ceratodontiformes > Ceratodontidae > Neoceratodus > Neoceratodus forsteri. The sequence continues at coordinate 211,219,356 of JADMNL010000026.1, read as the reverse complement.
AGCCCCCCCACCACGGGGTACCAAGTATTTCACCTCCGCAACATGCCTGGAAATCTCTCTCTCCCCAGAGTAACAAGTAACTCACTTCAGTGATGTGCCTGAACCCTTCCCTCACCATGGTACCAAGTACCTCACCTTAGTGACATACCTGGACCCCCCCCCTTACCGGGGTACAAAGTAACTTATCTCCATGATCTGCCAGAACTCCTTCCTCCAAAGGTTCCGAGCACCTCACCTCTGTGATATGCCTGGACCTCTCCCCAGATATTGAATACCTCACATTTGCAATTTGCCTTAACCCATCACTCCCTGGATACCAAATACCTTACCACTATAATGTGCCTGGACCTCTGCCTTCTGGCGTATCAACCTGCTCAAATACTGCAATGTGCCTTGACACCTCCCTCTGCAGGGTACTGAGCACCTCACTTCTGCAGTGTGCCTGGACACCCACCCTCCCCAGAGTACTGAGCACCTCACCGCAGCAATATGCCTGGACTCCTCCCACCCAAGGGTCTTGTGAACTTTACTGCTGCAATGTGCCTAGACACCTCCTTCCCCGGGGTACTGAGCACCTTGCTTCCACAGTGTTCCTGGATCCTGACCCTCCCCAGGATACTGAGTATCACACCTCTGTAATCTGCCTGAACCCCTCTCACTGTAGGGTACACAGCACCTCACCTCCACAATGCACCTGGACTCTACCCTTCCAAGGGTACTGAATACTTTACCTCTGCGATGTATCTGGATCCCAACCTTCCTGGGGAGCTGAGTACCTCACCTCCATGATACGCCTGGATCCTTCCCCCGAGGGTACCATGTACCTCATCGCAGCAATGTGCCTGAACTGCTTCCTCCCTGTGTACTGAGCACCTCCCCTGTGCGATGTGCCTGGACCCCACTCTCCCTGGGTTACCAAGGATCTCACCTCCACAATGTGTCTGGACCCCATCTTCTCCAAGGTACCAAGCATCTCACCACCGTGATATATCTGGACTGCTCCCTCTCCAGGTACCAAACACCTTACTTACGCCATATGCTTGGATCCCTCCCTCCTGGGTATCAAGCACTGCAATGCTCATGTACTACTCCCTTTCTGAGCTACTGAGCACCTCACCTCCACAATGTCTTGTTCAGCATCTTTTTTTATTATTATAAGTTCACTCAATAAATGTAAATAATAATTTAGTTGGCATGGAGTGTTTTTTTTTATTCCTAGAGTGCAACTATTCAATTTGTGTGTCACCTCCATGATGTGTCTGCACTATTCCCTCCCCAGACACTGAGCACCTCATCTCCACGATGTGCCTGGACCCCTCCCTCCTCAGGGTACTGGGCACCGCAGCTCAATGATGTGCCTGCACTACTCCCTCCCCAGGATACTGGGCACCGCACCTCCACGATGTGCCTGTACCTTTTCCTCCCTGGAGCACTGGGCATCTCACTTCCACAATGTACCTGGACCCCTCTCTCCCCGGGGTACTGAGCACCTCACCTCTGTAATGTGCGTACACTACCCCACTCCCGAACTACTGAGCACCTCACCTCCACAATGTCTTGTTCGGCATCCTCTTTATTATTATAAGTTCACTAAACAAATGTAACTAATTATTTAGTAACTGTGCAGTGGGTTTTCTATTCCTCAAGTGCAGCTATTCAGTTTGTGTGTCACCTTCATGATGTGCCTGCACTACTCCCTCCCAGGTAATGAGAACTTCACCACCACGATGTGCTTGCACTACTCCCTCCCAGGTAAAGAGAACCTCACCTGCACGATGTGCCTGCACTACTCCCTCCCCGGGGTACTGAGCACCATGCCTGTATGATGTGCCTGCACTACTCCCTCCCAGGTAATGAGAACTTCACCACCACGATGTGCCTGCACTACTCCCTCCCAGGTAATGAGAACCTCACCTGCACGATGTACCTGCGCTACTTCCTCCCCGGGGTACTGAGCACCACGCCTGTATGATGTGCCTGCACTACTCTCTCTCTAGGTACTGAACACTGCACCTCCATGATGTGCCTGGAACAATTCCTCCATGGGGGAACTGAGCACCTCACCTATATGATGTGCCTAGACCCCTCCCTTCCCATGGTACTAAGCACCTCACCTCCATGATGTGCTTGCACTACTCCCTTCCTGGGTACTGAACACTGCACCTCCACAATCTGCCTTGACCACTCCCTCGCTGGGGTATTGGGCACCTCACCTCCATGATGTGCCTGTACCCTTCCCTCCCAAGGGTACTGAGTACATCACCTCTGTAGTGTGCCTGGACCCCATCCTTCCTGGGGCACTAGGCACCTCACCTTTGCAATGTGCAAGCTCTACTCCCTTCCCGGGTACTGGGTGTGATGCTTTGCCACCTGCTTATGGTTACATGTATGATATTGTATTATAAATAAATGGTCTGTGTGTGTAATTGTCTCACACAAGTTAGCAGTTTGGCTTTTAACTTTCTAGGCGTCAGTGAGGATGTCATTAAACAGACCAGGAAAATAAACTAATTTAATGCCTTCCTTCCAGAGGGATAGTTTATGGAACCTGCTGCCTTGATGTTGGTTCCCAAATATACATTTTATAACATCAGGAAGGCTGGCTGATTCCCCTTGGCTTTCTCACACCTTAGTGACAGATTGTGGAGTTGTAAACCTCAAAAAGAAATGTTTTGATTAAAGACTGGCATATGTAGGAAATGGCTTTTTTCTGATGTTCACATTAATTAAAATACCTCCTTGTAGAAATTGTTAGAATTAACTCTAAGGTAGGATCTAACTGACCTCACAAAAGGGAAGGGGAGATGGAGTTTCAAATGAACAGCTATCTGGTGAATATATGTACAGGCTATCGCCTGAGGTTATGTGGGGGAAGAGCTCCTCCTCCAAATCCTATTTAAACCTACAGGTTACATCTGCTCTGCTTAGAGCGAGTCGCACTCACTGCGCTCACTCCGTGCTGTGTGTTGGGGCTTGTCCCCCTTCCCTGCCCGGCTCCTCCTCTCTTTGTTTCTTTGTGCCTGTTTTCTCTCCTGCCTGCCCTCCCACCCACCCTCCCTCCCATGCTCTCGTTGGTTTATTTTTTTTTTTGGGGGGTAGTCTACCTGCCTCCTGCTGCAGCACCACAGTTTGCATCATTCTTCGCTCCTTCAGCTCTTCGGTAGCTCTCCTCTACTCACTAGCTCCATCACGCTGAGAATAGCTTGGATTCGGAGCTGCAAGCACTCCCTCGGTTCCTGTATGCCTCTCCACTCTGCACCTCCTAGGCTCCGCGAGGCACCTGTGCTGTACTGTTTAAGCACTCTACCATTGCATTTTCATCTGACTTGGCTGACTCACCGACTGCCATTGCTTGCTGTCCACCCGTATAACCTGGGTGTCTTTGGAACACGTAGTTCGGCTTCCCTCCGACCGCCATTCCGGGCCAAGTGCCCTGCCTTCCAGCCACGTAGCACCGCTTCCATGCCTGCTGTTCTACGAGGGGATGTCCTGCAGCACTCAACTATGCCCACTAGAGGAGCCTCAGCCTCCTATCCTTGTACTGTCATGAAACGGATAGCATCTCTGAGCTACGATGCATTTCTGCATTCACTGATTCTACTGAATATGTTGTCACTGTAGCATACCTCCATTCTGGACACCTAATTACAAAGCTACAATACGCTAGTGATGCATGTATACCTCGCACATACCCTTACTGCTACAGCTCACTATACTTTAGTGTATACCATCATCCTTTGTACGGGACCTGTCGAATTGTTAACTACTGCATTCTGCTTTGACTAAGGTTTCCGATGAGCTGTACCATACTAATTATCAGGATTCCTATCCATTCATAACACATCAACGCCTGCTATTAATTCATGTCTCCCACTGTAGACACAATCACTGTTCTTCTACTTCACCAGCTTCTCTGCCTCTTACTGCGTGATGTTATTTATGCTTCCAGTCCCCTCACGTTAGATGACGACTACTGGATTTCATCACTATTCGCTGGATATCACTGCTCACTTGCCTCTCTCCTTACTTTCTGTCCAGAACCATTCGTACTCCAATTGTGACTTACCTGCCAAGTCCTGGCTTAGGATATTTTGTCACTATCCCCTGGATGCTTACATTGATACTTTGCTTCATTTGCTTCCCTCACTTTCCGGCTGACCTATGTGTGGTCCAGCCGTACTGGCTTACATTTCTGGGGCTTGTTGCCTCTCTTTACTTACCTTTCCAGCTGACCTACGTGTGGTCCAGCTATGCATGCTAGCTTATGTGGGGCTAGATGCCATTTAGTGCTTACCTTACTAGCGGATCTCGCCTGATCCAGATATGCCAGCCTTCTAAGGTTTAACTACTACTCTATTTATTCAGGCTAACATCAGCAGTTATAGTACCTCCCACTGTCCATCGGCTGACCTACACGTGGTCTAGCCACACTGCCTATCTCGTTGGGCTTAGCTCCCCTTCATTCCATGATGCTCCGATGGAGCGCCTTCATTTTATTCAGACTACCTCTCCAAATCATGCTTCCTACAGCTTTTGCTTCTGTTGGACTATTTGGAGTACACTGAGATATTTACCTCAATTCCCTTGGATGCTTCTTGCCAAGTTATTATACTTCCTTCGGAGTTACTATTATCATCTCTGCCAGAACACTCTGCTGAACGCTATTCCAATATTGCCTTCCTCAGTTTAACAGATCTCTACAACATTGATCTACAGTCTCGGAATGCTTACCTCTGGTCGAAATGCCATTTCATCCACCTATGTATCTTCATTGCAATCCTGTCCAACCTCGATCTTCAGGATACAAAAGTCTACAGCGCCTTTCACAGTTTTCAAAATTCTGCCTCAATCTATGTTACTATTCAGCACTAAACTAACTCAGGATATGCTACCATTTGCAATACCATTTATAATCTATTCCTTGCTACTTCACTGATATTTCTGCATTCCATGCAGCTTGACATTACTGTTACTTTACCCACCAATGCTCTAGAACCTGCCTCACCTCATCAGGCGGGAGGTTCACCACATCGCACTCCAAGACCTGTGCCCTATGGGCCTGGAGGTCCTTCAATCTTATATATTACACCTTAATCGTTTGCTCCATGACCTTCTTCGCCATCGGGCCTGGTGGTTAACTACTTATACTCTACACCTGCCTCGCCCAGCTTCGGGGCCCGGAGGTTCGCACATTCTACTATATGCCTGCATACCACCATGTCTGTCAGCCTTAGGAGCTCATTCTACTATGGACTCACATCCAGGATCGTCTAGCCATAAGTCTTCTGTTCTTTGAATGCTTCTGCCTTGCCGATTCAGTCATATGAATTACTACTACTATTACTCCTACCAAGACTTCAATGACACTATCCAAAAGACCTTAAATCTCAAGAATTGTACCTTACGGCTTCTTGAACCCTGTGGCAATGCTACTTTATTAAACTCAGCCTCTTCTGTCATCACCATTTATGACTCAGAAGCTCGACTATTTGTGCCTTGTCAGTCTACCCTTACCAAGTCAGTTCTGATAGTGTACCATTCTAGCTTGGACTGTAGTTATCTTCATCATTACACAACTATTTGGATCACTAGATGAAGCTCTTCGAATCCTGAGCTTTACCTTTTTTCCTGCCTTTCGCTGTATACCTAACATAACCTATGCAATATTATTCCTCTGCTACTATGTCTGCATCTTGCAGCTTTACTACCAACTGACCTGTGTACAGGTCCACTTATTTATACTTGCTCATGTCACCTGCTTCGCCCTTACAGGGCCTAGAGGTTCATCAGGACCGATCGCCTATTCTACAACCTACTTCCCCCATTGGATCTGGAGGTACAGTTAACTCATGTCTAGATATTTGCACTAAGATTTGTACCTATTCACTTATCCGCTTCCACTCCAACAAAAATTCCTACTGCTCCGCGCTCTCCAGATCACCCAGCTTGCGTCCTGTTCTTATGTTTCACCACCAAGACCTTCATTTGCAAAGCTTGCAAAGAGGAATGCAAATTACCTTCCTCCTGCACTGGACATGGACACCGAGCCTTTTGGTTACTGGTTCTCCTTGCAGAAGCCTCCCTGAGCTGCCAGAACATTCACCACTGTAACTTCGACTCTGCGAATCATCATTATCGACCATGGATTCCACTCTTCTACCATTCTGCTCCGGACATGGATTCTCGGACTTGGATTTGCTAAAAGGATGCTGCTGCATTCATCAATCGGAATATTCTGTAATTATTCAGCTTCGCTTCACTGGATCAGGATATCGAACTTTGGAACTCGAATTAGCTTAATATTGTTAACTAGAATTATTCTCCCTTAGTATGCCCAGAAGGACGGGCAAGTCAGTAGCCATGGGTCCTCAGTGGTTTCCCCCAAAGGGTGTTTTTCCTCTCCTGCGTGCTGCTGGTCATACTCTCTGGAGCTGAAGGAGATAATCATTTGATATTATTATTCTTTTTGGGGGGAGTCTCATACTACTGGACTAAGCATTCTTTAAGGTGGAATACAGAGTAAGGCCAAACCAATACCAAGCCATAACACGTTACTCATCAGCTCAAGCATCTAAGCACTTTGCATAAGACTATTCGGCTCACTTGTACTATAATCGCTGACTGTATAACTGTGTTCAAAGTACCTGAGCACTGATCAATTCAAACTGCAACATAATTGATGAGCAACGTCCTGCTTACCTATCTGGCCTCTGTATCCAAGCACAAACCTTCATTATCCAATTGCAGTATGTAGCACAGGCACTGAGCTCTGAACCACACATAAATGTACAGGCTATCGCCTGAGGTTATGTGGGGGAACAGCTCCTCCCCCACATCCTATTTAAACCTACAGGTTACATCCGCTCTGCTCAGAGCGAGTTGCACTCACCCTTCATCCTCCCCTGACACCTCCTCCTTCTCCGGTGCTCTTATCCAAGTGGAGGGGTGGGTCTCATGCTGCTGGACTAAACATTCTTTACGGTGGGATACAGAGTAAGGCCAAACCTATACCAAGTCATAACACGTTACTCATCAGCTCAAGCATCTAAGCACCTTGCATAAGACTATCCAGCTCACTTGTACTACAATCACTGACTGTATAAGTATGTTCAAAGTACCTAAGCACTGATAAATTCAAACTGCTACATACCTGACAAGCAATGTCCTACTTACCTATCTGGACTCTATATCCAAGCACAAACCTTCATTATCCAATTGCAGTATGTAGCACAAGCACTGAGCTCTGAACCACACATAAGTGATATATGATTCTTGGACTCTGATAAGAGACTGTTCTCTGAAAAGCACTTAAAGGTAATACTTAGTTAGAAAATAATTAAGTGTTTGTGGTATGAGCTTGAATTCTGTAGCTTTCTTTTTTTTTGTTATATGACTGTGAGATTTGTGATATAATTAGTAAATAAAGTACAGTAAGACCTTACCGTAACAGTAGATCTTCGAGAACAGCTCTTGCAGCAGGTTATACCATTAGGACTGAAGCCAGAAGGTGCCAGGACCCCAACGTCAGCCCCACCCCCAACGTCAGGCATCATACAATAGGGGGCGGTCCCCCAGAATCCCCAGTTCTCCCGCCAGAGACTCCCGGCCACTAGATGACATCAGAAGTGGAGACTGAGGATCCGCCTTCAAGAAGGTATTCAGAGCAGTGTTACAAACACCTAATCCTAGGTAGTGAGATAACGGAACAACTCTACCTCCAGAGGGGATGGTGGGAGTAAACTACCTGCTGTAAGAGCTGGTCTCGAAGATCTACTGTTACATTAAGTTCTTACATAACGGTACTATCTTACTTTGAGAAAACAGTTCTTGCAGCAGGTTACACCATTAGGACTGATTCCCAAGCAATACTAGAAATCCCTTGAAGCTGGGAGGAGGCTAGGTAGAGATCGCAAGTTGGACTGAAGCCTAGGATAGGAGTCCCTGAAGGAGTGCTAGACCAAAACCAGCTCTTTGCCATGATGCAACGTCCAGGCTATAGTGCCTGATAAAGGTGTGCACGGTGCTCCAAGTAGCTGCTGAGCAGATGGCTGAAGTGGACACATTCTTCATAGCCACAAAGGAGGTAGCCACCCCCCTTGTAGAATGTCCCTTATCTGAGTCCGATAGGGGTTTGTTACGTTTCTGGTAACAGAACGTGATACAATGGATGAGCCTCCTGGACAGCAATTGTTTAGAAACTGGAGCTCCCAGCATCCTATGGGCGAAGGAGATGAAAAGCTGATCAGATTTACGGTGGTGCCTGGTTCTGGTCAGGTAGTATCTTAGACTACTATGCACATCTAGAGTGTGCAGCAGGGCCTCTCTTCTATTCAAGTATTTAGGGAAATACACTGGCAGGTCGATGTCCTGATTGAGGGTGAGAGTTGAGACCACCTTAGGTAGAAACTTTGGATTCGTCCTTAGGTACACCCTGTCCTGGTGAAAAACCAAATAAGGTTCTTTGCACATTAGTGCGTGAAGCTCAGAAATTCTTCTGGCCGAAACAGCAACTAAAAATAACATCTTTCATATCAGGAGATGTAGCTCGCAATCCGCGGCTGGTTCAAAAGATGGCAGCGTGAGCTGCTCCAAAACAAAGGGTAAATCCCATGGAGGAATAGACTCCTTAATCAGAGGTCTAAGGTGGAAAACGCCTCTCAGGAAGGCTCATGCAGTGTCCAACTGAGCTATGGACCATAGGTCTATAGGTGTATGATAGGCCGAGATGGCACAAAGGTGTACTGTACTTTAATAGAGGAGTAGGCCAAGCCTGCCTGGAAAAGAGACAGAAGGTACTCTAGAATTGAACTTTCCAGACAATCCATCAGAGGAAGCCTTCATGCTTGAGCCCAGAGGCAAAATCTGCGCCATTTCATAGCGTATGTGGCATGAGTGGCCGGTTTTCTAGCAGCTGCTAGAACATTTTCTACCTCTTGTGAGACCCCATACCGCATGATAGCTATGTTCCTAGGAGCCAGGCATGCAGATTCAGAGAGCGAAGGTCCGAATGGACCAAAGATCCTGTCTCCTGTGACAATAAGTGAGAGCTGATTGGCAGAGGCACCGGAGGTTCTTGGGACAGCTGGTGTAGCAGAGGGAACCAAATCTGTCTGGGCCAAAAGGGCGTGATTAGTATCAGCGTCGCCTGCTCTCTGAGGAGTTTCAAAAGGACACTCTGGATCAACAGGAAGGGAGGAAATGCGTAGAGGAATCTGCCCATCCAAGAGAGGAACAACGCGTCTCGCCAGAAAACACCAGGCCCTGGATCTAGCGAGCAGAAATTGGGCAGTTTTGCATTGGATGGGGATGCAAAAAGAGCTAACTCTGGTTTGCCCCATCTGTGAAACAGATCCTCTACCACCTCCTGGAGTAGTTCCCACTCATGGACTCTGGTCTGAGAGCGACTCAGACTGTCTGCGATGACGTTGTCCACTCCTGGGACATGAACAGCAATGAGGTTTGCGACGTGTTGCAGGACCCAATCCCACACCCTCATGGTCTCCCTGCAAAGTGGGTAGGAATGGGTGCCTCCTTGTTTGTTGAGGTAATACATCACCACAGTATTGTCTGTTTGCAACAGCAGAGTATCTGGTGGGATCTCTGACTGGAAGGCCTGCAAAGCATAAAGAACTGCTCTCATTTCCAAAATATTTATGTGGAGATGAGTTTCCTGGGGCGTCCATGAACCCTGAGATCTGACCCCGTCGAGGTGTGCTCCCCAACCGAACCCTGAGGTGTCCGTGGAGAGTGTCACAATTGGAGATGGCACAATGAAGGGGACCCCTGCTGACAGGTGCTTTGAATCTAGCCACCATTACCAATCCCAGATGATGACATTTGTGATCCGAATTGGAAGCTGCAAATGGTCTTGCCTCTGATCCCATTGTACCTGTAACATCCACTGGGTCACCCGCATGTGGAGATGGGCTAAAGGGACTGTCGCAATGGCCACAGCCATTAGTCCAAGCAGGCAAAGGATCAGTCTGGCTGGGACTGTCTTCTTTGCCAAGATGTCCTTGATGAGGGATCTGATATGTTCCGCTCTGTCCTGTAGCAGAAAGGCTCTCCCCCAGACAGTGTCCAGAACTGCACCTATGAACTGCAGAGTCTGCGACGGGACCAGGTGTGACTTCTCCTGATTGATGATGATGCCCAAAGACCCGAAGAGGGACTGAGTACAGTGGATTGCAGACATCAGAGCCTCCCGAGAGGGGGCCATGAGGAGCCAGTTGTCCAGGTATGGGAACACGTAGTTACCTTGTGTCCTTAGAGCCGCCGCTACGGCTGCCATGCACTTCATAAATACCCGAGGTGACAAGGACAGTCCAAAGGGGAGGGCTCAGAACTGATAATGGCGACCGAGAAATTGGAAGCGCAAGAACTTCTTGTGCACTCGAGCTATGGGTATGTGCAGGTAAGCATCCTGCATATCCAAAGACACTAGGAAGGTGCCCTGCTTGAGCATGGGTATCAAACCAGGAAGGGTCACCATGCGGAAGCATTTGTGAAGGACCGAAGCGTTGAGATCCAGAATTGGACAGAGGTCCCCTGTTTTTTTGGGAACCAGAAAGAAGTGGGAATAGTAGCCTGCACCTCTCTGGCTCCGTGGTAGATGCTCTATAGCCTCCTTTCTCAGAAGCATGAGAACTTCCTGCTGTATGAGCAGTGCATGCTGACCTGAATAACGGGAAAGCAGGGGAGGTCTTGATGGTGGGTGGTCGAGGAATTCTATAAAGTGTCCTCTCTTGACCAGTTGGAGGACCCACCGGTCGGCGGTTATCATCTGCCATCCTGAAAAGTGGCAAGCGATGCAACCCCTGACCTTTTCTGCCCATTGATCCAGAGGAGGGGCGGGGGCTGGGAAGGAGTCATGCTGTAGCAGCATTACCCCCCGCAGGCTGGGCCGGTTTGGTATACCTCTGACCTTGGCCTGGGGAAGACTTAGGCTGGGCCTTATGGTGGAAGTTTCCCCTTTGCTGCTGCCCAGAAAGTGGCTGCTGCCATTGCTGTCGGCCACAAAAATGGTTCTGGTTCCTATGAAAGGAACCAGATTTGGGTCTGTACATGGCCTGTACAGTCCCTACTGCCTTCCCGACATCCTGTAATTTGGTGATCACCTTTTCAAAGTCTTCACCAAATAGGACTTCGCCATTATAGGGAACATCCAGGATGTTTTTCTGGATGTCCGGGGTAAATCCAGAGACACAAAGCCATGAGTGTCTCCAGAGACAGATGCCTGAGGCTGCTCCTCTTGCTGCGGAGTCCGCCGAGTCGTAGGCGGCGATCAAAACTTGGGTCCCCACATCTGACCCAGTGTGAAGCAGGTTGAGAAGCTTCTCCTTCTGTTCGCCCTCTAGAAGTACTTTAACTAGGTCTTGACCCTGTTCCCATAGGGCGTTCTGAAACTGAACCATGTGTGTCAGATAGTTCAGTGACTTAATGGAGCATGTAGCAGCCGCATACACTCGCCTACCCAGTGAGTCCAATTGCTTGGATTCCTGGTCCGGAGGTTGTGTACTCAAATGTTGTGGTCATTGAGACCTATCATGGGAGGCCGTAATGACCAGGGAATCAGCAAGAGGTTGTTGTGCCAAGTACGGGTCCTCTGCAGGAGCCCTGTACAGGCGATCAGCCTTCTTCGGAGCCCAGGGGTGGAGTGCGGACGTTTCCACGTTGCCTTGGTGACGTCCGCGAAGGTGTCCACCAAGGGTGGTACCACCACAGGATTGGGGTCCTTCTGCCAAAGATAACCGGCTAGGTGCTGTCATTCGGGGTCTAAGTCTTCCGTTTCCCATCCCATGTTCTCCTGGATGTGCATCATGATTTTGGAAAAAGATGGATCATCCAGAGGTGACCTGGGGAGGTCTCGTGGGTCAGACGATGGGATGCTGATTGGAAAAGGAGACCTGGAGTTATCTGAGGTGTCAGGTCTAGAGTCTTCCCCCTGTGGAGTGGACCGTCTACATCTGGGTCGCTTGGGACTGGGAGAACCTGAGGGAGATCTTGAAGGGGGGCCTTCTTCTTTTTTTGGATCTGCCCCTAGGAGGCGGAGTAGGCTCCTTGGGGGTCGGTGGTCTTCCTACTGGCCCCTGTGGTGGAAGAGGAGTAGGAGGAGGAGGAGGAGGAGGAGGTGAAGGAGGTTTTACTGGGACCACATCTCTCTTGATTGTGTCCCACCAAAAGGTGAAGAGGTCTTTACCCTTCTGAATATTCATACCTGAAGACGGTCCTGGCGTCGGGGTTGACCTGTCGCCGGTATTGGGCGTCGGGTCCCCGGGCATCGCCGGGTCAGATGAAGACTCCTGCGGAAGCCCGGCGTCCTCATTGTTGCCTGCCTGGGAGTCAGGCAATGTCAGATCCTCCTCCGTAGACTACTGGTGATCAGTGTCCACCAGTGACGGACAGGCAGTCGTCGGCTCCTTAGAGCGTTAGGCCGACGGGTGTTTGCCCGACGTCTGGTCTGAAAGGTGCTTAACCGGGGATGGGTCGGCAGCCCATTTTGTGTCCGTCATCCGCTTAAGGGACGTCAGGTCCTTAGTCTTCCTGGGAAGGGGGTCTGGTCCCCTAGGAGGCTGGGAGGCCGATTTGGCGTCGGGTTCCCAGTGTTTATCCAAGGAAGATTGAGAGGCTTTGGAAGAGGACTTGGACCGGTGATGGTCAGTAGACTTTGCGGAAGCCCAGGAGAGCACTGGAGAAGGGTCCGAAGTCCTGGAAGTCTTAATAGAATGTAAAGAAGCCAAAGAACTGATAGAAGTCCTGACCTTCACGGGAGGGGGCTGAGAGCGAGCCCTGGAGGGAGAGCGGTTTGAGCGCGTAGAGCCAGAGATAGTGCGTGAGTCCGAGGCCTGGTCTGGGGATCTGGACCTGGCCTTCTCCCAGTACTTATGGGTCTTAGAGGTGGACTCACCTCTGGAGGCAGGGTCTTTATCCATATTTTTTAACTGTTCTTCCAAGAAAAACCCTTGAAGTGCCTTCTGGCGGCGGATCCTGGTGCAACTATTGAACCGCTGGCAAAAGGAGCAGGCCTTGGTGTCGTGTTCTGGGCCTAGACACCGCAAACAGGATGAGTGCAGATCCTTAAAAGGTATCTGTTTGCTGCAGGCACACTTAGAGGGGTGTCCTTCTGAGGAAGGAGTTGGAGATGCCAACATTTAGAGTCGAAAGCTGGAAGTTCTAGTTGTCGTTCGCTGGAGCGGGACCATGAGGCCAATGCAGTAGCCCACAGCGGGAAAAGAACTGGGATTCTGGGGAACCGCCCCCTTTTGTATAATGCCTGACGTCAGGGGCGGGGCCGACATCGGGGGCAGTCCCCGCTGGATACTGCTAGCTAGAAAATTTCCATGGGGTCCTGGCACCTGCTGGCTTCAGTCCTAATGGTGTAACTTGCTGCAAGAGCTGCTTTCTCGAAGTAAGATCATTTTCTTTATTATACTGCCTCCTGTCCTCTCAGTTATTTTACATGTGATTGCTGAACCTATGTTTTAAGGCTGACAGCTGATAAAAGGCTTGTTTGTATTACTGAACTTGCTTAAAAAGGTTAGAAATACCTGGGTCTCTTATAGAGTTGTAAGGGTTCATTTCGGATACCTGGCTGGATGCCCTTGGGCAAAAGATTATATTGCATCCCCTGAAGAGAGTATTATCTGAGCCTGTTAATTGGCTATGTTAGCATAAGATTCACAGTTTGAATCCCTCCAGAACTCGAGGCTAAAAGGTGATTTGGACCCAAAGCAGACAGGAGGTTACCCTGTCTGTTACCTGTTCGAGTTCTATGACTGGGTAACTAGGCAACTGGACAGGGGCCATGCAGTGGATGTCCTGTATCTGGACTTCAGTAAGGCATTCGACTCAGTGCCACATGGAAGGCTGGGAAGGAAGATAGTAGGCACAGGGGCGGGTGCAAAGCTGGTGAGATGGGTAGGAAACTGGCTGTAGGGAAGGCAACAAAGGGTGGTGGTGGGTGGGGAGCTCTCACACCCAAGGGCAGTGACGAGCAGTGTTCCACAGGGCTCAGTGTTGGGACCAGTGTTGTTTGGGATATTCATTGCAGACATATCATGGGACATCAAGAGCAAGATCAGTCTGTTTGCTGATGATACCAATGTAGGCGCGGTGGTGGATGACCTAGGGGGGTGGCAGGGGTTGCAGGATGATCTGGCAAAGCTTGAAACCTGGTCAGACACCTGGCAACTGGGCTTTAATGCCAAAAGTGCAAGGTGCTGCATTTTGGGATGAAGAACCCAAGGAGGAGTTACCAGCTAGGGGGAGTGCAGCTAGCCCAGACAGAGGAGGAGAAAGATCTGGGTGTGCTCATTACAGGGTCAATGAACAACTCGGCACAATGTAGGAAGGAAGGCAGCTGCAAAGGCCAACAAAATGCTGGGTTGTATTGCAAGGGTATATCCTCGAGGAGGGAGGAGGTAATTCTGCCACTGTATAGGTCATTAGTTAGACCACACCGAGTACTGCATGCAGTACTGGCGTCCGATCTGAAGAGGGACATTAAGTTACTGGAGGGGTGAAGCAGAGCCGCACAAAGATGATCAAGGGCTGTGGACTTATCATACGAGAGGAGGTTGAAGGAGTTGAACATGTACTCACTGGAGGAGAGGACAGACAGGGTGACATGATTGAAACCTTTAAATACATGAAAGGAATAAACAAGACGGGTACAGAGGGGCTGTTCAAAGTAAGGGAGGGGAGGGCCACCAGGGGCCATGATATGAGACTGGAGCGAGGAAGGTTCAGGAGGGAGATGAGGAGACACTTTTTTACAGAGAGGGTGGTGGCTGGGTGGAATGCGTTACCTGCTGAAGTGGTATGCAGTAGAACAGTGAACTGCTTCAAACGAGGATGGGACAGGACAAGGGGGAGGGTTAATGAACGGGAAGGGTGGAAGGGAGGGGCAGCTGAAGAATAAGGGGTGCTAGCTGCACATTCGAGCAGACTTGATAGACCTCTAGGCCTTTATCTGCTGGCAAATTTCGTATGTTCGTATGTTCACACTACTGTGCTCTGAGGTTGGCACTGTGGGAGCAAAGGGCCTGACCTGCGGAGTGTGTTTGTGACAGATCTGGTGGCAGAGGTGGGATCAGAGGACCCGACCTGTGGAGTGCATTTGTGACAGATTTGGTGGCAGTGGTGTGATTTAAAAAGTATTGGTAACACAAGCTTTAACAGTTCAGTGTGTCAGCTTAATACTGTACAGCTCACGTGCAAAATAAGGCAGTGATTTTTTTTAAAAAGTAAACAGAACGATATAATTTTGCTTACATTCAGAGTTCCTACCTGTTTTATTTTGTTCTAAAGTGCAAGTTAGAGTACCTGTAGTTAAGGAAGAAGATGGCTGCCAACTACAGTGGGTACACTGCAGACTACCTGAGGCAGTTGTGCCAGGACAGAGGAGCCTAGCACGAGGGGAAAGCTAACAAGAAGAACCTTCTGGATGCTCGGGTAGCCGCTGATGCCCACAGCATTAATTCAGTCTGTGAATGAAAAGGATCGAACCTTGGGTGTGGAGGGGTCAGAGTCCAGTGCAGTGTCCAGATCCAGTGAGGAGGACAGCAGTGCCAGTGGAAGCCAAGGGTCACAGCAGCAGGAGAAGGTCACCAGCATTCTGGAGTCAGAAGTGATCCAGTTGCAGATAAAGTTGCAGAGAATGCAGCTGGAGTTCCAGAGAGAAGTGAGATGAGAGCAGCGAACTGCAGAGGATAAGAGGGAGCAAGAGCAGTGAGCTGCAGAGGAGAAGAGGGATCAAAAACCGTGAGAAGCTGACCATGAAGAGCATGAGCGCCAGAGGCAACATTTTTATTTATTTTTTTATTTAAAAATTTGATGAGCGGGAAAGGCACACTGAGCCGAGGCTCATTTCCAGGTGCAACCTGGGTACAGTTTGTACAGAGAGTAACAATAGATGAGGAAACACAGACAGTTTACGCAAACATTTTACAAAGAGTACAATACATTATCAATGATATACAATTGGTCAGTGTGAAGAGTGAGAGAGAGGAAGTGAGGTCTGCTTAGTGCTGGCGGCTATGGCGAGTGAGTAGAGATTGTGTGGCGCCTATGCTGTGCACTTGGACCGTTAGAGCATTTAGGACAGTGCGGGTTGGGTAGGAGCCTGAGGAGCTGAGTAAAGGCAGAACTAGAAGGGGCCAGGTAAAGGTTTGAGGGCAGAGAATTCCAGAGATGGGGGAGGCGGTACAAGAAGGCAGCTTGACCGGAAAGGGTGCAGGGGCAGGAGAGGTGGAAATGCTAGGGTCCCTGTGGAGAAGAGGGTAGTTTAGGGAGGTGGTTGGGGTGAGGTGAGAAGTGAGGTGGGGGGGAGAGAACCATACCAGAATTTAGCTAAGAAAGAGGCACTGTGGATGGGTCTCCTGTGGGAGAGCGGGGCCAGGGAGAGTGGAGAGTGAGTGAGTGAGTGGGGCAGGAGGCGGTGGTGAATCGGCAGAAGGAGTTTAGAAGGATGTCAAGTCTGCAGAGGGATGAAGATGGGGTAGTTCCATAGACTATGTCTGCATAGTCTGTAACTGGCAAGATTGTTTTACGTACAAGCTCGCAATGGGTGGGGATCGGTAGGCAGGATTTGTGGCGATAGAGGACTGCAAGTTTGGGCTAGAGTTTAGTGCAGATCGCCTCTACATGAGTGGAAAAGTTGAGGTGGCTGTCTAGCCATACACCCAGGTATTTGAAGGCTAAGACTTGTTCTAGAGGTGAAGATGAACTAGAGAAGTTACAACTCCAACCACCAGCACCAGAGCAGGTAAGTGGCCTAGGTTTAACTGGAACTACGGGACAGGGTTACAAATTAAATTCCAAATTGATAGCTGAATTTAAAGAGGGGAAGAATGTGGATGCCTTTTTAAATTCATTTGAAAAAGTTTGTATTCAGGCAAATATTCCTAGAGAGTCCTGGAGCTTCCAGCTATCCCCACTACTTACTGGGAAAGCTCGGGGTGCATTGGGTCAAATGGACAGTGAAGGCAGTAATGATTACAGTAAACTGAAAACTGCACTGTTAAAAAAATATGAGCTAACAGCAGAGGCATACAGAGCTAAATTCCATAAGCTCAGGAGAAGCCCTGACATGCGTTACAAGGAGCTAGCCACGAAACAACGTAAATTTTTAAATGTTGGTGGGAAGGAATTGAAGCAGACTCTGTTGAAAAAATTGAAAATGCTGTACTGTTAGAGCAGTTTTGGGGGGCATGCCCAGCAGAGCTGAAAACCTGGTTGGAGGACCAAGATCCAAAAACAGTGCAAGAGGCTGCTGAACTCTCAGACCACTATACCAGTAGCAGACCTGCTCTGAGAGCGAATGGGGCTGGCATGGCAGCGCAGAAAGAAAAGCACGTCTTCAGGGAAGCTAAAACCCTCACTGCCTCCACCAAAACTGGGTAGCCCCAGGTTTCAAAGGAAAGATTTAACTGAGAAAAGACATGAATGTTGGGTTTGCAAAGAAACTGGTCATATTGCCAGGCAGTGTCCCAAAAGGACAAATAGTGCACAAAGTGGTGCTTGAAAAGAAGTGGGTTATTTGTGTGTCCCTAAAAGCATGCCAATAAACATTAGGGAACACATACAGCCAGTCACTGTGAATAGTATACAGACACAAGGGTTAAGAGACATGGGGGCATCCCTGACTTTGGTAAAAGGGGATCTGGTAGAACCTGGTTAGCTTATACCCAATCAATCTGTAACTGTACAGGGATTCACTGGGAGGAGTAAACATTGTCACTCACTTGTGTTCTCCTAGACTGGGGTGAGACAGGAGGAACTGTGCAACAGGTTGCTGTAGCTGAAACTTTAGTGGTTGATGTAATCCTCGGCAACAATCTCAGGTGGGGGATAGTGTGCACAGTTACCCATAGCCAAGCAGCACAGGAAAATTGTAGTTCCTTGGACCCCGTAGAAGCCCCTGTGGAAACCACTGAGAGGCTGGTTCCCCAGCCTGGATCTCCTGATATGGAGACTAATGAAAGGGGGAGGGGAAGAAATTTCCTCGGTAGCAGTTAACCAAACAGCTACTGAGGGTTATGCAGAGGAAGGAGGGGTGACTCATTGTCAGAGGGTTAGGGATGGCAGTGATTCTGAGTGCCCTGATGCAAGAGCTAGGGACCTTAGTTTAGACAATGAAGGGGACTTTTCCCATGCCTTGGGAATGTGCAAGGAGTTTGCGGGTGCTCAGAAAAGTGACCCTAGTCTAGAGAAGCTGAGGGCTTAGGCAGACTCTGGCAGAGCACAGGGGGTGAAGGGAAACACAAAGTTTATTGGGACAATGGACTGATGTATACTCAGGATGCAAAGACAGAGGGAGGGGTGATAGGCAGGCAGCTTGTCATTCTCCAGGGGTACCGTGAGCAGTTGCTCAAGATTGCACATGATATTCCCTTGTCTGGTGTTCTGGGAATCACACGCACTATGCAGTGGTTGGCCCAGAATTTCTATTGGCCCAACTTCACCCAGCAGGTGAAGGAGTATTGCAGTTCTTGTCACCGGTGCCAAAAAATAGGGAAAGCAGGTAAGAAAACCCAAGCTGCCCTAATTCCTTTACCCATAATGGAGGAGCCATTCCAGAGGGTGGGAATGGATATTGTGGGGCCTTTAAATACCCCCAGCTCCTCTTGGAAGAGGTTCATCCTGACTGTGGTGGATTATGCCACTCAGTATCGAGAGGCAGTTGCCCTATCCTCACTGAGGACAAAGTGGCAGATCCCCTACTTGGGAGTTTCTCCCATGTTGGGTTTCTGCAGGAGGTTATCACCGATCGAGGGGGTTCCTTCATGTCGGACCTGATGAAATGTTTGTGGGAGAAGTGTGGAGAGGTGCAGAGATGCATGACACCTTATCACCCACAAGCAAATGGGCTTGTGGAAAGATTTAACGGTACCCTTAAGTCAATGCTCCAAGCGTTTTCTGAACAGCATGGGAGGGACTGGGAGAAATACCTTCCCCACCTGTTGTTTGCATACAGGGAGGTAACCCAAGAGTTGACAGGGTTTTCCCCCTTTGAGCTCTTATATGGACACCAGGTACATGGGCCCCTAGACTTGATCTGGGAGGACTGGGAAGGCAAGCACGCCACCCAGGGAACTCCCATAGTGGATTATGTCCTTAGGTTTAGGGAAAGGCTGAAGGAGCTTATGGGGACAGCCCAGAGCAACCTGGCAGTTGCCCAACAGAAATAAAAAGTGTGGTACGCCCACAGAGCCAGAGCTCGCTCGTACACGGTGGGTCAGGAAGTCATGGTCTTAATCCTGGTACGGAAAGACAAGTTGCAGGCTGAGTGGGCAGGACCATACAAAGTAGTCAGAAAGGTAGATGACGTAAACTATATTATAGAGTTACCTGATAGAAGACATACAAAAAGAATGTATCATGTCAACATGATGAATCTATATGCTAATAGGGCTGACATGGTGTTTGCAGTGCGTAGTCCTAGGGAGAGGACGGATGAAAGAGACCCCTTTCTGGACTTGCTGGAAGAAAGCAAGTGTGACTCCTCTGTGGAGGCCATTCAATTGTCACCCCAACTGGCCCTGGACCAGATCCAGTAAGTAAGAGAGGTTTTAGCAGACTTTGCCCCACTGTTTAGTGCCAAGCCTGGACTAACCCCCTTAGAGACACACATGATGTGGAGACAGGGACACAGATGCCCATATGGTGAACAGAATATCGGGTGTCAGAGGCTATCCAAAAGGACATTAGGAGGGAGGTGGAGGAAATGCCGGATTTGGGGGTAATCCAGAAATCCCACAGCCTCTGGGCCTCACTCATAGTCCTTGTTCCCAAGCTAGATGGCTCTACTCATTTTTGTGTGGACTATCATGGACTGAATGCAGTCACAAAGTCAGACGCCCACCCAATGCCATGGACGGACAAACTCCTGGACAAGTTGGGAGAGGCAACATACTTTACAACTACTGACCTGACAAAGGGGTATTGCCAAGTAGAGTTAACTGACAGAGCTAGGGAGAGGTCAGCTTTCATCATTTCAATAGGGTTATTTGAATTTAAAGTAATGCCTTTTGGAATGAAGAATGCCCTGGCCACTTTCCAAAGGTTGGTGAACCAGGTGTTAAATGGTGCTGAGGAATACGCTGTGGCATACCTGGATGACACTACCATCTTTAGTGCCAGCTGGGAGGAACACCTGTCCCACGCTAGGGAAGTGCTGGGCAGGATACAGGGGACTGGGCTCACTTTCAAAGCTTAGAAGTGCCAGGTGGCCATGGCTGAAGTGGCATACCTCAGGCATGTTGTAGGCCGGGGACAGCTCCATCCTAACCAAGTGAAAATAGAGGCAATCAAGGTGTGGCCCAGACCAGAAACGCAGAAGCAGGTCAGGAGTTTTCTGGGGGCAGCAGGGTACTATTGGAAATGTGTACCCAATTACAGTGCCCTGGCCACTCCCCTATCTGACCTGGTAGAGAAAAGGATGCCTAAGAAAGTTACCTGGGAACCAGCCTGTGAAAAAGCCTTTACCAGACTGAAGGAGGCACTGTGCAGTGCTCCTGTATTGACAAGTCCAGACTATAGCAGACCCTTTATAGTCCAGATTGACACCTCAGATGTGGATATTGGGGCAGTGCTGAGTCAGACATCCAACCAAGGGAAAGATCACCCCATAGTGTACCTAAGTAAAAAGTTACTTCCCAGGGAGCAGGCTTACTCTACTGTGGAAAAAGACTGTCTTGCCATAGTGCGAGCCCTAAAGAAGTTAAGAGCCATACTTATACGGGCAGCATTTCGAGGTACAAACTGACCACAACCCCCTGGTTTGGCAGGCACAAATGAGTAAAACGAATGGTAGACTACTAAGATGGAGTCTTGCCTTGCAAGGGTATGACATTATGGTCTCCCACAGGTCAGGGGCAGCTAATAAAAATGTGGATGGCTTGTTGTGTCAGTATGAGAATTAACTGACTTAAGGAGCTCATCCCATTCAGGGGATAGAGTCCCCAAATTCAGTCTAGGTGGGGAGGACTGTGACGCTATGCCACCTGCTTATGGTTACATGTATGATATTGTATTATAAATAAATGGTCTGTGTATGCAATTGTCTCACACAGGTTAGCATTCTGGCTTTTAACCTTCAAGGTGTCAGTGAGGATGTCATTAAACAGACCAGGAAAAAAAACTAATGTAATGACTTCCTTCCAGAGGGATAGTTTATGGCTCTTATCACCTGCTGCTGCCTTGATGTTGGTTCCCAAATATACATTTTATGACATCAGGAAGGTTGGCTGATTCCCCTTGACTTTCTCACACCTTAGTAACAGATTGTGGAGTTGTAAACCTCAAAGAAAAATGTTTGATTAAAGACTGTCATATGTAGGAAGTGGCTTTTTTCTGATGTTCACATTAATTAAAAATACCTCCTTGTAGAAATTATGTTAGAATTAACTCTAAGGGAGGATCTAGCTGACCTCACAAAAGGGGAGAGGGGATGGAGTTTCAAATGAACAGCTATCTGGTGAATATGTGATATATGATTCTTGAACTCTGATAAGAGACTGTTCTCCGAAAAACACTTAAAGGTAATACTTAGAAAAGAATTAAGTGTTTGTGGTATGAGCTTGTATTCTGTAACTTTATTTTTTTTTTGGTTATATGAATGTGGATTTGTGATGTAATTGTTTTGCCTTTTATTTCACCTGTTTTAAACTTTTTTCAGTAAATAACATTTTCTTTATTATACTGCCTGTGTCCTCTCAGTTATTTTACATGTGATTGCTGAACCTATGTTTTAAGGCTGACAGCTGTTAAAAGGCTTGATTGTGTTACTGAGCTTGCTTAAAAAGGTAAGAGATACCTAGGTCTCTTGTAGAGTTGTAAGGGTTCATTTTGGATACCTGGCTGGATGCCCTTGGGCGAAAGATTATATTGCATCCCCTGAAGAGATTAATATCTGAGCCTGTTAATTGGGTATGCTAGCAGAAGGTTTACAGTTTGAATCCCTCCAGAACTCGAGGCTAAAAGGTGATTCAGACCCAAAGCAGACAGGAGGGTTACCCTGTCTGTTACCTGACCACACTATTGTGCTCTGAGGTTGGCACTGTGGGAGCAGAGGGCCTGACCTGCGGAGTGCACGGTGTGACACTGGGCACCTCACCTTTGTGATTTTCCTGGACCCCTCCTTCCCCGGGGTACTGAGCATGTCACCTTTACAATGTGACTGCACTCCTCCCTGTCCAGGTACTGAGCACCTTACCTGCACAATGTGCCTGGACCCCTCCCTCCACAGGGTACTGAGCACCTCACCTCTGTGATGCGCCTGCACTACTCCCTCCTCGGGGTCCTGAGCACCTCACCTTCATAATGTACCTGTGCTACTCCTTCCCCTGCTATTGAGTTATCCTCTGTGATATGCCTGGACCACACCCTCCCTGGGGTACTGAGCACCTCACCTCCATGATGTACCTGAAACACTCCCTCCCTGGTGTATAAAGCACCTCACCTCTGTGATGTGCCTGGACCCCTTACTCCCCAGGGTACCAAGCACCTCACCTCACCTCTGCGGTGTGCCTCAACCCCACCCTTCTCGGGGTACCAAGTATCTCACCTCCACGATGTACCTGGATGCCACCCTCCCCAAGGTAATGAGCACCTTATCTACACTATGTGCCTGGACCATCCTTCCTAGGGTACCAAGAAGCTCACCTCTGTGATGTGCACAGAACCCACACTGCCCAGGTATCGTGGATCTCACCTCTATGATGTGCCTTGCAAGTAGCCAGTCTCTGCATGGGATTCTGGAGTTTCTCCTGAATCCTTGTCTCTGAGCTGGCAGCATAAAACCAACCAGAGCAAGTCTCAAGGCCCTCACTGTAAAACACACACACACACACACACTACAAATAAGATGGAACACCTCACTTGCAAATCTGTAACTAACATCACTGGTCTGATGGTGATGTTGCACATGTCTTAAGGAAAAAGGGGAAAACTGAAATACTACCAATAAAAGGAATATAATCTAAAATGTGTCAACAAATAATGGTCTCTATTCTGAGCCACTAAAGCTGCAGCAAAGTGGTAGGATGAAGTCTAGATTCAAGATTTAAAGAAAGAAGGCTGCCTCGTAGCACAGCAGTAGTGTTACCCCTTGCTATGCCGGTGACTAACAGTCAGAAATGCACACTGGATGACAAGGGTGGAGCTGGAAGAATTGACCATCCCAGGAACTGCCCTCCACTCTGGGGGAGGAGCACTGCTCCCACTGTGTGACTGCCAGCTTGTGGAGACCAGTCAATAGTGCTGCAGGGAGCACCAAAAAAGGGGGGGGTCACTGCCAAGCATGCGTGTGCGGCAGCATTACTGCACACCAGCTCCCCGAAGGGGGTCAGTGCCAATGTGCATGTGCAACTGCATCACTGCACACCGGCACTGCGAGGGGGAGGGTCACTGCCGAGCATGCATGTGCAACTGCATCACAGCACACCGGCACCCTGAGGGGGGGCTACTCTTGAGCATGTATGTGCCACTGCATCACTGCACAGTGGCACCCTGAGGAGGGGTCACTGGTGAGCATGCATGTGCGACTGTATCACTGCACACCAGTATCCCAATGGAGGGGTCACTGCAGAGTATGCATGTGCAATTGCATCCCTGCGCTGTGGCACCCCAAGAGGGAGTACCTGCCAAGCATTCATATGTGACTGGATCACTGCACACTGATACAACAAGGGGGTCACTGCTGCGTATGCATGTGCAACTGCATCACTGCACACCAGCACCCTGTGGGGGGATACTGCCAAGTATATATGTGCGACTGCATCACTGCAAACTGGCATCCCAGTGGAGGGATCACTGCAGAGTATGCATGTGCAACTGCATCCCTGTGCAGTGGCACCCCAAGGGGGAGTAACTGCCAAGCATGCATATGTGACTGGATCACTGCACACTGGCACCACAAGGGGGGTCACTGCTGCGCATGCATGTGCGACTGCATCACTGTGCACTGGCATCCTGAGGGGGGACACCACTGAGCATATATGTGTGACTGTATCATTGCACACCAACACCCCGAGGGGGGCCACTGCCGAGCATACATCACTGCACCCTGAGGCGGGGCCACTGCCAAGCATGCATGTGCAACTCCATCACTGCACATTGGCACTCCGAGGGGGGGTCACTGCCAAGCAAGCATCTGTGGCTGCATCACTGTGCACAGGCACTCCAAGGGGGGGTCACCACCAAGCATGTATGTGTGACTGCAGCACTGCACACTGCCACACTGAGAACGGTCACAGTCGAGCATGCATGTGCAAGTGCATCACTGTACACCACCACCTCAAAGGGGAGTCACTGCCGAGCATGCATGTGTGACTGCATCACTGCACACCATCACCCTGAGGGAGGGGAGGTCACTGGCAGGCATGAATGTGCAACTGCATCACTGCACACTGGCACACTGAGGGGAGTTACTGCAGAGTATGTATGTGCATCTGCATCACTGCACACCAGCACCCCAAGGGGGGGTTACTGCCGAGCATGCATGCGCGACTGCACTGTGCACTGGCTCCATGAGGGGTGACATTGCCAAGCATGCATGTGTGACAGCATCACTGCACACTGGCAAACTGAGGGAGGAGGGTCATGGCAGAGAATGCATGTGTGACTGCATCTTTGCTTACCAGCATCCCAAGGGAGGGTCACTACCAAGCATGCATGTGCATCTACATCACTGCACACTGGCACCCGGGGGGGCACTGCTGAGTATGCATATGCAACTACATCGCTGCACACTGGCACCCCAAGTGGGGTCACTGCCGAGCATGCATGTGCAACTGCATCAGTGCACAATGGCACCCCAAGGGGGGTCACTGCTGAGCATGCATGTGTAACTACCTCACTGCACACTGGCACCCCAAGGTGGGGGGTCACTTCTGGGCATGCATGTTCAATGGCACCACAGCACACTGGCACCCAGGGGGTCATTGCCAAGTATGAATGTGCGACTGCATCTCTGCACACTGGCACCTTGAGGGTGGTGACTGCCGAGCACACATGTGCGACTACATCACTGCACACTAGCACCAGGATGAGGGGTTATTCATGTGTAACTGCATCACTGCACACCGGGATACCAAGGGAAGGTCACAGCCAAGCATGCATGTGTGACTGCATCACTGCACACTGGCACCCTGAGGAAGGGGGGGCATGGCCCAGCATGCATGTGTGATTGTATCATTGCACACCAGCACCCCGAGGTGGTCACTGCAGATTATGTATGTGCGACTTCATCACTACACACTGTCACCCTGAGGGGGGTCACTGACGAGCATGCATATGTGACTACATCACTGCACAGTGGAACCCCCAGTGGGGTCACTGCCGAGCATGCATGTTTAGCAACATCACTGCACACCGGCACCCCAAGGTGGCGGGTCACTGCTCGTCATTCATGTTCAATTACATCACAGCACACTGGCACCCTGAGGGGATGTCACTGCCAAGTATGCATGTGTGACTGCATCACTGCACACTGGCACCATGATGGGGGTCACTGCCAAGCATACATGTGCGACTACATCACTGCACACCAGGACCCCAAGGGGCAGTCATAGCAAAGCATGCACGTGTGACTGTATCACTGCACACCGGCACCCTGAGGGAGATGGATCACTGCCGAGCATGCATGTGCAGCTGCATCATTGCATGCCATCATCCCAAGGAAGGGGGGCCACTGCTGGGCATGCATGTGCAACTGCATCACTGCACCCCAGCACCTTGAGGGGAGTCACTGCAGGGTATGCATGTGCAACTGCATCACTGCACACCAGCAACTCAAGAGGGGTCACTTCCAAGCATGCATGTGTGACTACATCACTGCACAAAAGCACCTCGGGGGGGTCACTGCCACGCATGCATATGCAACTGCATCACTGCACACTGACACCCTGAGGGAGGCAGGTCACTGCCGGGCATGCATGTGCAACTGCATCATTGCACACCAGCACCCTGAGGGAGGGAGGTCATGTCCAGGCATGCATGTGCAACTGCATCACTGCACACCGTAACCCGGGGGGTCACTGCCATGCATCTATGTGCATCTACATCACTGCACATTGGCACCCTGAGAGGGGGCATTGCCAAGCATGCAAGTGCAACTGCATCACTGCACACTGGAAACCCAAGGGGGACACTGTCATACACACATGTGTGACTGCATCACTGCACACCAGCACCTTCAAAGGGGAATCACTGCCGAACATGCATGTGTGACTGCATCACTGCGCATCAGCACCCCAAGGGAGGGGGTTCACAGCCCAGCATGTAAGTGTGACTTCATTACTGCACACTGGCACTCTGAGGGGGGTCACTGCCAAGTATGCATGTGCGACTGCATCACTGCACATTGGCACTCGGAAAGGGTCACTGCCAAGCATGCATGTACAACTGCATCACTGCAGACTGGTACCCTGAGGAGAGTCATTGCCGAGCATGCATGTGCGACTGCCTTACTGCACATCAGCACCCTGAGGGGGGTCACTGCCTAGCATGCATGTGCAACTGCATCACTGCACATCTGCACCCTGATGGAGGGGTCACTGCCAAGCATGCATGTACAACTGCATCACTGAACACCAACACCCTTGGGGGGGTCACTACTGAGCATGCATGTGCAACTGCATCACTGCACACCGGCACCCCAGGGATCACTGCTGAGCATGTGTGTGTGGCTGCATCACTGCGCACTGGCACCATTGAAGGGGGCTCGCTACTGAGCATGTAAGTGCAACTGCTTTACTGCACATTGGCATCCCAGGGGGCACTGCCAAGCATGCATGTGAGACTGCATCACTGCACACTGACACCCTGAGGGGATCACTGCCAAGCATGCATGTGCCACTGCATCATTGCACACTGACACCCTGAGGGGGGTCAATGATGAGTATGCATGTGCAACTACATCACTGCACACCAGCACCCCGAGGGAGTGGTCACTGTTGAGCATGTATGTTCAACTACATAACTGCACACTGGCACCCTGAGGGGATGTCATTGCTGAGCATGCATGTGTGACTGCATCACTGCACACTGGCACCCCGAGGGGGTCACTGCCGAGCATGCTTGTGTGACTGCATCACTGCACACTGGCACCCCAAGGGGGCGGTCACTGCCAAGCATGCATGTATGACTGCATCACTGCAGACTGGTACCCTGAGGGGAGTCATTGCTGAGCATGCATGTGCAACTGCCTTACTGCACATCAGCACCCTGAGAGGGGTCACTGCTGAGCATGCATGTGCAACTGCATCACCATGCACTTGTACCACAAGGGGTGTTGTTGCCGAGAATGCATGTGCAACTGCTTCACTGCACACCGGCACTCCAAGGGGGTTCACTACTGAGCATGCATGTGCAACTGCATCACTGCACACCGGTACCCCAAGGGGGTTCACTGCCAAGCATGCATGTGCAACTGCATCACTGCAGACTGGCACCCTGAGGAGGGGTCACTGCTGATCATGCATGTACGACTACATCACTGTGCACCGGCACCCCGGGGACAAAATAGCGAGCTAGAGCAAAACACTGAGCAGCTCAAGCCGATGTCCCCTGCAGGCTGTCACATGACAAACATGGCTGCCCACCCCCAACTTTGTTATTCTGCATACATCTTAGATAAGCTCATGAAAAGGTTGGTGGTGTGGTTGGGGGTGCCACCTTGTGCATTTCAATGGAGAAAAAGCTCTATTAAAAAAAAGGAGATTAGGGCCAGCTCACCAGCACCGCAGTAATGGTACTACTTCCAGCACTGATGACTCAGGTTTGGGAGCGAACTTGGAGCTTCAGAGGGTTAAGCAGGGGAAGGAGTATGAGTGGCTGGTTGACAGCTCTCCTCCTCCAGGTGGGACTAGTGATGGTAGCCAGGAGTCACTGCACTGTTTAGGGCCCCAAAGTCATGATTGCCACTAGGGCAGACATCAGCATGTAGCATGCGGGAATGCACACTGCAGACCATGGACATCATTGCATGTCCTTCGCATTGGGGGAACCTGCAACAGAACCCCCCCACACACCCCAGGCTAGCTCAATGACTCCTGGTTTCCAGATCTTCTCTTTCTCTCTCTCTGACCTAGACTGCCGCATTAGCTTATCCCTTACTCTCTCCTCCCTAGCACCCTCCTGGAAGGGCAGTCTCCCTGCATGTCCAAGGAGGGGAGGTCGAGTGACTGGAGACTACATAGGGGCAGAATTTGGGGTACATCCCTTCCAGCTTAGGGCTGCAAAAAGTAAGTAAGTAAATAAATTAAATAAATATTCAAGGAGAGAGATGTTTCACAACCAGCTGTTTACACAGGGGCCCTGAAAAGGATTTCAATAGAAACACATTTCAGTTATGGTCACATAAAGACAACAATAACACAAAATAACACAAAACTATTTTTAATATTTTTGGCTATTGAAATCTGCAGAGAAGTGCAGCAGATGTTCCACTCATCATTAAAGCACTTCTTTAGACTAGAGTGGCACATCATTCCAACATTTGGGGTCTGCAAATGAAGCGGCCTGATATCCAGTCAAAGCAATAACTCGGAAGTAATGAATTCCAAGCCATTGGAGGATCTGAGTCCATTCCACATATGGGGACAGAGGATTGCACCTCCCACAGGAAGCTCTCTAAGGAAGGAGGGGAGAATCTCCCTCAGGGCACTCTCGGTGGGGCATGCCTACTACAGGACACTCTCTGGGGAGGCAAAGACACACCTTCTACAGGAAACTCTCTGGGGAGTGAGGGTCAAACATCCCACTGGACTTTCTCTAGGGAGGGAGGGATGGTCACACCTCCCACTAGCCTTTCTCTGGAGAGAGAGAGGGTCACACCTCCCACTGGACTTTCTCTGGGGAATGAGGGTCACACCTCCCACTGGACTTTCTCTGGGGAAGGAGGGTCACACCTCTCACTGGACTTTCTCTGGGAAGGGAGAGACACATCCTTCCACTGGATTTTCTCTGAGGAAGGAGGGTCAGGTCTCCCACAGGATGCTCTCTGTGGAGGCAGGGACACACCTCCGACAGGATGATCTCCAGGGAGGGAGGGAGAGAGGGGATACACCTCCCACAGGAAAATCTCCAGGGAGGGAGTGTCACACAACCATAGAATGCTCCGGGGAGGGACGGTCATGCCCCCCCTGTTTTCTGGAGAAGAAAAGTCACATCTACCACAGGACACTCTCTGGGAATAAGAGGGTTGTGCCTGGGACAAGACACTTCCTGAGAAGGAAGGGTCACACCTCCCACAGGACACTCTCTGGGGTGGGAGGGACACACTTCTCACTGGACTTTCTCTGAGGAGGGAAGGTCACACCTCCCACAGGACACTCTCTGGGGAGGGAGGAGCACACCTCTCACTGGACTTTCTCTGGGGAGGGAGGGTCATATCTCCCACAGGACATTCTCTGGGGAGGCAAAGACACACCTCCCACAGGACGCTCTCCAGAGAGGGTGGGTCATGCTAACCATAGAATGCTGTCTGGGGAGGGTAATGCCTGCTATAGGATGCTTTCTGGAGAAGAAGGGTCACATCTACCACAGGACACTGTCTAGGAATGGGAGGGTTGTGCCTCCTATAAGACCCTTTCTAAGAAAAAAGGGCTCACACCTCCCACAGGGCACTCTCCGGGAAAGGAGGGGTGTGCCTCCCACAGGATTTTCTCTTGGGGGGCGAAGGTCACTCCTCCCACAGGACACTTTCTGGGGAGGGAGGATTGCACCCTCAAAGGATACTCTCCGGGGGCAGAAGGCCGTTCATGTCCAGAGAGGAAGGGTCACGTCATGCCCCCTCATAAGATACTCTCTGGGGAAGGAGGGCCATGCCTCCCCCAACAGAATGCTGTC
This sequence comes from Neoceratodus forsteri, assembly GCA_016271365.2. NCBI lineage: Eukaryota > Metazoa > Chordata > Ceratodontiformes > Ceratodontidae > Neoceratodus > Neoceratodus forsteri. The sequence goes on along the minus strand of JADMNL010000026.1, from coordinate 211,189,503 downwards.
CTTGGAGGGTGAGTCACAACTCCCAAAGAACATTCCCTGGAGCAGGGAGGGTCGTGCCTATTACAGGACACTCTCTGGGAAGGAAAGGTCATGCCTCCCACAGGACACTCTCCAGGGAGGGCAGGTTGCACCTCCCACAGGACTTTTCTCTGTGGACAGAGAGTTATGACTCCAACGTGACACTCTCTGGGAAAAGGAGGAATACATATCCCACAGGTCACTCTCTGGGAAAGAAGGGACATGCCTCCCACAGGACACTTTCTGAGGATGGAGGGTCGTGACTCCCACAGGATGCTGTCTGAGAAAGGGGAGGCTGTGCCTTTTACAAGATACTCTCCAGAGAGTGAGAGACACATCTCCCACAACACAGTCTCAGAGGAGAGATTGACTTGCTTCCCACAGAACACAATGGGGAGGGAGGGTCATGCATACCACATGACACTCTCCACGGTGGTATTACGTGTCTCCCAGGATGGGCTCCAGGGAATGAGAGTCACAACTCCCACATGACGCTCTCCAGTGATGGAGGGACTTTCACAGGGCACTGTCCGGAGAGGGAGGGTTGCAGCCCCCCACACACAGGACAGTCTGGGAAGAGATGGTTGTGCCTTCTACAGGACACTCTCTGGGGAGTGAGGGACACATCACACACAGTACACTTTCCAAGGAGAGACTGACTTGCGTCCCACAAAACACTATGGGGAGGGGGCTCATGTGTACCACAGGACACTCTCCAGGGAGGTAGTATGTGTCTCCCAGGATGCTCTCCGGGGAAGGAGGGTTCTGGGAAATAACAGGGAGGTGGGCTGTGGTATTTATTCATGGGTCCAGGGTGATAGTCTGGAGAATAACAAAGAGGTGGCTGTAGTTTGGCATCTGTAGGTCATGGGGATTAGTCAGGGGAATAACAGCGAGGTGCGTGTGGTATGGTATCTGTGGGTCCTGGGTGGGTAGTCTGGGGAATAACAGAGAGGGAACTGTGGTATTGTATCCCTGGGTCCTGGGGGGTAGTCTAGGGAAATAACAGAGAGGTGATCTGTGGTATGATACCCTAGGGTCCTGTGGGGGTAGTCGGGGATAACACAGAGGGGACTGTGGTATGGTATCCGTATGTCCTGGGGGACTAGTCTAGGAAATAACAGAGAGGGGGCTGTGGCATGATATCTGTGAGTCCTTGTGGGGTGGTCTGGGGAATAAAAGAGATATGGGCTGTGGTATGGGATTCGGTATTTGTGGGACTTGGGAGTAGTCCGGGGAATAACAGAGAGGTGGGTTGTGGTATGGTATCTGTGGGTCCTGGGGGGTAGTCTGGGGAATAACACAGAGGTGGGCTATGGTATGGTATCCTTTGGTCCGGGGGGGTGTATGGATTGCAGCAATTCCTTCTGATGGGTAAAGGCATTGACCTGAAGGAAACAGGCCTTCAGATCTAATGCCTCCTGAAGTCTATTTGGCAGCTTCCCTAGCATGTTCTAAAATACTAACTATTTACTTCAGCTTGTGTATTCTGAATAATGACATGCCAATTTCATGGAAAGGTACATTATTATTTCAATTTTTAAGAAAGGTGTCAAAGCTGACCCAAACGTGTATTGTCCTATCTCATTATTAGATATCCAGAGCAAAATCTTTTCAAGGATTATCCTGAACAGACTTCTAGAACAACTGAATCAAGCAGGGGATTTGTCTGAACTACAAGCAGGATTTCAGGCTGGTTGTAGCACGACAGTTAACTGCTTTATTTTAATGCATTTGCTTGAAAAGTACATCACTTTAAGGAAACAAAATCTTTACGTGCATTTATAGACTTTAGTGCTGCATTTGATATTATATTGAGGGTCAAATTGTGGCACATAATGTATCAAAAGGGTATTCAGCCCACTCTGATTAACATTATAAGGAAACTGTATAGTGAAACATGGGCACAAATTGGGGACTCATGAACATCACTAACAAACTATGAACTAATAAAGGCGTCAGGCATGGCTGTGTTATTGCCCCAACACTTATTTTGTATTTATATTGACTCTCTTCTAACCCAATTATCGGCTTCTGCAACAGATTCCCCATTTGTCAACAGTTGTCCATGTCCCGCCCTGGCCTATGCCGATGACTTGGCTAGTATTGCTTTATCACAGTCTGGTCATCAAAAAAACTAAACATACTAAATAGGCTTTCCCTAGATTTAACCTAACAAGCATTTGTCAATGCCGAATGTTGCTTGCTTCTATGTGCTGTTTAGGTATTTGGAAGTCATTGGAGTGCAAATATTGAAAATTTACAAACTTACGAGGCGCAGAGAATCCGCGCAACGCACGCCAGAAAACAGTCATTTTTAGGAATTGTTTCACCAAATTTTCAACATAGCCATTTTAAGACCTCTGCTCATGAACAGTGTCACTGTGATTTTGTTAATGTGTCCCATACATTGAGTTTGCACACCAACTGCGCCATTGTGCGCTACATGGGCGGAAACACGTTTTGGGCAGGATGTGAAAATGACAGCTGTACTGCTCATAAGGAGGTGTGGTAAAATGGCAATGTTGAAAATCTGGAGCTAAAATATTGAAAATTTGCAAACTTACGAGCTCATGTGAACTGGCAACGACACCGTAAAACAGTCATTTCTAGGAATTTTTCACCACATTTTCAACACAGCCATTTTAAGATCTCTGCTCATGAACAGTGTCACTGTGATTTTCTTAATTTGTCCCGTACATTGATTTTGCACACCGACTGCTCCATTCTGCGCTACATGGGCGGAAACACATTTTGGGTGAGATGTGAAAATGACAGCTGTACTCATGAAGGTGTGGTAAAATGGCAATGTTAAAAATCTGGAGTGAAAATATTGAAATTTCATGAACTTACGAGCCTCGTAGGAACTGCCTAGCGCATGCTCAAGTAAAACAGTCATTTTTGGAATTTTGCACCAAATTTTCAACATGGGGTTTTGGGACCCCTTCTCATGAATGATGTCACTGTCATGGTGGTATTTGGGCCCAAAGGTGATTTCATGATCACTGCGATCACTGCTGCAAAATCACCTTATGCCCGAATAATGCCATGACAGTGACATCATTCATGAGTAAGGGTCCCAAAACCATGTTGAAAATTTGGTGCAAAATTCCCAAAATGCCTGGAGATATGCACAAAGTTGAAACCCCTTATCTAGGCTATTATACAGCTTAAGGGCATTTCCTCAGTTCGCGTCGGCTTTGAAGAGTGCAGACGTGTTCCCGGTCCACGGAAGATCGTCGCCAGAGTCTGGAGGTAAGTATGGGGTGAGGGGCGTGGGGAGCTGGGTGCGCGGTGGGTGGGTGCGGGTTGTGGGGGGTTGGGAGACACTCCAGCGGGACTGTTTTCGTTAAAGGATTTAAAAAGACGCTGTGATCATGCTTGCCACGCTGGGGTGGCTCCCAGCGTGGGTACAAGGACGTTGGGAGCGCCCAGCCGACGGGGATTGGGCACCCCGCTCGCCAGCGGACTGATTGCCGGGCGTGGCACCTACAACTGGGAGACGATTTCAGCCGACGGGATTGGGCACCCCGCCGTACACAGTACGTGCGTAGCGCGACGCCTGCATGTGGTGAGGGGAGCTACGCTCAGTGGGCTTTATCTCTGCCACTGGAAGCGTAGCTCCTCTTCAACTGAGGCTACTGCATTTTGGGCATGTCATAGACAGCTCCAAATGCATTGGCTTACAGGGGCCGCGCCTGCCAGCTCACTGACTGAATTGGAGGAGGAGGTGACACACCTCCAAAATCTCCGATGATGGCACTATGTTTCTTGCACATGCGTGCAAGCAACATAAAAATGAACGAAGCTAAAAGCCAGGTTGTAATTTTTGGATCAAATGATACTGGTAAGACCTAGCAGGTGGGTGTTAAGAAAATTAAAACCATAAAATCCTGTGTATATCTGGGATTAGTCTTAATTAGTACTGGATTATGGGGCAAACACATAAAAACAGAGGCAACAAAACTTAGACAGCAGGAGCTTTAAATAAATTTAATCACAAGTTTGGTGGTAATACAGTTATTCCTATGTTAAAAGCCATAAAAGCCAAATAGGTCATTTTAGTACTGTATCAGTGCAAAATCTGGGGCACTATGAACATAAGATCCCTGGAATTGACACTAAACAGGCTTTGCTGCTCAATTTTGGGTGTTAGGGCTTCAACCCCCATTGCTGTGGGTAAAGCAGAGCTTGGGATCGGTAGTCTAGACTCATTCCTGGTATCCAGGTATATTAACTACTAGATTAAACTTACCAGGATGAATCCTTCACGGTTGCCCTATCTATGTTTGGTAGAGAAAAACAAGTGGCTACAACTAGGCTGTACACAATCTAGGTGGCTTTCAAAAATAAATATGGTTCTTTATGAGTATGGCCTGCAATTTGTAAGACAGTACGTGGTCAATGGCATTACCATAAGCATAAAACATAAATCACATTGCCTCAAAAAAAATAAGTAACCGGAACAAACAAAAAGATACAGAAACTATAGCTGGACTTAAGGTTTCACCCTGGTTAGTCAAAAATGATAACATATTCAGGTTCAGGTACTATCTGGAAGTCTTAAGTAAGCAATAAGACACGACAGGGTGTGCATGGAACAGATTTTACCTCACGACTAGGGGCGTAATAAGGCACAAGGCCTTAGCCGGTGCCTTTAGCCCCTGGCGTGCGGGTAAAATCTGTTCCATGCACAACCCTGGAGTGTCTTATTGAGCTTATAAAATGGGCTACTTTCTGTTTTTATTTTTTACAGCAAGAAAAATAATTTTAATGTGTGGAAAAAACAGATCTGCATGTTCACATTTATGATAAAATAGTCCTTCCGCCTAATACAGAATGACGTTATAGTACTGGTGCTATACACAGTTTGTCTTTCTGTGGCATCAGTAGTACTGTTGTGATACGAGTCCGCTCCGTTATGGAGTGAGTGAAATGAAACTCCAGGTGCTTCGGGTACAGACTAAAAAGCAGACATTCAACTCACGTACATTAAATCTTACCGCAGGAGATTTAGATCGAACAGCTGTGCTGTCTGAACCTTGCTGCCTGAACTGGGTTGAGCTCCTGCTGGTGACAGTGGTGGTGATGCAGGAGTTGATGAGAGTCATGTCAATCTCTCTCTCTCTCTCTCTCTCTCTTTCTCAGATATGCGTCGTTCATCGAGACATGCCATTGCACCAAATGAAACTCCAGGTGCTTTGGGGGCGGGAGAGACTGTTAAAAAAAAGGACATCCAATCCTATGATTTATAGCCTGAGATTAGTGAGCCACAAGGTGGTGTGGTTACACCTATTGTGATGCCCTTCCTCCCTCACGCCAACGCCCGTCCGCCACTGCAAGTCCCAGAGGGAGCGGCATGTCTCGATGAACGACGCATATCTGAGAGAGAGAGAGAGATTCGACCATGAGTGCTTCTTCAACTCCCGTACCACCACCACTGTCACCAGCAGGATCGCAACCCAGTTCTGGCAGCAAGGTTCAGACAGCACAGCTGTTCAATCTCGTCTCCTGTGGTAAAGATTTAATAACCGGAGAGGTGGCGGCTGCCATCTCCAAGACAGCCGAGGCAACACGCTCGTGCTGGACCACAATAAGCCCTTCAGGAAGCTCAACGCCTTTGGGAATGCTTTTCTGAACAAGTGGGTGTCTTCTTCTGTTTAAAAAAAAAGATGTTTGCCAGCAAAAATGCCAACATTCTATGGCACCAGAATCTTGGCCTTTTTACTGCCAGCTCTTTTTTTTACCCATGCATGGAACAGATTTCATGCATGGGTAACTAGCCAATCACATTCCTTGATTTAGCCTACCCATTTTATAATGGATAATAGTCTGAGAAATCTGTATACAAAGTACAGGTTGGAACTCTTTCAGAGTAGTGTCATTAAAGCAGCATATGGCAAAAATATAGAGTGAGGCAAAATTATGTGTCTGTAATTATAGAGAGGAAGAAGATTCATATTGTGTTGTTTCTCTTGTTGTTGGTATAAGAAGCCTAGAACACATTGGCTCCATCCATTGTGGGCAGAAACAGGTACTCTTGATAGACAGATTGTACTGAACATCATGTTTACAACTGAGGATGAACACGTTATTACCATGGTTGCTAATTATTTTAAAGTGATCTCTTTAATGCGTATGAAATATGATTAACTACTGTTTGTGCTAGATGAAGATGGTTCTTTATAAAAAGCTGGAAAATTTTTATTGAATTTTAACTGTGCCTATTTAAATGTGTTTATGTCTGAATTCAAATGTATGTTTGTTATGGTCTATGACCGAATAAATAAACTTGACTTTGACTTTGATGGAAACAGGTCCAACCCAAATGAAAAAAAATCAAAGGAAGAGGAAAACCACTCCTGTACTTACCGTTACATTGTAGACATTGTCAGAACCATACAAACTGTAGTAAATTCCGAAACTGGGTGAATCCATGTACCTGGCATAGATGCAGATCGCAATGCCAGCGTGTACAGAACTAACAACGTTGAATGCCAGGCTGGTTTTGATCTAGAGTTCAAAAGAAAAAGAAACTGTACATTTCAGTATTAATTAGTGACAGATGTTTCTGCTCAACCTGATTCCAAGAATGGCATAAATCTGATCAACTTGGTGTTACTGTGAAGCCGTGTTAAACACATCGCTTCAGTTCAGGTTAGACTGTATTCCTTTATCAGGATTATCCTATTATCAGAAATTCCCTAAAGAGCATTTCTGTAAAGTATTGATTTGTTAACACAATGGGTGCATAGCAACATTATTCATTTAAAGAGTAGCTGATATTTTATATATCTTCTAGAAAGAAAGAAAGAAAGAAAGAAATACTCACAAGACATGTATTTCTTTTACATCCTGCAGACAGAGTGAGGGCTCCTGAGGTAATGAACTGCCAAGAAATTGGAGAAAAACAATTATTCACAATCTATATAATCTCAGTTTGCTTTTAAAGAGCGAATGTAGCATTTTACATAATTAGGCTGATCGGCACCTACAGAGCACCCATCAAACTACCTAAGGTAACTCTTGCATCTTTTTCACAAAGAAACTTGGAAACTCGTGCATTTACCTATAATATGTAATCACTAGGTAGCACTATCCCAAGGGCTACTACCCCTGCCTGCTTGGCTAGTAGCAGTTTAACATAGAAACATAAAAACATAGAAGTTGATGGCAGATAAGGACCGCAAGGCCCATCCAGTCTGCCCATTTCTTTTTCTACCTTATAAATGTGCCATCGGCCTTTGCTCTGTCAGTGGTCTATCTATTCATAGTCATTTGTATTGCTCCTTTATGCCTATCCCATGCCTGTTTGAAGCCCTGAACTGTATTCATAGCCACCACTTCTTGTGGTAAGCCATTCCATGCATCCACCACCCTTTCTGTGAAAAAGAATTTCCTCACATTCCCCCTTAATCGGCCCCCCTCTAATCTCATGCTGTGTCCTCTTGTCCTGCTATTTTTCTTATATTTAAACGTTAGACTCTTTCACTTTGTTAATGCCCTTAAGGCGTTTGAATGCCTCGATCATATCACCTCTCTCCCTCCTTTGCTCTAGGGTATACATATTGAGCTCTGTTAATCTGTCCTCATATGTCTTCTGATGCAGTCCCTGCACCATTTTGCTGCCCTTCTCTGGACTGCCTCAATTTGGTTAATGGCCTTGTGAAGGTGTGGCCTCCAATACTGCATGCAGTACTCCAGATGGGGGCTCTAACCAGTGTCTTGTAAAGAGGGATTATTACTTCTCTTTATGACTTGTGATACCTCTACTAATACACCCTAACACCCCTAGCCTTACCTACTGCTTTAGAGGTCTGTTTGATGATTTCAGGTCATCAGTGATGATGATGCCCAAGTCTCTTTCTTCCTTTGTGACTGCTAGCAACCCTCCCAGCCTATAGGTGGCTTCAGGGTTTCTCTTCCTATGTGCATGATTTTGCACTTTGCATTAAATCCTAGTTGCCACTCTTCTGACTATTTTGCTAGTTTATCCAGATCTCTTCTCATTCTGCCCACCCCATCTGGATCATCTACTCTGTTGCAGATCTTGGTGTCATCTGCAAACAGACAAGCCTTACCCTCTAGTCCATCTGCAAGGTCACTAATGAAGATGTTGAAGAGGACTGGCCCCAGGACTGATCCCTGAGGTACCCCACTTGTGACTTGCATCTCTTCTGACTGTATACCATTTACCACCACTCTGTATTTCTGCCCATCAACCAGTTTGCCACCCAGTTGACCAACTTCGGACCCACCCTGAGCCTACCCAGCTTATTTATCAATCTTCTATGTGGAACAGTGTCAAAGCTGCTGAAGTTAAGGTAGGCGACATCAACTGCTCCCCTTGTCCACCACTCTGGTTACCCAGTCAAAGAAATCTATGAGATTAGTTTGACAGGACCTTCCTTTGTAAACCCATGCTGTCTTGGATCCTGTGCCCTCATGGATTCCAGGTGTTGCACTATCCTTTCCTAAGGAGCCTCCATAATCTTGCCCACTACTGAGGTAGGACTGACTGGTCTGTAGTTCCCGCCTCCTCCTGCTACCACTCTTGTGGAGCGGGATCACATGACCCTTCTCCAGTCTTCTGGGACCTCTCCTGTGCTCAGAGACTCACTAAACAGTTCTGCTAATGACTCTGCTAGTTCCACCTTTAGCTTCTTAAGTACCCTGGGATGTATGTCATCAGGTCCCATTGCCTTATCCACCCTGAGCTTAGCAAGCTCTTGTAGGACCCTTTCTTTTGTGAAGAGAGTAGTGCTCACCTCCTCCACCCTGTGTCCATGATGCTGAGCTGTGGGCCCTGCCCTACCTTCTCTTCAGTAAATACTGAGCAAAAGTATCTATTTAGGATAGATGCCTTTACAGGGTCCTCCTCCTCACATGCTCCCTTTTCTCCATTAAGCTTAGCAATACCTCTCTGGACTTTCTCCTTTCACTAATGTATCTATAGAAAGTCTTGTCACCTTCTTTACTGTTCATGCTAGTGTTTCCTCAGTTTGGGACTTTGCCTGCCTTACTGCCTTCCCTGCTTCCCTTAGGGCAGTTTGGTATGCCTCCCTATCTTCATCCCGCTGTGTTCCCTTATATTTCCTGAAGGCCAGCCTTTTGGCTCTGACCTTTTCTGCTACTGTATTTGAGAACCAAAGTGGTTTCCTTCTTCTTTTGCACTTCCTTTTCTGTCTAACACAATGGGATGTTGCTTCAAGTATTGCATCCTTAATGCTTGCCCACTTTGCCTGTACCCCCTCACCTGTGTTTCTTTTTGCAGGGGCTAGCTTAACTCTGTTGGCCATCTTATCAAAGTCATCTCCTCTGAAGTCCCATATTTTTGCCTTGGAATGGGATGATTTAGATGTAGTAGCCAAATTGAACCATACCATGTGATGGTCACTGGCCCCCAGGTGACCTTCTACCTGGAGATCTGTGATCCTTCCTGTTAGTCAGTACTAGATCTAGGATAGCCCTGTCTCTTGTGGGTTGCTGTACCAGTTGTTTGAGGCCTCTCCTGCAGGAATCCACTATGTGTCTAGTTCTGGCACATGTTCCTGCTGGTATTGACCAATCTGTATCCGCATGTTGAAGTCTCCCATTATCAGAACCTCCCCTTTAGCTGTCATGTTTTGTATATCTTCTAACAGTAATGTGTCTATGTCCTCCCCCTGGTCTGGGGGCCTGTAGACAACCCCAGTTCTTATGGCTGTCCCATTTCCTGTTTCCAGGGTGACCCACAGTTCTTCTGGCTCCTTATGTGTATTCTGAATTTCTGTAGCTTTGATATTTTCATTGACATACAGGGCCACGCCTCCCCCTTTTGCACCTCGGTCTCTTCTGAACAATACATAGCCAGGTACTGAAGTCTCCCAAGTGTGGTTACTGGTAAACCACATCTCGCTAATTGCTACTATGTCCAGTTTAGCCTCTGACATTATTGCCTGCAGGTCTGGGCATACCTCTCAACTGTACCACATTACGAGGAACGTTCCTCATTTTGCTTCACAAAAGCTCCCTGTTCCACATTGTGAGGACTTGTTCCACATTCAAAGTCAACATTTTAAAGCAAAAATCATAGTAAATGATGCAAAAAATATAATATTCAATTAATAACAGACTTTCTGAACATAAATGCAACATGTTAACAGTGTTTTGAACTTCTAGGTAAAGATTTGATAGAGTGTTCCACATTTTGCCCATTTGTTCCACATTCTGACAGGCAATGTTCCACATTTGGGGGACAAAAGGTTGAGCAGTATGGGTCTGGGATCTTATTTCCCAGGTTGTGAGCATTTGTGTACATGATTTTCCATTGGCCAGATTTTGGTGTGTTAGTTGTTGGGTGCGGTTTGGCATTACCCCTGTACGTCGTATGGGGAGACAAACCTTTTTTCTTACCTGGTGATGCAAACTGAACTGCAAACATGCTGAATCCTTGTTTGACCACTAGCTGAGGGGGGAGGGGTGTTCTTCCCATTTGACGTATGGGGTGCTGCACCCCTCTCCCCATTTGCTAGTTTAAATATTCTGCAAAGACATCAAACTTCTGCCCCAATGCACTGACTCCCTCCTGAGTCAGATGCAATCCATCAAATTTAAAGAACTTTGGCTCCCAGAACTGTTGCCAGTTCCTACAAATCTGTGTCCTTTTTCCTGGCACCAGCCCTTGAGCCCGTGTTTAGCTCCCTATCTCCCCTTCTCTGACCTTCCGTCCATCTGCTCCCCTCTCCCAGACTGGCAGGATCTCAGAAGGAGATGCGGATGAAATAGATGATAGTTTGTCACCCAGCCTGGGCAGGTGTTCCTTGGTCTCCACAACTGACCAGCTGGCGAGATCATTAGTCCCTATGTGTACTAGGACATCAATGTTTTCTCCTGTTTGTGAACAATTTTATCAATGCGGTCAGTGTCTCTCCATGCTGATGTACCTGGGAGACATCTGACCATTACCCCTGGCTGGAGATGGGTATCAACTCCCCGAATCATGGAGTCTCCTATGATCAGAAGTTTTTTGGATTTCCTTTTTGCTTTTTTTGTTTTGGTTCCTGATTTGGGTGAGTTTTGTTGTGCTAGCTCCTGTGCTGCAGTGTCCTGCTCTGCAGTGTCTTCTGCCTCTTTGTTTGATTTCAGAGATCGAGGCAGATACCTATTTGTAGTGTTTATATGGTTTTTGGAGGTAATATGTTGGAGAGCAGAGAGTGATGGGGCACCCGATTTGCCCCTCCTAACCACCTGCCAACCTCCTGGACCAACTACCCTCTGCAGTCGAGGTTTTTCTGTTGGATGCTGGGGAAATGGCGGGTGGTTCTTATAATGTATTTCCTCTTGAATATGAAATTTGAGGCGCGCAATCTCTGCCCATGCTGCCCGGAGCTGAGCCCTAAGATCTCCAAAGGCCCAGCATGTAGGACAGTGTCCTAAATCCTGTAAGACTGCCCTTCTGAAAATTGTTCCACAGTACCTGCAGTTAATGATATCCATTCCAGATAAGTTGCTGGGTTTATAACCTAGTCAGAGTAATTAGAAGGAAAAAAATGAAAAAAAATGCAAGTAATGGTTTGATTGTGTTTTGTTTAACTTGTTATAACAAGTTAAATTACTAGTGCCCCTGTAAGTGAGCTCACCTTGTGGAGGCCCCACTGATCCACCCCTTCCTGCTCTGCTACAGGAAATGTCACAACTGTGGTACCCTATAAAAGGAGTGTAGTGTGGGGTGGTTGGGGATGGGGGTGGGTGGCTGGGCCCTTCCCCTGCCGAAAAAGAAGAACCACGGACGAAAGAACAAGGAGGTAAGAGCAGAAACAATCAGTCAACAACAAATGCAGTAACCCTGAAAGCTTATCCTAATGTTAGATAAAACTGTAAAACCTGTAAAGCACCACCTGTAATAATTTCAGAGAAGATATCGCTGTGCCGAGTTCTGAAGCAGGTGCCTCCACCCAAGGTCAAGGTTGGTAGTGGTCAAGCTAACCTGGGCACAGCCCTCCGGACACTGTAACCCCCTCTTTCCTTACTAGTGGCCAGAACAATACACAATAATCACTTTCACAATACCCCTGATACACCACACAAGTACCCACACTGTTTGCACTTACCACCAGGGCTTTCCTCTGGCCCGGCCCTGGGAACCCCCTGTGAAACAAGGTTATACACAGCAAATAACAGCAGTACAGTACTCTTGCACAAACTGGAACCACAGTCAGGGTAAATGCAAAAAAGAGTTAGATATGATTTATTTAAGGGCTTGAACAAGGAAGGGGCGTAATCAGGTTAATTTGCTTAAAGGCTGTACCAGTCAAACAGTTATGCATGCACTTCAGGGTCCATAAACAGTCACACACTCTGGGTACCCAGATGGAGGATGGTGGGGTAGCCTGGAATGTTACAGCTGGTTGGGGCCCTGTGATGGAAGAAAACAACATGCACAACACACACTATTTGTAATCCAGAGCCGGAGGGCTCAGTTCATGAAAAGGAAACAACAAGACAATCAGATTACACACTTTTAGATTAGGCTGTTGTTGCAGAGAGCTACCGTGATAATTACTCATGATACCCAAGACTGGACACAGGCTGGACAAAAATCAAGACAGTAGGTGGTCAGTCTGGAGTGCCAGGAGAAGCAGGGCTCACATGAATCACCGAGGCGTCGCTCCTGTTCAAGTGTGGAGCAGGGGGCTGATCCCCAGGCAGGTCTCTCGTCGATGGCTTTCTCTGTGCAGCGGGTAGTTTGGCTGGGCCAGTGTGGCAAGGCCCCGGACAAATGGAGACAAATTCGGATACAGTCTGTTTTGAGCTGGATACAGCTTCCAGCAAGCAGAACACAGTTCATACACTGAGGAACCAAATCACGACCTACTAACAACTCACAGCACATTTACATGTAAGGAAATTCTACTGTACCAGGCAAACCGCTCTCCGGTCACAATCGCAAAGTCTCTGCACAAACTGGGGTTTCAAAAGCAGCTAGAAATCCTGACAGGCTGATTGCATTCAGCAAAATCTTCGGTCTTCTCCAGGTATAAGCCTGGTAAAAATCAGTGGCTTACTTCGTTCTCACTAACTTGGATTTAGTCTGAAATAATTCTCTTCTCTCCCTCTCAGGTGCAGCAGGCAGACATGCAGGCCACAACTCAGGCCTTTTCACAGTTCTCCAGCGCAAAACTACTCAGACGGCTGCTTGACAGTCTCAAGCTGTTGCTTCTTCAGCTCCCAACTTAGATCTGACTCAACTGCCAGCAAGCCTGGAACTTTCCCCAGAATCCAAAAGATTCAGTTGGCTGATCTGTCTGTCAGTCACAACAAAGGCTCCCCCTTCAGGTGCAAAAAGGCACCAAAAGCCCCAAACTACAATTCCTACAGATTTTGACTCCATACAGCTCCCGTAGTCTGTATCCATTTTAGGTCCCACCAGTACTGATTAGTCCAATTCGGCAGTCCAGGACCAAGATAGTGGCGATAAACAAAACAGTCCTTGCTGCAAAGAAGGCAGGTTAGACAAACTACATTATCATTATCACTCTAAATGATTTTCAGCAAATAGTTACATCTTTCAACAGAACTCCCTCTCAGATTACTTATGATTGCAATCCAGGCAGCTCTTAAAGAGACAGTGCACAAGGGCTATACAGGCCCTCTCTGGCAATCACATTTAAACTGCTAAAACACAGGACACCAGCCTGGCAGTGAGTATTTAGGCAAGCTCAAGGAAGACTTTTTGGGAACCCCCATTTGTAGGAGGGATTACACATAGATTGAGGGAGCACTCCTGACCAATCTGAGTGCTGCTTTCCCCTTCGCATGAGACACTCTTATTCTGTGAAGAGCGTTTCACACTCAGATGCCCTGGAAATGGACACGTTCTGGGACAGTTAAAAAAAACAACATTATTTATCGTGCTCAATTGATAATATAATATGTCCCCCAGAGCCACTCATTGCTGGATGAGTATGATTTTACTTCCATTCTGCTTGAGCCAGAACAGCTCAGCATCGCTTTGCTGTTCTCTTTCAAGCAGAATGTACGAGTAAGCACTCTTATCCATCAACGAGTGGCTCAGGGTTGCATATTAGTATATAATATACAGTATATCATGACATCATACGTTGCCAATCAGAATTGCTTATTTCTGAACAATACAGATACTCTAATAACCACAAGAAGTTGTCTCATTGGGGGGCGCTGTGGAGCACACTAACTGAAAATATGTGCTTAGTTTCAGCTCTGCATTCCTGTGACTTTTCTTTCATCTAAATATTTATTACCTTGTCACAAACTTTGAACTATTCTGAAAGATTCTGGCAGCTTGCATAACAAGGATCATTTTGATATCTATTTTTACTATGAGATGTTCGGCTAAAGGTGGCTCTCAAAATCAAGAGCCTAGGGCCGGCTCTGTGGTGCCAAGTGAAGGAATTTGCTCAGCATGCTGGTGACCTGGGTTCACGTCCCAAGCCCAGGTATCAGGAGTGGAGACCAACAGGGAGGGGATTCGGAGCATCCATTGGACACTTCCCTCCCAGGGAGGTGGGCAGGGCTTTGGCACCTAGAGATAGATTGGGTGACATGCTAGGAGCATGAAGCCTCGACATCCCTCCGCATCTCCCCATTTCAGGTTGCTTTCTCATGTAGGCCCAATCAGGGGTGAGTGGGAGGGCCAGAAAATGGAAAACTTGCACCCCGATTGATCAGATGATGGCCTCCGATCCCCATTGCCACAAAGCCCTGGATCACCCGGACTGACCCTCACAGCACCCAGGTCAATAGAGTTGCGCCTACCGGTGCTTCTCATTTGGAAGAGGGGGATCTGTCTGACAAAGGGATATGTCAAGTTTCCCAGGGGCTGCCAATATGGGGGCAGTGGATGGCAATGGGTGTAGAGGTGTGGCAGGGTGCCCTAGGAAGCCTGAAGGAGTGGCCAGTTGGGGGTGCTCAGGAGGAGCAAAAAAAAAATACAAAAGCCTGTGGAGCAGCTGGCCCGACCATTGTCATCGGACACACCGGAGTCTGCTGAACTGCCATGGCAGTCTTTAACGCTGTTTGCGCAGGCTATAGATGAGAAAATGACAGAGATTTTGAAGTGATTCAGTGACCAAGATGTTAAAACTGAGTCTGCCACCAGAACTGCCTTCTCCGCAGAGACTCAGATGACTAAAGCTTTGTCTGCCACCACCAAACTCATTCAGGAGAATAGCTAGCTTCGGTATCACTTGGAGGCCCTTGAAAATGCACAGACAGCCAAAAATCTCTGCCTTGTCAGACTCTTGGAAGGTAGTGAGGGGTCTGACTTGTCAGCCTTTTTGACAGACTGGGACACTACAACTCTTCACTGGTACAGATACTACCTCTCTGATCCTACGGGCCTACCGAATCTCCCCCCAGAGCTGCAATGGCTCAATCGGACTTCCCAAGAACCTTCCTCCTGGTCACTGCAGGAGTGACGGTTCAGGATACATATTTGCAGACAGCAAGGAATTCCCAAATTTTACCTTTAATAGTAAGACTCTTCCTTAATTTCCTGATCTGTCTTTTGTGACCAGAAGTTGCCACAAGATGTTCGATGGGGTCTGGGCCCATCTCCGCAGCCTTGGCATTGTGCACTCTCTCCTGATGCCATCCTGCCTATATACACACTATGGAGGTCCCATCTTTCAGTACACAAATCCCCCCAAAGCTGATAAGAAGGTGGAAGCCTTAGAAAGGGTGTTTGCTGCTGCCCCATTACCCCAAGAGGAAGACTTGGAAGACAAGGCAACCCGAGAGAAGAAAATGTTTTCTTTTTCTACCTTGCCTTTTCTCAACTGTAACATTTACTACAAAGGCATCGGAGACTATTTGTGAACTGGGATTTGAGTTATAGTTCCTTTCTCTACAATGCGTTTTTACTGCTGTCTTTCACCTGTCTCACTTTTGGGACCACAGCTTATCTGGATGGTGTTAGAGCCTGCTATTAAGGTTTACTAATATTTGTTTGTTTCATGCCATCTCGTTATCCCAGCATCTATAGTACTCTGATCAGATGCTTACGGTTCCAATGTTCTGCTTAATGCTTTGAGAACCTGTTTATTTATCTATACTGCCAATCTTCCTTAAGTATGAGTATTATTAAGATATTTTACTGTAGCTACTGTTTACTGACTCTTGTTGGGTTGTTATAGACATCTGCAGGAGTTGTGGGGTGGGAACAGAGTGCTACCACTATTGTAGGATATTTTACATGTTTGGAATGGGATCATATTGACTTTTTGTTGAATTTAACATTATTGGCACACCTTTTTTTGGGATGAGCACCTCATTCTTGCGAGATGCACTATCGTGGACTCTTAAACTGGACTTTGTAGTACTACCCCCACCTCCTTGCACCAGTCTGCTTAGGCTACCTTGATTTTCTGTTCTCCACTAGCTGTCTCCTTACACTCAGTTTTGTAAGCCTGGTAGGCAGTATTTGCTGTATGCTACTGTTTTATTTTTAAAACAATAAAATGTAAGTATATAAAAAAGAGGATGTCTCACGCCTGGCTGCAGGGTAGACAGCAGAAGGTAGTAGTGGGGGGAAGGCATCTGGGGGGGGGAGACATCTGAACCCTGGGCAGTAACAAGTGGTGTACCACAGGGCTCGGTGCTGGGACTGGTTCTGTTTAACATTTTCATAGCCAATATTATAGCAGGGATTAACAGCAAGATCAGTCTCTTTGCAGATGACACAAAGATTTGTGCCGAGGTAGATGAGGGGGAGGGAGCAAAAGTACTTCAGGAGGATTTGGCAAAACTGGAGGAATGGTCTCACATTTGGCAACTTGGTTTCAATGCCAAGAAGTGCAAAGTGATGCATTTAGGAGGCAAGAACCCAGGACACAATTACTGACTGGACAGTATCCCGTTAACAAAATCCAAGGAGGAGAAGGATCTGGGAGTGCTGGGAACTGGAGAGATGAACCACTCTGCTCAGTGCAGGAAGGCAGCAGTGAAGGCAAACAGGATGCTAGGGTGCATAGCAAGGGGGATTACTTCTAGGAGTGGGGAGGTCATCTTGCCCCTGTACAGGTCCCTGGTGAGACCGCACCTAGAGTACTGCGTGAAATTCTGGCGTCCTTACTTGAAAAGGGACATCAAATTACTGGAGGGGGTACAGCACAGGGCAACAAAAATGATCCTGGGGTTGGGGGACAGACCATATAAGGAGAGACTGAGACAGCTTAATATGTATACCCTGGAGAAAAGAAGGGAGAAAGGGGATATGATTGAGACTTTCAAGCACCTGAAGGGTTTGAACAGAGTAGACACCAGGTGTATGTTCAATCTGAATGGCAGAAGGGAAACCAGGGGACACTGTATGAAGCTGGAAGGAGGCAGGTTCAAGAGGAAATGGAGGAGGCACTATTTCACAGAAAGGGTGATGGCAGGGTGGGACACACTACCAGAGGAAGTCGTATCACTGCAGAGTGTTGGGGGCTTCAAGAGGGGGTGGGACAGATTCAAGAGGATGGTACAAACTGGGAGGGGGCGCAAGATGGGGGGAGGGCATATGCAGGAGGGGGCAGCTGCAGTCTAATAGACTGAAGTGCTGCACACTCGAGCAGACTAGATAGACTGAATGGCATGTATCTGCTGGCAGTTTCGTATGTTCATATGCCCATAGTTCTAAAATTCTGAAATTCAGTTGGCACAGTTCATTTCTCACAAAGAGGATTCTCTAAAATTCTGCAAAGCAGGAAGCTGGTGAGCAAGTCGGGCAGTCTAGGCATAGGGGAGAAGGTAACAAATTGTCTGGAAAACTGGCTTGGTGACAGGAGTTTAAGTGTGGTTGTAAATGGGGTTCATTCCAGGGAGGAAAAAGTGACAAGTGGGGCACCACAGGAGTCAGTACTGGGGCCGATACTCTTTAACATTTACATTTGGGATACTGCAGAGGGTCTGAATAGAAAGGTGTGTCTGTCTGCAGATGATACAAAATCTGCAATAGAGTGGACACACCGGGGGGAGTGGAAAGCATGAGAGAGGACTTGCTAAAGCTGGAGGGATGGTCAGAAAGTTGGCAACTGAGATTTAATGCCAAAATGTGTAAAATAATGCACATAGGGCATAAGAACCCAAGGGCTGCATGCACATTCGGGGGAGAGGATGTTGTGGTAACAGAGCAGGAGAGAGACCTTGGGATTATTATTTCAGACAACCTTAAGGTGGCAAACCAGTGTAACAAAGCGGTTGGAAAGGCAGGCGGTATGCTGGCATGTATAGGGAGGGGTATCACAAGCAGGAAAAGGGAAGTGATAATGCCCTTATACAAGTCAACGGTCCATCCCCACTTAAAATATGGCATACAGTTCTGGAGACCTCACCTGCAGAGAGATATTGATAGGATGGAGAGAGTCCAAAGGAGGGTGACCAAAATGGTGCATGGTATGCATCAGAGGACAAATGAGGAGAGGATGGAGGAGCTTGAACTATATCCACTGGAAACCAGAGGAGAGAGGGGGATATGATTGAAACTTTTAAATACCTGAAGGGAATTAACAAGGTGAGGGAAGGGAGTATATTCAAGATGAAAAATAATCCAAGAACTAGGGGGCACAGCTTGAAATTGGAGAGTGGTCAATTCAGAGGTAATAACAGAGGGCACTACTTCAGGGAGAGGGTGGTGGGCCCCTGGAATGGGCTACTGGAGAGGGTGGTTGAGGCATCAACTGTGCCCCTCACTGAGGAAGGGATAGATACCTTGATGGGAAAAGGGACTGGGAATCTACAGTGGGGGGAAGACACGTAAGTGGTGTGTAGCGTAGTAGTGTCAGGGCTACCTATGGGGAGGGAACAAGGGCAGACTAGATGGGCCAAAGGGGTCCTTTTCTGCTGACAAACTTCCATGATTCTGATTTTAAATTTAAATTCCATTTTTAAACAAAGGTATTTAATATGATTTAAATATGTTTATATGTACAATTACTATGTCTCTTTTGGTTATAAGAGTTTCTTCTCGTGTTCTTTGAGTGCTGGCAGTGCTCAGCTTTGCTTCCCAGTTCTCTCAGCCAAAGAACTTGAGAATGAACTTTTATAACCACAGAGATACAGTAACTGTACACAAAAATGCAAAAAAAACACATTATCTCCCTCCAGACTTTGTTCTCCAAAATTTGGAGGCAGAGACGTTAGATTTGCCCCTTGTGCAATGTGTTAGGGAAACCAGGAGGTCCTCCATTATAAATTAAGGCAAAAGGGTCTTTTAATTTTTGGCTTTCTTAGAGAAATATTTTGTTTTCAGACCACGGCTTTTCATGGACGTTTTGTTAAGAAAAAAAGAGAGTTCTTCTGGTCTTCAGCTATGAAGCTGCCGTTAGAATGCTGGGGAGAGCGCATAACATTCTAAAGTTCCATCTCTAGTGCAACAACTCAAGGCTGAGATGGTGCAATTTGTATGACATCACTAATAAACTCTCATCGCTAAAGCTGCATGTATGCTGCCATTGTGGCTACTGGTGTCACCGGTTTCGACGCAATCTTGGCTCCAACCACAGGGCTGGACCTTATGCCGATCTCAGTGTCAGGCTCGATGCTGATCTTAAGGTCACTGACTGGTCTTGAGTACAGACTTGGTGTTGGCATCAGTACTGTTGCAGAGTCTCTCTCAGCGCTGGTTTCTCTATCAGTTCTGGCACTGCAAGCATCATCAGTGTCAGCTAGGCTACCTTCATCGGTGTCCCCATTTAAGCATCTGGTACCTGCAACGTTACTGGGAACAGAGGTGGTCACATGTCCTACCCTTTCCTGCTCAAGTTTACTGTTCTATTGTTGACTCTAGGTTAAGTACTCAAAGGGGGCAGGAAATCTGTGTTAACTGGCAGTAGTTAGTAATGTTCCTATTTGCAGAACTGAAATTAATACCTTCAAATGATCTATAGTCGATCAGTAACTGTACCTGAATAAATCTGAATGTGAAAACTGTTGTCAGTTATTTTATTTTATTTTTTTATGGACAACATTCTGCACAGTTTTCTTCATGGAACTTGTAATTTGGAGTTTTTGCTGTGTCACTATTTGTGTACAGAATGCTAAACAAGAGCTATTGCCCTATCAGAACTGTGCTGAGTTCTGTGCACAAACTGTGACATACTCAAAACTCCAGATCACTGGTTCCACGAAGAGAACTGTAACAGAATGCTGCCCATAATGTATGATAATACTGCCATGGAGATTGCTCTAACAGCTGTTAATAGTGGTCTCACATGCATTCTGGGTAGAAAATCGTCTAAAGACAGGTGCTTTGTCCTTTTTATGTTGGCTTGCGGGCTTGCACGCCAGCCAACATCTTACGGTAGTAGCAGATTTGCAGGTGCAGTCACTGTTGGACGAATGCAGGGCACGCATCAGTAGGTGCGTCCCTCATTCCCCCAATCAGCCAGCAGCAGGCGCTGACCTCATGCATCCCTAATGTGGCAACCAGAACAAAGAAAAGGTCTGCTGCAATGAGAATGAAGCTGTCATGCAGCGGGACAAGAACACGCCTCCCGACATGAAGGCAACATGGCGGCAGTGACTGCCACCGCGCCTGTCACAATAACCCCCCTCCCATTTAAAATGTATGCCAAGGGGGTGCCCAATCCCCCTTGGCATTATGCACCCCCCAACAGTTTTTCTTTGCCAATGGGGGGCCCAATCCTCTTTGGCGTTTATCCCCAGCCCCCCCACAACAGTTTTTCTTTGCCGATGGGGGGCCCAATCCCAGTCGGCGTTTATCCCCATGCCATTTATTTTGCCAACGTGGAAACCCACTCCCCATCGGCATGTGTTCTCCTCCTCCTCCCCTGCCTTAGTTGTGTGCCAAGGGGGGTGCCCAGTCCTCTCGCTCACGCCCCACCCCTTCAGTATGTGCCGGCCGGGGATGCCCAACTCTCGCCTACAGCATCTCCTCCCCCAAAAAAAAACACTTAGGTGGCACGCTGAGGCCACCCCAGTGTGTCAAATCCCCTGAAAAGGAAAACTGTCCCACATTTTTTTTCACCTGTATAAAAGAAAACGGTCCCCGCAGTCTCCCTGCCCCTCCCACAACCTGCACCCACCCACTGTGCACCCCACCTCCCCACACCCCCCTCACCCCATACTTACCTCTGGACTCTGGCACGACGATCTTCGGTGGACTGGGAACACGTCTGCACTCTTCAAAGCCGACCGCGAACTGAGGAAATGCCGGTAAGCTATATAATGGCATAAATAGGGTTTTTTCAACTTTGCTGCATATCTCAGCCATTTTTGGGAATTTTAGCACACAATTTTCAACATGGGGTTATTGGGACCCCTCCTCATGAATTCAGGCACTGCCATTGTGTTAGTCGGTCCCGAAAGGTGATTTCCACGGTCACTGCGGAATCACCTTTCGGACTGATTAACAAACGACAATGCCACTGTTCATGAGGGGGCTCTCAAAAAGCCTATGTTGCAAATTCAATTGGAAAAAATCAAAAACTGACATTTCTGGCGTGTGTTGCGCGGATTTCCACACAGTCGTAACTTCGTGATTTGTAATATTTTCACTCCAGATTTTCAAAATTAGCATTTTCCATATCTCCTTATGAACAGTATAGTTTTCATGTTGTTACATATCCTGGCAAAATGTGTTTTCCTTGCGTCCAGCACAGAACAAGCATGATCACTGCAAAATCAGTTCTCGGGACCGTTTGAGGCAATGACGGTGTCACTGTTCATGAGCAGAAGTCCTAAAATGCCTATGTTGAAAATTTGGTGACAAAATTCCATGAAATGATTGTTTTACAAGTGTGCACTGCGCAGTTTCCACGCACCCTTGTAACTTCGTAAATTTGCAATATTTTCATGCACAATTTTCAACACTGGCATTTTTTCACACCTCCTTATGAACAGTACAGCTGTCATTTTTCACATCCTGCCCTAAATGTGTTTTTGCACCTGTGGCGCACAATGTCGTGGCCACTGTGCAAAGTCAATGTTTCGGACAAATTAACAAAATCACAGTGGCACTGTTCATGGGGGAGGGGTCCCAGAATGCCTATGTTAAACGTGGTTAAAAAAATCCCAAAATAACTGGGTTACAGATGTGTGTTGCACAGTTTCTATGCATGCTCATAACTTCACCAATTTTTCATATTTTTACTCCACATTTTTAACATTGACATTTTTTTACATCTCCTCATGAAAAATACAATTGCCATTTTTCACATACTGCCCAACATGTGTTTTCATCCCTGTGTCGCCAAATGGCATAGCTACTGTGCAAAACCACCTTTCAGCTAACAAACTGATAGTGCCGCTTTTCATGAGGTGGGCTCACAAAAAGCCCATGTTGAAAATTTGGAGTGAAAATACCAACACACACCTACCCTGTTACGGTTTCCAACTGTAGCACCCCACCCTGTACAGACTGACAGGCGTCAAAGGTGTGACTTGGGATCATCATCTGTAATGCTCACGCCATTCACCCCACCCCCACCCTGCAGCCAGTGATAGGCATCATGGCGTGCCTTGCACTGTTCGGCTGCAAAGTTCACCCCATTCTCCTATACTACACCCACCTCAGCATACTTCCTTATGGAATGGGGTACGTATAACGCTCACAGACCCCAAAGTACACCACAACACTTGTCAGTGTCTACAATGGCATGAGCGTTATAGCTGATGACCCAAAGGCACACCCCAATGTCTGTCAGTCTCTACAGGGTGGGAGTGGGGTTGGCATCACTTCAGTACTTCACTGCCATTCCTATTATGCTTCTCTGACTCCGGCACTACCAATGCCAATGCCAGCGAGACAACATTCTGCATTGACAAATGCTTGTTTGGATGAGCCATCCTCGGTCAGCAGCAGTATCAGAACTTAGCGGCACCAGATAAGTAGGGACCCAGCAGATATACATAAATTCACACCCCAGAAATCCCCCACTGTGTTTCCTATCGCAATCAGCCTACAGGTCTGAGCTGCCCCAGGAGAGTGGAATTTTATGCAAATTACAGAATGATGGAATGAAATTCAAATATCTGCTGCATGGTCATGCTCCACTCTGCCCTCTAACATCTGAGATTTATTTCTCCGCCGGAGGAAGAAGTCACCCTGAAGAGCTCTTTCATTTATCTTCTAACAAGCACGTTTTTTATTACTTTTTTAATTTTTCTTGGTAGTTTTCTTTTACTTTTCAAATCTCTGTGTTAGTTAGATTTTGTTTTTACTTTCTAGCCCTTTTATCTAGTTCCTGAGCGGTTCTCAGGAGCTGGAGAAAAACCCTTCCTTTGTGGTTTTCTCTGTTGGAAACCACGCTACGGTCCTATATCATTTAAAACAAGCATTTGTCAATGCCGAATGTTGATTGCTTATATGTGCTGTTTAGGTATTTGGAAGTGAAAGTACCGTGCCTAAGAACTGCCATGTGCCCCCCCCCCACAAGACATCCACTGTGTCTTTCTGTTCAGTATTCACAGAAGAGAGGGAGGGGCAAGGACCACAGCAGTTGCAAAGGCGTGAAGAGGTGGAAAATAGTCCATTGACCAGCAGAAGAATCCTGCAGAAGGTGAGTAAACTGAAGGTGGACAAAGCGATGGGACCAGATGGCATACACCCAAGGATATTAAAAGAACTGTGAAGGGAAACAGCAGTACCTCTGGCAGCCATGTTCACTGAGTCATTCAACACAGGGGTGGTACCAGAGAATTGGAGGAAGGCACATGTGGTCCCTCTATACAAATCCAGCAGTAGGGAGGAGGCAGAGAACTATAGTCTGGTCAGCCTCACTTCAGTAGTGGGGAAGATCATGGAGACATTGGTTAAAGATAGGATAGGGGAATCTAGAAGCCGTCGGAGCCCAGGGCCAAAAGCAACATGGATTCACAGTGGGGAGGTCATGTCAGACATATCTGGTTGATCTCTTTAACTGGGTGACAAAGGAAGTAAATCAGGGTGGGTCAGTGGACAATGCTTACCTTGATGTAAGCAAAGCCTTTGACACCGTCCCACATAGGAGGCTGATAAACTAGCTGAGTAGGCTGGGCATGGGGAAAGGGTGGTAAATTGGGTTAGAAACTGGGTAAGAGACAGGAGGCAGAGAGTGGTGTTAAATGGGGTGCAGTCTGGGGAGAGGGGGTGACCAGTGGGGTGTCACAGGGATTGGTCCTGGGGCCAGTCCTGTTCAATGTCTTCATTAGTGTCATTGCAGAAGGGCTGAAGGGAAAGGACTGCCTGTTTGCAGATGACACCAAGATCTGTAACACAGTGGATACCCCAGAATGGGTGGAGAAAATGAGCAGGGACCTGGGGAAGCTTGAGAAATGGTCTGAGAACTGGCAACTGAAGTTTAATTCAAAAAAGTGCAAAATTATGCACGTGGGACACAGAAACCATGGGGAAAGGTACAGGAAGGGGGGGAGAGTTGTTGATAGTCACAAAGAAGAAAAGGGACCTGGGGGGTTCTTATTTCAGATGACCTGAAAATGTCAAAGTGGTAAGGCAGCTGGGAGGGCCAGTGACATTCTGGGGTGCATAGGCAGAGGTATCACCAGCATAAGGAGGGAGGCAGTGATGCCATTATATAAAACCATGGTCAGGCTTCATATGGAGTACTGTGTGCAGTTCTGGAGGTCGCACCTTCGTAAGGATATTAACAGGCTGGAGATGGTCCAGAGAAGGGCGAATGAGATGGTACAGCGCTTACAACATAAGACTTATGTGGAGAAATGAAGAGACCTCAATATGTACTCACTGGAAGAGAGGAGGGAAAATGGGGATATGATAGAAACATTCAAGTACCTCGAGGGTATAAATATAACTACTGAGAAGCAGGAGACAGCTGCTATAGGCATACGTGCCAGCTTCTGTGTGATATTCATTTGTTCTTATAAATCTGTATCTCCAGTATTTCAGTAACCACATGACCACACTGCCTTCTTTAGACAATTTTATGCTGGTTGATGCCTGGTGACAGAGGGCAGACAGAGGGTTCACCAGACTGTGTTGCCATTTGAAAAACTTCATAGAGTGTTCTTTTACTGGTAAGCATTTTGGAAAGCTGGTGAAGGTCTCACAATTTTTATTATGATTTTATCTCCTCATGTCTGTTCCCTTTGGTCCCCCCATCCCCACGCCCCAATAGTCATCAGTGGCCACAGCTGCAGCCTTCTTCTTGCCAAGATGGTGGGTGAGAAACATAGAATTTGATGGCAGATAAGGACCGCATGGCCTACCTAGTCTGCCCATTTCCCTACCTGATGGATAAGCTGCAGATTCTAGTTAATCAACAGCTTACTTCCTCCTACCCCCCCAGTAGAATTGCCTTATGACTGTACGTGAGTAGCTGCCTTCACAGTCTGTGAAGTCTGACGTCTTTCAGTGCCGCTTATTGTCATCTTCCAACACAGGCGAGGCGCTGCCAACCCAAAACTAATTCAAGACAAGCAGGTTTCAAAGTGGGGAAGAAATGGAGTGAGCAAGAATCAAGTACTCATTCAAATGCGGCGTCGATTTAAAGATCAGCATACTGGTGTAGACACAGCAAATAGAACCCCAGCTGTTTAAGCAGCCTAATGAAGAGTAAAGGCTTCTCAAAGTACTGGGGTTCTGTTTATTGTACTGTAAGTGGGCTGCATCTAATTTGGTAATTTACTGTACCTTACATCTGGATGTATGGTAGGTCCAACTTTAAATAAACACTGCACCTGAATTAACACATAATGCCATAGAAACATAGAATTCGTCAGTAGAAAAGGACCACTCAGCCCACCTAGTCTGGCCAAGTGTTCTCTACCTACATGTAACTCCTGCCTGTATATGTTAGTGCATGTCTTACTCTGCCAGCGTCCATCAGGACCTCCTTGTGGGTGAGCTCAATGGATTTTTCCTGCAATGAACTTGAACCTACTCCACATCCATAGCCCTATTGATCTCTGTTGACCCCCTCCTTCCCCTTTTTCTAATATACCCCTATGTTTATCCCATGTATGCTTCATGCCCCCTACCATTTTAGCTTCCACCACTTCTCCTGGCAGTCTGTTCAAGGCATCTACCACCCTTTCAGTAAATAAATATTTCTTCACATCTATCCTGAATGCCCCCCCCCAGCTTCATTGTATGTCCCTTGGTTTGGGTGCTCAACCTCATTTGAAGGAAACTCCCCAACTGTACTCTCTTTACCCCTGTGAGGTACTTTATAGGTCTTGATCATATCACCTCTCGCCCTCCTCTCTTCCAGAGTGTACATGTTGAGATTCTTCAGCCTTTTGTTGTAGGGATTCCTGTGAAAATTCTGAACCATTTTAGTTGCCCTCCTCTGGAAAACCTCCATCTTATGTCCTTTCAGAAGTGTGGACTCTAAAACTGGACACAGTACTCCAGCTGGGGGTATACCAGGGAGTGATACAATGGCAACACAACATCCCTCCTCCTCCTACTGGAGATCCCACTCCTTATGCACCCCAGAATCCAATTTGCCCTACCCATAGCCTTGTCACACTGTACTGCTATCTTGAGGTCCTCTGATATAATAACCTCAAGGACCCTAGTACCGCCCCCCATCCTATACCCAGCATCGGGGTTCCTATGCCCTAGGTACATGATTTCACACTTGTTGGCACTGAACTCCAAGTAAGTAAGAAAATGGCATTGATTTGAATGAATTGCTGGCTTTTAAGCAGCTTTTCGGGGAGTATGTATGTGTGTGTGTGGGGGGCTTTGCTACTATAACTATTTGCTTTTGATTTGGTATAATGTGCGAACAGACTAACCCTGCTCCCCACTCCATATGATATATCGGAGATAAAGAGTCCAAATAGCACTGGGCCAAGCACTGAGCCCTGCGGCACCCGGCTTGTCACTGCTCTGGGTGCCGAGAGCTACCCCACCACCACCACCCTCTGCACCTTCCCCTGTAACCAGTTCTCTATCCATTTAGTCAGACCACCTTCCACCCGTACCCCTCCTTCTCCTCACTCTTCTCCTCCTTGGCCTGTGTCCTTCCTCCTGATAATCCGCACCCTTTCTGCTCCTTATTCTTAGCGGGTGGTGGTGGTACCTTCTGTATTACACTCAGAACACTCTAAGCACCCCCTTCCAGGATTACTACGCCTCTGCCTTTGCCTATATCTAGGGCGGTGAGCTCATCAGACTTCCCTGTCCGAACCTTTCTACCAACCTCAGTGTTTTGGCCCCCCTGTCCCCCCTCATTTGTTTAAATCCACCTTAGTAGAAATATACCCCTCTAATCTTGCCTTTTTTTTTTTAACATATTTTTTCACTGGGCTACGGTCGGCTTGGTCATCCCGACCAACCCCCCTAGCCTTGCCCCCGATATCAAGCCGACCTGCTCACCTCCATGGATTACCCCCGTGGTGGGGTGGTGAAGAGCTTCCCAGGTCCCACCAGAGCAGGATCTAGTTGAGGAGGTGCCATTCGGGACGGGCGGAGGGGCGGAAGCTCATGCTGCCTGACCGTAGCCTATTTTCCACTTTTCTTCCCTTTATGAAATGTGGGCGTGCAATGACGCTTACGCACAGTGTGTCAAAGTCCGCCACACTCCGCCACCATGTACTACACTACTGTAGTAGCGCCCGCAGTCATAACCAGGGGCCGCTACAGACTGGTGGGTCCCTGGATCCCGCCCCGGGATAGGAGAGCAGTCCTCCGGATGCTCAATCCTATCCCTCCCTTGCCAACCCCTGCCGGCCCAGGTTTGCATCCAAACCCGGGTCGCCAGCATGGCGCAAGGTGTGGAGTCCAGCGCCTCAACTGTCAGTGTCAATGGCCCGGCAGCAATGCTGCCTTTAATACTCCCATCCCCTTCCTGCTCCAGTGTACCCTGTCCCCCATGTATAGGTCACTATTCCCCCCAGACCCAACCCCAGTTAGTCACTAACACATAATGTTTCGTGGGGCACCAATCCCTCAGCCACTTGAACTCCTGAAGCCTACCCTTCCTTCCCATGCTTGCACATGGTACCAGCAGTACCTCCAAGAATGCCACCGACTTCCCCACCTCCTCACACTGCCTGCCCAAGTACTGAAACCTCCCCCTCACTACTTCCACAGTGTCCCCCGCCAAGTCGTTTGTACCCATATGCAGCAACAGTAAATGAGGTTTCTTCCTCCCCCTCGCTGCAGGCTTGAGCAGTACCTGCCCTGCCCCTCCTGCAGTCAACCTGGGGACAGCTTCAACCCAAATATGGCTGTGCCTTTCCCCCTTTCTGCCCCATCTCACCCATTTCAGTATAGAATCCCCCAGGGTGAGTACCCCTCGCCCCTTACCCCCTTTCCTTTCTAATGCCCCTTCCACCACCTCAGTATTCGTTCTTCCCTGTCCCTTACCCTCACCAATTGCACCATCTGTGACTTCTGTATCTGTACCCCCTACTTCCGCCTCACCCCTTTTCTCTACCTTATTCCTCACATCCCCCTTGAACCCTTTCCCAGCCTGACTACTTCCTACTGGGCTTCCCATGTCTTCCTCCCCTCCTCCCCTGCTGATTTCCAACCCCTCTCCTATCCCCGCTGTTGTCGATTTAGAGCCCTTTTGTCCTTGCTATCTCTTCCCCTACCTGTTGCCATCCCTCTCATGCCCCGCTTGTCCTCCAGTATGTGCCTGCTCTCCCTCTCTGTCCCATAGCAGAGGTTCAAATCTATTCATAGTCGATACCTGTCCTACATCTCTTCCCCTATCGGTTCCCCCCTCCTACTTGTTCCACCCCTCCTTCCTTACTAGCCCCCTTCTATCCTTTTGTCCTCACTATCTCTTCCCCTATCTCTTCCTCTACCTGTTGTCATCCCTCTCATGCCCTGCTTGTCCTCCAGTATGTTCCTCTTCCCCCTCTCTGTCCCATAGGAGAGGTTTGAATCTATTCATAGTCGATACCTGTCCTACATCTCTTCTCCTATCAGTTTCCCCCTCCTACTTGTTCCCCTCCTTGCCACCCCTGGTCCCTCCCTACCCGCAGCCATCTGCTGTCTCCCCTCTGGTACTCCTCGGGGTCTCTTCCTCCCCAATCAGGAGGCCCCCCCCGCCCTCACCTTGGGCACCCCCTCCCTTCTCCTCTCTTTTCTGCTAGTGCCTCTGATACTGGGTTGGTTTCAGTCCCTAGTTATTCTTCCTCCATCCCCCTTTGCCATCCCTATTCTCCCCCTCAGAATGCCTACCATACTCATCTGCCCTGCCACTTACACTCCCCCCTAACCTCCACAGTTCCTCCCTCAAACTAGCCAGTCATCTACAAATCATACACCCCCCCCATCCTCCAAGCCCAGTCCAGGATCATGGCAGACCCACACCCTGTACAGCCCTCCACCCTTCCAAAGATGCCCGCCTTATTGACATATGGCACCTGCCCCATTTTGGCCCCCATCTTATGTTACGGGCTCTTACTTCCAGGTTCTGTACCCTACTACAACTGTTACACCCCTATTTATTCAAATTCCTGTCCCTGCCCCCACACTAGTCCCCCTACTGACCCCTTGCCGACCGGGGTAATTCAGTCTCAAATCTCACCTATTAGCTACTGTATTACTGTAGCAATCCTAAAGCCTCCTTTTCCGTTTTTCACCCCTCAGCGACCACACTTTTTATTCTTGGCTTTCATATAGTTTCACTTATCCCAGATAGAAATCCTATTGCACTCCAAGTATTACTCAGCTCAGTTAGAGAAAGAAACAGAACTAAATCTGTATTATTACAGCAATCCTAAATTATCCAATCATTGCTTTGTCTCCACTCCAGAGACCCTGCTGTAATATAGGAGCACAGAGGACTTAGGCGGGAGGGTGGGCAACTGTAAATCCCGGCAGAGCTCCATTGAGCTCGCTCTCTCCCCTCTCTCTCTTTCGCTCGTTCTATTTCTCCCGGCGCTGCAGGCTGCCCTTTTGTACTGGGCTCCTGCTTGCATTGGCGCCTTTTTCTGACCACAAAGAAATCCGTAGCAGTCTCGACACAGCTCCGTTGAGCTCGCTCACTCCCCCTCTCTCACTCGCTCGTTCTGTTTCTCCCGGAGCTGCAGGCTGCCCTTTTGTACTGGGCTTCTGCCTGTGTTGGCAACTTTTTCTGCCCACAAAGCAGTTCACAGCTGCCCCGACAGAGCTCTGTTGAGGTCGCTCACTCCCCCTCTCTCACTCGCTCATTCTGTTTCTCCTGGTGCTGCAGGCTGCCCTTTTGTACTGGGCTTCTGCCTCCATTGGCACCTTTTTCTGCCCACAAAGAAATCTGCAGCTGTCCCAATAGCGCTCTGTTGAGCTCGCTCACTACCCTTCTCTCACTCGCTCGTTCTTTTTCTCCCGTCGCTGCAGGCTGCCCTTTTGTACTGGGCCCCCTGCCTGCATTGATGCCTTTTTCTGCCCACAAAGAAATCCACAGCAGTCCCAACAGAACTTCGTTGAGCTCGCTCACTCCCCCTCCCTCACTCACTCATTCGGTTTCTCCCGGCGCTGCAGGCTGCCCTTATGTACTGGGCTCCTGCCTGCATTGGGGCCTTTTTCTGCCCACAAAGAATTCCACAGCAGTCCTGACAGAGCTCAGCTGAGCTTGGTCACTCCCCCTCTCTCACTCGCTCGATCCTAATCTGCCCCAAGCACTAATTTCCCAAAGCAACTGCACTATTCTGCGCCTGAAGCGCGAAAACACATTTTGGCCAGGATGTGAAAAATTACAGCTGTACTGTTTAAAAGGAAGTGTGAAAAAATGCCAGTGTTGAAAATCTGGCGTGAAAATATTACTACTTTGCAAAGTTACAAGGGTGTGTGGAAACTGCACAGCGCACGCTTGTAACGCAGTCATTTTTTTGGATTTCTTCTACCAAATTTATTACTCAGCTCAGTTAGAGAAATAAACAGAACAAATAAATATGTATTATTACAGCAATTATAACAGTATAGCTCAGTACTTAGCTCAGTTAGAGAAACAAACAGAACAACATAATCTGTATATTACAGCAATCCTAAAAGTATCCAATCATTGCTTTATCTCCACTCCAGAGACCCTGCTATAATACAGGACCACAGAGGACACTGGGTGGGAGGGTGGGAAACTCTAAAGTCCCGGCAGAGCTCCATTGAGCTCGCTCACTCCCCCACTCTCACTCACTCGTTCTATTTCTCCCAATGCTGTAGGCTGCCCTTTTGTACAGGGCTCCTACTGCGTTGGTGCCTTTTTCTGCCCACAAAGAAATCTGCAGCAGTCCCAACAGAGCTCCGTTCAGGTCTCTCACTCCCCCTCTCTCAGTCACTCATTCTGTTTCTCCTGGCGCTGCAGGCATCCCTTTTGTACTGGGCTCCTGCCTGCATTGGCACCTTTTTCTGCCCACAAAGAAATCCGCAGCATTCCTGAAAGAGTTCTGTTGACCTCGCTCACTCCCCCTCTCACTCGCTTGTTCTGTTTCTCCCGGCACTGCAAGCTGTCCTTTTGTACTGGGCTCCTGCCTTCGTTGGGGCCTTTTTCTGCCGATAAAGAAATCCGCAGCAGTCCCGGCAGAGCTCAGTTGAGCTCAGTCACTCCCCCCTCTCACTCACTCGATCTTAATCTGTCCCAAACACTGATTTCCCACAGCGACCGTACTATTCTGTGCCAGAAGTGCAAAAACATATTTTGGCCAGGATGTGAAAAATGACAGCTGTACTGTTCATAAGGAGGTGTGAAAGAATGCTAGTGTTGAAAATCTGGAGTGACAATATTACAAATCTGAGAAGTTACAACTGCGCAACGCACACTTGTAACACAGTCATTTGAGGGACTATCATCACCAAATTTTCAACAAAGGCATTTTAGGACCTCTGTTCATGAACAGTGTCACTGTCATTTTCCTAATCTGTCCCAAACACTGATTTCCTACAGTGACCGCGTTATTCTGTGCCGGAAGTGTGAAAACACATTTCAGCCAGGATGGGAAAAATGACAGCTGTACTGTTCATAAGGAGGCATGAAAAAATGCCAATGTTGAAAATCTGGCATGAAAATATTGTAAATTTGCGACGTTATGAGCGTGCATAGCAACTGCACAACGCACGCTTGTAAAACAGTCATTTTTGGGATTTTTTCCACCAAATTTGCAACATAGGCTTTCTGAGAGCCCACCTCATGAACACTGGCACTGTCGTTTCGTTAATCAGTCCCAAAAGGTGATTCCATGCAGTGACTGTGAAATCACCTTCCGGGACTGAATAACGCCATGACAGTGGCTAAATTTATGAGGAGGGGCCCCAATTACCCCATGTTGAAAATTTGGTGCCAAAATTCCCAAAAATGCCTGAGATATGCAGCAAAGTTGAAAAAACCCTATTTATGCCATTATACAACTTACCGGCATTTCTTCAGTTCGCGGTCAGCTTTGAAGAGTGCAGACGTGTTCCCGGTCCACTGAAGTTCGTTGCACAGAGCTCCGGAGGTAAGTATGGGGTAGGGGGTGTGAGGAGGTGGGGTACCCAGTGGGTGAGTGCAGGTTGGGGAAGGGGGCGCAAACAGCGAGGGACCATTTTCTTCTTTACAGGGTTAAGAAAAAATAGACATCGGAGGATGGCTTTCCCTTTTAGCAAGTACTTTTTGCATGCTGGGGTGGGCTCCCAGCGTGCCACCTGCGTGTTTTGGGGTGAGAGGGACTGGAGCCAACAGGGATTGGGCACCCCCATCAGCACATACTTGAGGGGGAGGGTCTCATGAGCCGAGGGGGATTGGGCACCCCCTTGGCACACAAGAAATGGGATGGCATGCCGACGGGGATTGTGCATCCCGTCTGAAAAGAAACAGGAGAGGGACATGATGCGAGGGGACTGAGCACTTGGCAGACAACAGAAACTGGCCTCGCTGGCAAACTGGGTCGGGGAATGTAGACCACCCTGCAATGACGGGTCACTCCCTCATTGCAGCGGAATGACTGACACTGCAATGACGGGGCAGCCCCTGATTGCAGCAGCTAAAATGTTTCAAGGTGGTGGCACACTGGCTGAACTAATGTCAGCAGCAGTGTGCCACCCCATTGGGGAAAGTGGGCCAAGCCTCAAAAGGCAGTGGGGGCATTGGCCACAACAGTGCCACACCTCCACAACCTGCTTCTGCAGCAAGCTGCCACAACATGTTTCTTGCGCATGCTTGCAATCAGCATGAAAAATAAATAGAAAAGCCTGTCTTAGTTTCTTGATTAGTGGCTGTTATTCACTCTGGTTCCCCTTTTACAGGAACCAAGATGCAATTGTCACTCTTTACTGTAGACTTCATTTAAATAAACTTTTTTGTTAGTGGTTCTTGCAATTTTGGGAACCAACCCGCAAACATCCCTTTTTCCCTATTTTGAAAATGAGTTCATTTGGGTTTGTTATGGCTGTTATGTCTGACAGACCCAAACAGAAAACAGGACATACAGGCTTCAAAAACTGTAAAAATTGTTATAATTTATTTATTTAGTTTTTGTTGACCGGGTAAGTGCACTAGACAAATCCTGCCTATTTTCAGGCACGACCCGGGGGAGGGGGATACAAATGAATGCCAAATGACCTTGAACCTGATTAAGCTGTTGGTGGTATTTTTAGTGAATGAGGGAAATTTGGCCAGGACACCGGGGAAATTCCCCTACTCTTCAGAGGGGAATACTCTGTCCAAGATGGCGGACGTTTCTTTGCCTCCTGCAGAGCTGGCTGAGGGGACAGGAGACCTGGTCTCTGCTCCTGTCTCTGATTGTCTGGAGACCATTCCGAAAAATGCTGAGGATGTGAAAGACTCTGTTTTACTTGTACGTGACTATCAAGCTGCACCTGCTGCTAAACCTGTTTCTCTTCGGGACCCTGTTGGACTTGCTTGCTCTACTACTGTTGCTACAAAGGAGTACGATTTATCTATGATCTCTACACCAACTGTAGTGGGTGACTGCACTGTTCATGAGCGCTTGGAAACGACGGACAGCCGTTTTGTTGATATCACATCTCGACTTGTGCCAGACATTTCTGAATACGCCGAGTGGCGCGACTGGAGGAGATAGCACCTCTGACTCGCTTGTGGGATGTAAGGGGAACCCTGTACCGTCCTCTCAGCAGGCGGCCTTGATGGCGAGTCGGGTGCTGTCTGACGTCTGTACCGAGGCTCTGTCTTCTACACAGCTGCCGCTTGGGCATGCTTCTAAGGACATTGACTTAGACACAGCTTTCTCCCCTGCTTTGCAGCCTCCCCTTATTAAATGTTTCCAGTATTGCAAACCCCATTTCTGCTCCTACCTGGTCGGTGGAATCAGCATTACAAGGTGCAGGGTGGATTCAGGAGCCCAGGATAGGAAAATGGGTCTCTGGTCCGTCCTCAATTTGGTCCTCCCATCCAGAGGACTTCCTGGAAGACAGAGAGTCGATGCGGGATACCCAGGGCTCTTCTGACCCCTTGAGCTTGCCTGAGGAATTGCACTTTACACAAAATCCAGTTTTGGACATCAGGCAGGGGTCTACATTGGATGCCATCTCTTCTCAGGGTCATAAGGACGCTACTGCTTCAGGGTCTGGAAAACAGCCTTCAAAACAGGTGGGGCTGACACGTTCATTTTCTTCTTTGTTTAAACAACCAGTTCTAGCTGCAAAACACCCAGTTCTGGCTGCCAAACGTCATAACGCTATACGGCTCATCTATCGGGGGGACTATCTAACCCTCCGGACCGTGTGTATGTGGCCAGGTCTCTGTTGAAGGATTCTTTGAAATTTTTCGCCCACGAGATCTATGCCCTGATTCATGTATCAGGCGAAACCACCTTTGATGTGAGTTTTCAAACTTCTCGTGGACTGGATTGTTTCTGGTCCAGATACTACGCCTTAAGGAACACCGCATTATGGACCCCTTTTCAGGCCATCCCCCTCTCAAAACCTGCCTTCAAAACCATCACGGTTATGTTTCAGAACGAAGGTGTGGAGGTGACTGATGTTGTGTATTGGTTGAAACAGCGATGTACGGTGCAGGGCCATCCTGAAGCTATATTGGACACAGAAAATATTTGGACAGGGGCTGGAGGTTTCGGATCGTGTTACACACTAATGACTCTGGTCCAGTGCATTTACCTAATTCCTTTTTTTAGGCCGTGATAGAGGGGTCCTGTTTTATCCGGGTCAGCCTAAGGCCTGTAATAGGTGTGGGGACCCCTCGCACCTGAGTAATGTGTGTGATAAGATAAAATGTCATAACTGTGGTGAGCTGGGTCATGTAGGGATTCATTGCCAGAATGTAAGCAGATGTAATCTTTGTGATGAGTTGGGCCATACGTTTCAACCTGTCAATGGGTTGCCCATGCTCAGTCATCTCATGATGGCGGGGTTGATTAACACTTTGCAATTACGCAGGCGCAAAAGGCTCGGATTTGTGCTTCCTCAGCAACTCCTGCTGCTGAGGTGCCGAACCCCGCTCGGCAGGCCCTTGTGCCTGTGCCACCCCAGGTTGCCACTCCTTTGAAATCTGTTAATGTTGAACCCCTCTCCATAGTGGAACCCCAGACATTGATGGATGTGCAGTCTGCTGAGTCGGACCTAGATCAAATCCCGGGTCCAAGTACTATGCCACCACCTAGTGA
This sequence comes from Neoceratodus forsteri, assembly GCA_016271365.2. Lineage (NCBI taxonomy): Eukaryota > Metazoa > Chordata > Ceratodontiformes > Ceratodontidae > Neoceratodus > Neoceratodus forsteri. Next base: position 211,153,986 of record JADMNL010000026.1, on the reverse strand, counting down.
ACCTACTACTGTCATGCGCCGAAGGTCAATGAGGGCTGGTCCTCGCACCTCGACGCCTCCTCAGATACCTTTATTGTCTCGGCCCATAGCCCTGTCGAACACCTTTGAGGTGCTTCAGATGACTTCTGATGACACTGGTGGTGAGTCAGACTCCTCCTCTGTGGCGTTCTCCTTCCCTGATGGCACTATTGATTCGGAATTTCAACTGGGTACAGGTCTTTTGCAAAAACGTAAATTGAAAGTTAGGCTAAAAGGGAAAAATGTGGCTGGGAAATGAAAGTCATGATGTTCTGTGGTATTTTCTATTTTGTATTATGGCTCAATTTGTTTGCCACTCTATCAATGTTAATAGCATGATGTGTGTTGATAAAAGAAGGTTAGTGTTTTCTTTTTTGAGGCTTTTGCCATTAGGTATCTTTCTCTTGCAGGACACAAGACTCCATACAACACATGAGGTTCGGCAAGCAACACGTGGCTGGCTTTTGGGCCCTTCGTTTTGGTTAATAGGCCAGGACCCCTGCTCGGGACTTGGCATCTTACTTAATGTGCCGGATTTCCGTCTCCTGAAACTGGTTGATTTAGCTCCTGGTAGAGCTCTAGTTTTAGGTTTTGCTATTGGAAATTGCCCGTACCAGGTGATAAACATCTATGCCCCCCCAGATTAAGACGGCCTGTATTGCCTTACTTTCTTTAATACGGCCTTATCTCCATACTTCATTCCAACTTATATTTTCTGGAGATTTTAACTGTGGCCTCAGTCTATGAGACAAGAGTTCATTTGCCGCCACCAAAAAACTCTATTGTGATTCCCATGAATTAGGTAAATTGATACGTACTGCGCACTTGACTGATGCTTATCTTTCTTTTACGAAATTGCATACCCCTACATTTCAAAAAGGCAACTTGGCGACAAGTATTGATTTTGTTTTTCTATCACGTTCGATACCGATTGACTCTGCTTTGGTTCAAGCGGTGGCTTTCTCTGATCATAAAGTACTTTCTGTTGGTTTAGGGTCAGTTGCCCCTTTTTGTAAGGGACCGGGATTATGGAAATGCAACACATCCCTGTTACAGGACAAGCTGTTTCTACGGTCTCTCCTATCTTTTCTTTTGGCTCGTAAGTCTGTGTTTATTTGTTATGAAGACCCGGTACAATGGTGGTTTGATACGAAACATGCCTTAATTATTTTTTTGAAAAATTACAGTAGTAGGAAAAGTAGGAGAGACTATTTGGATTATTTACAGAAAAGAGTACATTTACAATCTCTGCTGTCCATGGCACACACTACTGGGCAAGATTTTTCCCACCAAATTCAAGTAATTCGGAAGGATATGTTGTATTACCAGTCTCGTACGTCACGACAACTGTACCACCAACACAGATTTTATGTGACTGGGACACGGGAAGTTGTCTGCCCTTTTGAGTCTAACTCCCAACAGGTTGCCCAGAAAACAATGCTGTGCCTTGCGAATTCTGCAGGGGCTTTATGTATCGCACGTACTGACATACAGCAGATTGTGACAGAACATACGACTGCATTATTTTCCCCCCTCCCAGCTGTTGAGGAAGACCCTGCCACCTTGTATGAGAATCTTGGTGTTCCATTCCCTTTGAGGCAGAGTGCGGCTGCGGCTTGTACTGCCATATCAGAGTTGGAGTTGACTACGGCGATTTCCTCATTGCCTTTACAAAAAACTCCTGGTCCAGACGGTCTCCCAGCTGCGTTGTATAAGGTACTAAGTGACCACTTGGTCACTGAACTAACCTCTGTGTATAATTCCCTGCTTTGTAGTGAGTCTATACCATTAGACTTTACGAAGGGTGCTTTAATTTATGTTTACAAGCAGAAAGGTGACGTCCACTCTCTGGAGAATTGGCGTCCTCTCTGTATGTTAAATACTGATTTTAAGATACTAATGAAAATTCTTGCGATGCGTTTGATAGGTATCGCAGAAACGGTCTTGCATCCGGCCCAGTCATGTTCCATACCTACCAGGCGAATCTCAGATCATCTGATTCTCCTCCGGGAATTATTTTCCCATGGATTGGCGGGTCTCACCTCAGGTATTATAGTTTCAGTGGATCAGAAGGTGGCATTTGATTCGGTTAACCACGATTTTTTATGGACAGCGCTTCATTTTTACGTGTTCCGGATATCATGGTCCAATGGTTGCGTAAGTTGTACAGGACGGCCACGGTTGTTCCTGTTGTAAATGGTTGGATGGGACCTATGATCCCTGTTAAAAGAGATGTCCGTCAGGGTTGTCCTGCGAGTCCTCTACTATATGTCCTGTTTTTAGATGTCCTACTCTGCCATTTGAATGTTCACCCTCAGATCCATGCTATTACATGCTCTGCTATGCTGGCACCGTATAAGGCTATAGCATATGCTGATGACATTTGCTTCCTAGTGGCTGATGAAGCCTCGGTGACGGCCTCATTACAAGAATGCTCCTTGTTTGGAAACTTCTCAGGAGCATGTATAAACTATGGTAAGAGTTTGGGTATCAGATTGGGATCCGTTGTCACCCACCATAGCTGTATAGGCCCGCTGAGATTGGTGGAAGGCCCTATCCGTATATTGGGGGTATATTTCGGAACTCGGGATTCGGATTTTCACAATTGGGATGCTAAGCTGCAACAGGGTAGAATGAAAGTTGCCTCTTGGAATAGGGGGCAAATTGGAAAAAAGAAAAGGGTTTATCTGATAAAAACTTATTTGATATCTTTGTTTCTTTATTTGAGTTATGTATTTCCTATACCGCAGCGTTTGGAAACAGCGATTTTCAGCCTGTTCTTTCAGGCATTATGGAGGAGTCGTCTGAATCCGATTAAACGGAATATCACTTATTTACCCATTGTGGAGGGTGGTGTGTGTATGGTAAATCCTTTGTTGTTTTTTTTCCAGCATTTTTTTCACGGCAAATTTGCAGCCTCTCCTGATCAACTCTCAGAAAGGATGGGAAGCATGGCTTTACAATTCCTGTGGAGTTTGGTTCCACCAGTGGGAACATAACTCTTTACGTGTGTTGCGTAACGCTGAAGGAGTGCCACTATATGTGAAACATATGTTTTAACGCTTAAAGCAATAGCACGTGACACCTCAGATGCTTATTGCTCATACTCATAAAGCTCTATACAAGTTACTTCTTTCTTCTGTCTGTGGGACTCAGTCCCCTTTTGATAAATGTCCGGCCCAACATCTTTCTCCCCTTTTGTCTTTGTTACGCTGTAAACGCGTTCCGGCACACATGTGGGACTTTCATTGGCTGTCTTGCCATGAAAGGATTAATGTTAAAGCCAACCATAAACATAAACAGCTTCAAGACAGATTATGTTCTAGACCTTTATGTAATGCTGCGCTGAAAACAATATCTCATTTATTTTTTGAATGCACTTTTATTCAGCAGTGGTGGAATTTTTTGGCGCAAAAGTGGGCTCTTCCGATTTTTGGGCCAGTTTCCTTTCAGACAGTCATGTATGGTGTTTTCTCTCCACAATGGTCTTCTTGGCATTCGGACACTCTAAACCTTCTTTTTGTTGTGATCAAGTGGAATGTTTGGATGGCAAGATGTCTGTTCACTCTACAGCAACGGGACTGTACATATTTGGAACTTGAAATTAAAATTGTGAAAGATTTAAAGGCCAACTATGAATATGAACGAACATGTCACACAGAGTCTGCGCTGCTTGCCCTATGGAAAGTGCTTCCCTGGATAACTGATTCTGATTCAGCTGTGACTTGATAGATTCTTCCCAGCCTTACTTTTGTATTATGTTTTTTTGTTGTGGTTTGGATGTTGTATATCACTGTTTTCCTTTTATGTGCTGTTTTTCCTTTTTAGTTCCGTTTTGATGTACATTGCATAATATCTTGTTCCAATAAAACTTTCCCCTACTCTTTTCGATAAGTGCCATGGGATCTTTAACATCCACCTGAACTACCACCAATCCAGGCAGATGGGACCTTGGTTTAACGTCTCATCCGAAAGACGGCACCTCAGAAGTGCAGCATCCCTCTCATGCTGCACTACAGTGTCAGTACTGGGATATTAACCCAAGTGCCAGATGTGGGAACTGAGTCCACAGCCCACTGATCTCCCAGCCTCAGAGGCGAGTGTGCTACCTACTGAGCCACTGACACCATAAAGGTAAGGTATACAAGGCTGGAGACAGGGGGCTAGATTCACAAAGACAGCCAAAAATCTCACAGCTATGGGAAAAAGGCCTGCAGAAACACTGATTTGGGATATTCTGAAAGAAAAATCATGCACGTACGGAAATCCATTAAAAAAAAACAGCAGTTGTGGAAATTCAGCAGCTGCGGAAATTCTGCAAGTGCTGAAAATCTGCAACTGCGGATCCGCAGCTGCGGAAAAGGTTTAGGAGGCACAACAACAGGTAATCCATATTAGGTGGAGCAGCAGACTTTGATAGACTTGCCATAGATGAAGCTGAAAGTACCCACAGAGAGACCAGCAACCATTCCCTCAACTGGGACCACTGCAGCACCACTGGTACCAGTAAAACCATGCACCACAGTGGCTGCCTGTAACTGATGGTCATGTCTCTCATTTATTTATTTCAATTGGGATTAATACCTTTGAGTCAAAGACTAATTTTCAAGGGTTCCAAGTCAGGGACAAAACAGAGCAATACAAATACAATAAGTACAAATTAAGATAACATCTCCCTGGAGTGTTTCTGTTGCCTGCTGCAGCAGCACTTACTGCAGGCTGTTCAGCCTCTACCAAGGGTGTAGGCGGGCAAATTATTATTCACTGTACACATCTGTGTACAGTTTTGTTGAGTGCCTGTCACAACCACAGGCCTTTCTGTTAATACTATCATTCTAATCAGAGGTATTTGAGGTAGTGTCGGCCACTGAGGACTGGGACTGTCTCTTGTTTAAACTCCTATTGTTTAGGAGACAGATATATATATATTAGATATATATAATTCCATGCAAAAAAACGTCATTAATGCATCAGTTAGAAAAGTAGTAGACCAGGGAGCGGGTGTGGACATGGCCTACCTAGACTTTAGCATAACATTTGACACAGTCCCACACAAAAGATTAATAGTCAAATTAACCAGCCTGGGAGTGGGTCCCAGGGTGGTAGCCTGGGTAAAACATTGGCTGGACAACAAGACACAGAAGGTAGTTGTAAATGGAGTCCACTCTGAAGAAAGAAGGGTTACTAGTGGGGTACCGCAGGGTTCAGTACTGGGTCCAGTCCTTTTTAATGTCTTTATAAGTGACATTGCAGAGGCACTGGAAGGAAAAGTATGCCTCTTTGCAGATGACACAAAGAGCTGCAACAGGGTTGATACACAAGCAAGATGTGGAAAGGACGAGAAGGGACTTGGCAAGGTTGGAGGAATTGTCAGAAGTATGGCAGCTTGGATTCAATGCAAAGAAGTGCAAAATAATGCACCTGGGAAACAAAAACCCAGGTAAAGATTACACAATGGGGGGGGAGTACTAACAACAACAAAAATGGAAAGGGACCTGGGGGTAATCATATCAGATGACCTTAAGGTTAGCAAGCAATGTAAGAAGGCAGTAGGGAGGGCTGGGGGGATACTGGGTTGTATAGGGAAAGGCATCACCAGCAGAAAACAGGAAGTTGTTATCCCTCTGTACAGACAGTTGGTGAGACCCCATCTGGAGTACTGTGTCCAGTTCTGGAGACCCCATCTCCGCAAGGACATAGACAGGATAGAGGCAGTCCAGAGGAGGGCAACTAAAATGGTACAGGGTCTGCAAGAGAAGCCATATGAAGAGAGACTAAAGGAGCTTAATATGTATACCCTTGAGGAAAGGAGGGAGAAGGGGGACATGATAGAAACTTTTAAGTACCTCAGTGGAATTAACAAAGTCCAAGAGGGTAGCATCTTTCAGAAAAAGAGATTTGCAAGAACAAGGGAACACAATCTGAAGATGGGAGGGGTGGGTTCAGGAGCAATGTGAGGAAGTATTTTTTCACAGAGAGGGTGGTGGATGCATGGAACAGCCTTCCTGAGGAGGCTGTGGGGTCTAAAACTGTGGGAGAATTCAAGAATGCATGGGACAGACATAAGGCAATTTTTGTGGTAGGTAGGAAGAAATAGGCTGTTGGTTAACTAGGATCTGAAGCTTATCCTGTAGGTAGGGAAATGGGCAGACTAGGTGGGCCAAGCAGTCCTTATCTGCCGTCAAAGTCTATGTTTCTATGTTTCTAGGGTTCTAGTCGTTGGCCCTAACTCTCACCCCATCCCATGTGTAAACAAGCTGAGGTGGTGCAGTGTAGGAGAATGGGGTGAGAGTTAGGGCCGACGACTCCAACGCACACCCTGATGCCTGTAGGTGGGGGCGGCCTGGGGGTGGGGTGCAAGGGGTGGGAACCCTAAAATTGAATTTTCTCACATTTTTCGCTGTAGAAGAGCCCTAACTGATGCATTAATGAAGTTTTTGTATAAAATTTCCTTACTTTTTAAGAAAGAATAGAAAAGTAGAAAGTTGGGCAAGTTGGTGGGAGCGCAGGGCCCGAACCACCAACTTGTAAGTGTCGGGCCACATTACACACCCAATGACTACGTACATTGACAACAGCAAGGCCAGCCACCAAACAAATGTTAATCTAGTAGAGCAATAGAAAACGCTGTCCACAAAACGTAACTGCGCCACACAATATCTCCACAAACAATATATTGTCCAACACATAAACACCGCTATTGACATCTACAGGACATGCCGTCAACACCCTCCAAATTTCAAGTAAAAATACGAAACCGTGTCCGAGATATAACATGTCAAAATTTGAAAATGTCGTTCATCAGAGTGGCACAATTCTGCACCTGTTGACATTTAACACACACAACAACTGAAAACTACATCCATGACACTAAGGCTAGGCAGCCTATCAATGTCAAGCCACCAACACAATGCAAAACACTGTCCGCAAAACGTAAAGTGCGTCACACAATATCTTCACAAAAAAATTTTCTACGACAGGTAGACACCATAATTCACATCAACAGGATATGCGGTACACACTCTCCAAATTTCAAGTAAAAAGACCAAACCGTTTCCAAGATATGCAATCTTAAAGATTGGTAAAATTTCCCTATCTATTCCATCATAAAAAATCTGGCCATCTTGTCCTGCCCTCACGATCAAAGATGGCGATCAAAGAATTTGTAGGGTCACGACCAAAGAATAAAAACTGTTCTAATTAAAACATTTCAAAGAGTTGAGGTAAACCACCACCATGATTCGTCAGGACGAAGCCCCCTGAGTAAAATCCACCCTCATTTGTCTTCCTAGGACACCCCTGGGCTGAGAAATTAGATTTTTTAATCTGGCCATCTTGTTCCTCGCTCGTGATGCACGATCGCGATCAAAGAATCTCACGATCAAAGAATTTGCAAGCTCGCGATCAAAGAAATTGCTCACTTGCAAACAAAGAGCGAGGGATGAGATGGGCAGATTTAAAAATTGATTTTATCAGCCCAGGGGTGCCCTAGAAAGTAAAATGAAGGTGCGTTTTGCTCAGGTGGCTTCGTTCTGCCCCATCTGAATACAAAAATAATGTTTTAAATATCCCTGGTAGTTCTCGCTTCCGATCATGATTAAATAGATAACTATCTGTAATTTCCTGGTAGTCTAGTGGCCCCCAATGTATATTTCATACATAGTGTTTTTCTATATCCCTGGTAGTGTAGTGGCCCCCCACAATGTGTATTAAATTATTATACTTGTTCATATCCCTGGTAGTCTAGCGGCACCCCCCCCATCATAATAACATACATAACGATCTGGAATTTCCTGCCCTGGTAGTCTAGTGGCCCCCCCAATGTGACCGGGAGCTCCTGCCACTCTTGAGGACTGACCTTTTCTTAAATCTATTGCAACAGTTCTTCTATTTCTAAGCCTAATCTATCCTTTACTATTTCTAGTCCATAAGGTTGGCCACCTGTGGGCACCCCATTCTCCCTCCCTACCTTGACTATGCTAGAGTGTCTTCTTTAATTTTCCTTTTCCCTCTCAGGTCCTTGTACAGGAAGGTTATTGTGACCTCCACATGTATGTAAAATAGGTTGTGTTTATTGTTGTTGGATTTAGTATGTAAAAGCACTATGTTATAAAATACCTTGATGTATATACCTTATGCTTATGAAACCTGTAAATGTTAAATACCATGGCACTAGGTGGTTTTGATAATGGTAAAAAGTACTAGGTGTCTATTATAGAAATTAAGCTAGTTGTGCTATTTAAAATGCATGTAAATTGTTGTAAACTTAACAAGCCAGAAATGTCATGGTGATTTGCATATATCCCATGATGCATTGCATTATGGAAGAATGTATGATGATGTATTTCTTTGAAACTTGATTATGTTGCCAATGCCTTTTGGAGTAGATCTTCTTTCAGTGATTCTGCATTGAGAGTCTTTGTTTATAGCTTGTTTTGTTCATTTTCTTTTTGGGCCCCCACTATGTAAGCAAATGAGGGCTTGCATAAGGGTTATGGGTGCAGCTCAACAATTGTGTAAGGAATGGGATCAGGGATTAAAGTCAGAAGGTGCTGGCAAAGTGCAGAAAAAGGGTGTTCATAATCTGTTGGCTGCGAAGTGATAGGCTGAGTAAGAAATATGCCATTACAAAAGGTTACGTATTGTATTTTGAATAAACTTCACACAGAGATTGTGTGTTGAACCTGAAGCTTGGTGTCTGGTCAATTGTTATCCAGCAACTCCTCCACAGGCTCTCCCAATCTGTATTAAATTATCATACTTGTTCATATCCCTGGTAGTTTAGCAGGCCCCCCCCCCATCATAATATGATACATTACGATGTGCAATTTCCTGGTAGTCTAGTGGCCCCCCCACCCAGCGGTGCCAGCCCACCCGTACTCCCCCAACCACCCGACTGTGTATATTCACGGCCTAATGCAAAGAGGTGCTCAGAATTTCTGGCCTCTTTGCGATATCCTCTCTACAGTGCGGCAACTGGCTTTGATGAAGGTGAGAGGGCTGTGCCAGTCGCCGGGTGTGGGGTGCTGGGTGGCTGGCACTGGGGTAAATGGACTAGACTACCAGGAAATTGCACATTGTTATGTATCTTATTATGATGGGGGGGCCGCTAGACTACTTGGGATATGAACAAGTATGATAATTTAATACAGAGCGGGTGGGCCATTAGACTAACAGGGATATGACAAATCAATATCTATGAAATACACGTTGGGGGCCACTAGGCTACCAGGGCAGGAAATTCCAGATCGTTATGTATCTTATTATTATGGGGGGCTGCTAGACTACCAGGATATGAACAAGTATAATAATTTAATACAGATTCAGGCACTAGACTACCAGGATATAAAACACTGTGCATGAAATATACATTTCATGGGGGCCACTAGACTACCAAGGAATTACAGATAGTTATCTATTTAATCATGATCGGGGGGGGCCTCTAGACTACCAGGGATATTGAAAACATTATTTTTTGTATTCAGATGGGGCAGAATGAAGCCCTCTGAGCAAAATGCACCCTCATTTAACTTTGTAGGGCACCCCTGGGCTGAGAAAATCAATTTTTGAATCTGGCCATCTTGTCCCTCGCTCGCGATGCACGATCGCGATCAAAGAATCTCGCGATCAAAGAATTTGCAGGCTCGCGATCAAAGATAGTTAGCGAGCCAAGAACTAAGATTTTAAGAGCTCAGAACTCTATTTTTTGACTGATTTGGATTAAACCAAAGCCATGGCTCAATAGTTCGGAGTCCCCTGAGTAAAACCCATCCAAGTTTTACTTCAGAAGTGACCCCTGAGCCGAGATATTTGTGTTTTTCTGATCGGAAAATTGAAAACAAGATGGCGGATCTCGCGATCAAAGAATTTTAAAAATTCTCTGGGACAAAGATTCTTGAACCGCGAGGCTGCAAATTCTTTGATCGTCAGGCAGGACGAAATGGCCAGAACCCCATTCTTTGTTTGCAAAACATACATATAAATTTTCCCATTGACTTATAATGGGAGCGTAAAAGTGGCATAACTTTTGAATGCCTTAATATTTTTTCAATAAAAGCAAAAAGTGGCGTGTTCGGCAACCAAAGCTCTTTCAAACGAACCATCTCACAGAGTGGTACACCACACAACAGCCGTGCAGGGCCACGTCCAAAATCCCAAAAACTGCCTCCAAAGATGGATAATTGTGCATTTTTCAGCGTTTTCGTACGCAAAGATTGTAAGTCCGACCTATACACAATTTGGCAGATCGGGAGATCTACCATGCCCCACCGTGCATTCCAAATTTCAGGAAAATCCGTTAAACGGGTCCAAAGTTATTAACACCCAAACTTTTGAGTTTAGTATGTAAGAGACCACTGAACCCTAACTATAGTGACGCGACCGCGCCACTATAATATATATCTCTCTCTCTCTCTCTCTCTCTCTATATATATATATATATATATTTATACAATATATGTAGACAGATAAATGGCAGTATAAAACATGATATCTCAGATGGCCAGTGAAGATAACATTGTTAACTTCATGTTCCTATACGTCATATGTTATCTCCACGTTCCTATACGTCATATCGAAACTTATCTGGTTGATCCTGCCACTCAGAGCACTTTCACTTTCCCTACAAGTGTAGCGTGACTGAGCACTATGCACACTGACTATTTGTATATTGCCAAACCTTTTGTAGGAGGTGCCCCTGGGTCAGTAAGTCAGAATTCGCCGTCATTTGTTTGGTAATTACGTGTATTTTCTTGTAAGAAAGCTTCGAACTGCACATAGAGTGCAGCAGTGACCGAGCGTGCTTTCAACAATAAAATGAAGCTGGCGTCTTCAGTCGGAGCCATGTCATATCCCATATATATATATATATATATATATATATATACTGTAGAGGCCAGATATTCAAAAGTTGCGCCATACGCAACAGGGTTCTTTATGCGCAACTCCAAGAAATGCCATTCTGCGATATTCAGAAGGCCAAAGGCGCCCACCAAAACATGCTGAGCAAATACGCAATGGAAAATGAAGGTACGCAACCTAAGGGGCAGGTCCATGCATAAAGGTGCGAATGCGATATTCTAACACTTGTGCAATGCACAAGAGTGGCTCAGCCGAAGTCATAGTAGCGGAATTGAGCCAAAATAAAAAGGCTCAAGGAAGCGGCGCAAGAACCCTAGCAGGCCGCAAACTGGGGGAGAGAGAGAGAGAGAGAGAGAGAGACAGGAGCTGGAAGGGCAGAGAGGGACAGTGGGTCCAGGAGGACAGAGAGGCCAGTGGGGGGTGCCCGGTGCAGTGGAAGCAGCAGTGGGGGCAGCGGGGTAACACAGGAACAGCAGCCGGGGGGGCAGAAGCCAGGGAGATGGACAGTGCCAGCTTCCACATGGAAGCTGTAATGAGGGGGGTGAGACACCATGCTGCAGGGGACGTGGCAGCGGAGGGGCCTGCCGCGGTATGCCCCGACAGGCGGTATCGTGCCCGCATCAGCTTCGAGCTGTACACAGACGTCGAGACTGTGGGCCGGTACCGCCTGAACAGGGCAATACTGAGACGGCTCTGTGAGCTGTGCAGTGATGTGATGCAGGCACCCTCACGACGGAGTCACGCTCTGTCCGTGGAGACCAAGGTGACAGCCTGCATGTGCCTGCTCACCACGGGCACCTTCCAGAGGCCAACAGGGGACACCACAGGCATTACACAGTCGGCCACGTCACGCATCCTCACCCAATTCCTCAGCGCACTGCTGCCTCATGCTGCGGAGTACATCCATTTCCCCAGCACCGCGGCAGAGCGTACAACAAACATGCAGGAGTTCCACAGGGTAGCACGTATGCCTGGCGCACTAGGGGCCATAGACTGCACCCATGTGGCCATTCACACGCCACCTGGCCCTGACGGCCAGGCATATCGGAACCGAAAGGGGTTTTCCAGTGTCAACTGCCAGGTGGTGTGATGCCACTGGGCGCATTATCAATGTCTGTGCCACACACCCTGGTGGAGCACATGATGCCTTCATATGGCACCAGTCTGCACTGTGCAATCGATTCGAGAGTGGGGACATCCCATGGGTCATCTAGTGGGTGAGTACACATGTATGGAATGCAAACTCTGGGCAAGGGTGGGAATGACACAGGTGCATGGTAGTGGCACACAAGGATGTGGGCAATATGGACCTGACATGACACTGATCTCCACTATCTCCACACAGGTGACTGCGGATACCCACTCCATCCCTGGCTACTCACACTCGCACCGGGCGCTCTACTTACCCCAGCGCAGCTATGCTTCAATGAGGCACATGCCGCAACACGTAACATCATAGAGCGGGTGTTTGGGATGCTCAAGGCACGCCCGATGCCTGAACACCTCGGGCGGAGCCTCACAGTACAGCCCCAAAAGGCCTGTGGGATATTCCTGGCCTGTTGCATCCTGCACAACATGGCCAAAGACCATGGGATAGCCGTACAGGTCCAAGAGGGGGACAGCGATGGGGACCCCAGTGGCACCGGTGGTGTTGGTGATGAGCAGCCCCCCCTAGGACGGAGGGACCCCCGACTGACCCAGCAGGCCCAGCTGCACTGGGACACCATCGCAGAAGAGCACTACGCCCAACACAGGTAAGTCAAGGGGACATGTGCAGGCAGCACTGTCCATGCGCAGACCACAGGCACACAGGGGAACACACCGTGCATGAAAGTCAGGGGAGTGGAAGGTTCCAGGCATACCAACACACCATCAGAGAGGGTGAGCACTCATATGGACACACACACACACCAGGCAGCGTACATGGACAGCAGCACAGCACTCGGAAATGACATTGCCAACACACAGCACCACCGACCACCCCCACCACCTGGACTGTCCACGACGTATGTCAGGACCTGGGCACCTTTGCACCTTGGTGTACAGTGCATGTAGGATCATCATGCACACGCACCTGTGGACAGCAGTTGGGAGAGTGTCAGGTGGTCCGTGTGTCAGCGTGGTGAGCAGAGCAGCCAGCAGTGCACTGCCCACCATGACACACATTGCACACAGGGCAGCACCAGACAGGGCCTGCACTGGGAGACAGCTCAGTCAGGTAGCACTGTCCCACGGCCACCACGGATGTGTGGGCAGCCCCACCGTGGCCCAGCAGCACTGGCAGGCTGAGCAGGGGCCACATCGGGTGGCGCTGGTGCACCACCAGGGGTCGCACTGCGCGAACATGACCTTGCCCGCACAGGGGTCTGCATCCTGCCAAACAAACTTGCACCAGGGGTGCTCGGGATGCCCACAGCAGAACCCGGCGTCGACAGGCCTGGTGTCGCACAACACCGGGAATGGGGAATGGAGAGCGCACTGTGTGGGGTGTGTGGTACAGGGGCACCTGACAGTGTGGCCACTGCGTCCGCGACAGAGACCACTGCCTGGGTCAGCCTGTCAATGGCAGCGGTCACATCCGTCCGCATAAGGACCAGCTCAGCTCGGTCCTGAGCACACTCCCTGCTATGTTGCTCCACGGACACAGACAGTGCCTCCACGGACCTTGCAACCTGCCCCTGCAGCTGTACCGAGTCCTGCAGCAGGCGGTGTGCTGGCGTCCAATGGGTACTGTGCCCCAATGGCATCGTGACCCCCAGGGTGTGGACGGTCCTGGTGCACAGCACCCTGAGGGTGGGCGCTGTTCGCCAGGACCAGGTATGGGCGGATCAAAGGCGGGGACATGTGCCACTGCTTGACACTGTACCCCAGACCTGGTGTGCGACTGCTGCCGCCCAACTGCTGAGCCCCCAGGTCCACCTGTTCCACCTCCGTGCTGACAACAGTGCCAGACACCTGCACAGCCACGGTGCTGCCCCACGGTGCTGACAGGCACAGCCTGGGACTGTGCCAGCATGCTGGTACAGGTGTGAACCAGGAAGGCCCAGGGGCACATGCTGGCTTTGCCATGTGTCCGTCATGGGACACACACCTATCACCGCCCATTGCAGACCTGCTATCATCAATGGTGCAGGTGCGTGCCACTGCCATAGGCACAGCATGCTGGCATACCTGCATGCCAGACTGCTGAGACACAGGCTGTGCACCCCCTGCACCCGTATCACTGACACCGGAGTTGTTGGCCCAGCGTGCATGCTGCTGCAGTGCCTGCAGGCTGGTGGTGGAGGTGGATGGTCCCTCCTCCACGTCCAGCAGGTCTGCATCACTGTCTGAACCCACCACCACCACCGCCTCCTGAAGACCAACAGGATCTGTAACAGAGAGAGTACATGAGTGCATGTGAACAACAGCCCCCCAACAACACCACCATGTCATACCGCAGTGATGGGCTTCCACCTGTCTAGAATCCTCCGCCTGGTACGCCTCGCAATGGCACTCGCCGCATGGCCGTGACCAGTGTCTCCTCTGTAGGGGTCAGCTGCAACACCACTGGTGGGCCCCACCAGTGCCAGCACGTGCCGCCCTGAAGGCTGCCACCGCCTCCTCAGCCTCCCGCGGTCAGTCCCCATCTTCTTTTGCATTCCGCACGGAGCGCTGGTGGCTTCCTGCAGGTTGATGGCCCGAGCTACCCCTCCCATGCAGCTGCACGCCCTGAGGGGTGCCCTCCGTCCACTCAATAGTGGCTCATCCTCCAGGTAGGCCTGGAAGAGGGCCTCCGCCTCTGCCGCGGTGAAGTTCGGCCTCCCACGCCCGCCGTCCACACCCTCAGCTTGGCTCTGGTCAGTCATGGTGATCTGTATGGGTGGAAGTGGACACCTGTCACTGTGCAGTCGACAGCATTTCCCCATGAGCATAGCTGCCGTGCCGGGGCGGAAGCCCCCACGCTTCCTCCTCCGCTGGCAGATACTGATAGAAAGGGTGCCCTTTGTCCCTTTCTCAGTGCCCTTTCATGCTCAGCCCTCAGCCTTTATCATCCTCCGCCCATGAGCATTGTCCTGAGCATCACACAGCATGTAACTCACCTCCCACCTGCAGTAACCAAATCTGGCCAGCACAACCCACTGTCGCATTTTAATAGCGCAACACATGCAAATGAGGTGTGGCGCAACTATAATGACATGCTAATCGCCACCGCGCCTATGAATGGCTGATCGAATGATTTGCATATGTCGGTTGAATATCGGGCGACGGCGCTTTGGCGCACACGGAAGGTCCGCTGAGCCAATGGCGCAGGTTTGTGGCTGCGTGCTACACTGCATTGGCGCATGCCCAGACAGCTTACGATGCATCTATCGCCTGCAGACCTGCTGAGGCGAGATAGGCGATCAGGCCATGGCCACCATTGTGCTAGTGGCGCTACAGCACTGGGCACTATATGGCGCTGTGGCACTACTGCGCGATAGTCCACTGTGGCACTGGTGCGCGGCTGGCAGTCGCGCAGGATGCCCATACGTCCGATGGCGCTCAGCGTAGCCTGCGCATTACCGTGACCTTGTGTATGCCCTCTGACCCTGGCGCTGTTGGCATGCCATGTGTACGTCCCTATTGCGCTGTCTGGTGACAGCCATGTGAAGTGACGGCGCTGTTCGAACAACGCTATTGGAGCCTATGGTGGTCTATTGCGCAACAACTCCACGTGGGGTTACGGCGCAGCGGGGCGCCATATTGCCTGCTGTAAAGTTGGTGCCATGGCTAGGAGGAGGGCAGTGTCCTGGAGCCAGATTGAAGTGGCCAACCTGGTGGTCCTAGTTGAGCCACACTATGATGGTCTGTATGGTGAGGTGCCCCTCACCAGTGCCAGGACTCAGCTGTGGCAGCAAGTGGCCACTGACCTGGTGGAGGTCACTGGATGGGGCCGGTCTGCTGAGCAGTGCCGGCACCGGTACAGTGACCTCCGCCGGAGGGAGCCAGAACTTTTTCGCGGCGCGTCGTGGCGTGCCAGGTGGGGCGTAGTGCCCTGGGCCACGTGAGGTACCATCTATGCACCTATATTCTCTGTAGGGGTGTGTGTGTGCTGGGTGTCTGTGCATAGGTGCTGGCTCGGACACGGTTGGCTGTGTCAGTGTGTGCAGCTGTGCGATGTATGGTTATGGCTGTGTGGGAGGCACTCTCACTGGGGCAGGGGGCACTCTGCTTTTGAGTCACACTGATGTTTGTCTCAACATATGTCTCCCACAGGCTGGAATCTGAGGATGCAGGGCGACGGTGACGTGGGCCGTGCCAGGCCCCCGGTGCCGGGGGGTGTTGTGCCCCAGCAGCAGCAGCAGCAGCAGCATCAGCAGCAGCAGCGGCAGAGCCAGCTGCTGGAGGAGTGTGAGTATCATTACTTCATGGATGCTATTGCATGCTGGGGGCAAGACCACCAGCCATGCACAACACAACCATGCAGGAAAGGGAGGTCATAATTCCACTATACAAGACACTGGTGGGGCCCCACCTGGAGTACAGTGTACAGTTCTGGAGACCATACCTCACGTATGGACATGGACTGGGTAGAGTGGGTTCAGAGGAGGTCAACACGATGGTGCATGGATTGCATCACAAGTCCTATGAAGACAGGTTGAAGGAACTGAACATGTACTCCTGGAGGAGAGGAGGAGAGGGGATATGATGGGGACATACAAGTATCTTACCGGGGAACAGAGTGCAGGAAAACACTATTTTTAAGCGTAAAGATGTTCCAGGACTAGAGGGCATGGGATGAAGTTGAGGGGACAATTCAGAGGAAACATGAGAATGAATTACTTCACAGAACGGGTGGTGGACAAGTGGAACACCCTGCCAGAGGAAGTGGTGGGGCTGACTTGGACACGGGATTTAAGAATGCACGGGATAGCCATAAAGGATTTCTGGAGGTCAGGGTAAGGTGCAACAGACTTATAGGAAAACAGAGTGAACTTACAAGGTCAAATGGCTAGACTGGGTGGCACATAGGCCCTTATCTGCCGACACTGTCTATGTATCCATGTATGTAGGCAGCGCACACAGGTGACATGCATCACTGTGCAGTATCACAGCATGTCTGTGTATGCGCCACTGGTGGTCCAGGCATGCACTGGGCACATAGCTGTGTAACTGGCATTGCACCACGTTGCCACATCACTTGCCAGCCTAGTTTGTACTGTGATTGGACGGGCGTGTGTGGGCGGTGGTGCGCATAGCTGGTGCCGCCTGTTTGTGATGGCCATGTGCATGTTCACTGTCTGTGGGTGGGTGTACGCCATCACAGGTGCGGGACATTGGGCTATATGGCTTGTAGGTTGGGTGGTGTTCAGGGTTGTGGTCAGTCACAGCCATTGACTGTGTTCCCTTCCTAGGCTCCCACAGTTCGCAGAATGGAGCAGTCACTGCATCGGCTGACCCGGTGTCCCAGGAGAACCAGCACATCCTCCAGGACATACAGCGCCATGGGCTAAGGAGGAGGTGCAGCCAAGAAAGACGGCACCAGGCAGCAGTGGACCAGTCTGCTAGGCCTTAGCCAGATCCCCTTCTCTCCACCCATCCCTCCCACTCTGCCTTCCTCTCCAATTTCTTCATCCCTACCCTTGCCCACCCCAACCTTGTACCCTCTCTTGTAAATAGTTATGTTGTTGTGGATTTTGTAATTACATTTTTCTAATACATTTATATTTTGCTATGAATACTGTGTTGGTCTCTGATTTGCAGCTGGCTATGGTTGCTCAGTTGCAGTGGTGTGCATGCCATCTGGGCTGGTATGGTCCTGGGTATGTGTGTGTGTGCATGTGTGTGTGTGTGTGTGTGTGTGCATGGTGCTTGGGGAGGTATCTCGGCATGGCAGTGACTTCTGTTGGTCTTGCCGTCTGCTGCCACCCACTGCTGGGTGCACAGGTGTGTCTGGCTTGTATGCTTCTGTGCTGCACGGGGCTGACGTGTGCTGGGGGGACTGCATGGTTTCCTGCAGTGCCAGTCACTTCACATGGGTGGTGTCTTGGGGTCACAGCGCAGGGTGTGCTGTGCATACGGGGGGCTAATGTGCACTGTGGTTGTCAACCCCCTGTGTGTGGCACTCTCCGCCTGCCAGTGGTTGTGCTGGGGTGTCAGGGTTCTGCTATGCTTTGTTGGCTTGTCCCCATGGGCATGTGGATCATCCATCCCACCCCCAGTGATGTTGTGCTTGGGGTGTGCAGGTGTGGTGTGGGTTCTGCAGTGTGTTCCTGTGCCCATGTGTGGCATGGCTGGTGGTGGGCCCCAGCCTGCCTCCCTGGATGTGCAGTTCCATTGCTCTGGGGGGGGGCTGTGCTTGCACTATGGCAGCTCTGGAATGCTCAGCTGAGCTTCCCTGGTTGCGCCATAGCGCAACATTTTGGCTCAGCTTCTCCTTCCTGGTTGCGCGATTACGCAGTATGTGCGATATTCAGACGTTGGTTGCTTGCGCAATTTGCTCTGCTCCATGTTTGAATATCGCACCTGCTGCACATTTGCGCAACTGGTTTGTGCTTGTTCTGTTGTTGCGCTACTTTTGAGCGCAGTTTGAATATCTGGCCTATATATATATATATATATATATATATATATAAAACCTCTTTAGAGATCAGAGGAATCATCTGACAACAATCTCATTTGTTTGGAAGGGGACAGCATTTGGAGAGGATGTGTACATTTTTTTAATGGGGGGTTGCTGTTGGAGATTGTGTGTACAAAACAGACATTTCTGGCTACACCCCTGGCCTATACTGCCTGTGGGACTCCTTCATGGGCTGCACTGGGTCTGGTGGTTGTAGTCTGTTGCCTTTCAATGATAATGTGTGCTAGTGTTGCTGTAACAACTGCTACTGGTATACACCCACTGGTTTGCTATTACTTGTGCCTGACCTCTACTATAATTGTATTTCAATTGTTGGGGCCCTGCATTTTACTCAGGGAGTGTTACACCTCACTCTCATGTGTGCAACTTTTTTTCCGCAACTGAGGAAAAACACAGGCTGAGAATAGCCTTGAAGGGGATGTGCCATACTTATCAATGCCTTTTTTTCCTCAGGAACTTCCACAGCTGTACTTTCTTCCACAGTCTGCGGTGTATTTTTTCCGCAGCTGCAGACGTTTTGTGTATAGCACTCAGAGCAATGTCCCCTTTTTTCCACAGGTACAGAACTTTTGGGGACTTAGGAAAGGTTTTGCATCTTCAGATTGTTTTGTGAATCCCCCCAGGAAATTTCTGGGCCTTTTCCAACCCGGGCATTAGGTCTGCAGCTGAAGGGGGCATCTTGAGGAGCAGAATAGGCAGGCAGGAAGGGAGCTCGGTGGTACAGGAGGGCTGGTAGGGGCTCCCCCCATTAGTAGCAGATAGGAATGGCCTCTTCAGCGATGTGGCATCGAGGAGCAGGGGAGGAAGCTCCGAGGGGAGGATGGTCAGCCAGGTGTCTGCATCGTTGGGAGAAGGGAGGTGCAGGTGGTAGTAGGATGCCAGGATAGGCAGAAGCCTGTAGAGATCCCATGGAAGTAGTGACTCAGGTTGCTGGGGCTGTGGGGACGGTGGCAGGGTCTCCATAGGGGGAAGGCCAGTGGTTTTTCCTCATACCCAGTATGGCAGGATGGTCTGAGTTTGGAGGGAGCCAGGGGGCCCTTCACCCATATTAAGAGGTCCTGCATAGAGGGGCAGGTCCTACAGCCGGGCATTAAAGGGCCGGGCAGGTCGCAGGTCTTTGGACAGGCCTGGGAGGGTGCCTCTGGCATGGAGCTTACCACAAGCCCAGGAAGAGTAGGAGGGATGCAGGCCTGGGGCTGTATATCCTCAAAAAAGGTCATCTGGGAGCACAGAAAAGAGTTTTGGGGATGCCATCTGAGGAGGAGTGGGCTGCTCAGGGGCCTGGGCAGTATCAAGGCTCAGGGCCCTTCCCTTGGCAGGGTAGCCTGATTGAGGTAGCTCAGGCACTGGAGCATAGCTGGGTTTGAGGGCTGCTGCACCAGTAGAGAGAGAGAGAGCTGAACTGTAGGTGTGGGGACTGGTGCTGTGAGTTGGGAGCACCGGCAGGTCTAGGTTCCATGTAAAGTGAAGGAGATTGGGTTATTTATTTATTTATTTAGTTTTTGTTGACCGGGAAAGTGCACTAGACAAATCCTGCCTATTTTGAGGCATGACCCGAGGGAGGGGGATACAGATGAATGCCAACTGACCTTGAACCAGATTAAGCTGTTGGTGGTATTTTTAGTGAATGAGGGAAAATTGGCCAGGACACCGGGGAAATTCCCCCTACTCTTTTCGATAAGTGCCATGGGATCTTTAACATCCACCTGAACTACCACCAATTCAGGAAGATGGGACCTCAGTTTAATGTCTCATACGAAAGACGGCACCTCAGAAGTGCAGCACCCCTCTCATGCTGCACTACAGCGTCAGTACAGTTACAGGGCCTGGGTCAGAGGCAAAAAATCCTGTTACCTCTTGAGATTTGGGCCAAGTTCCGGGGACCAGGTGAGGGAAGCAGCAAGCTTTCCCGCGCCGGAGATAGGGCAGCCAACCAGTGCCAGACCAGGTAGAGACTGAGGAGAATGGTAACCCAGAGTAGAAGAGAAAATGATTTGGCTTACCAGTTTAGTGAGCCCAGAGCCCTACCGGATCAATGTGTTATGGACCGAATCGCACATGGAATACTGCGTGGAACATATAGCGCAGTGTAGTAACATGACAGGGTATAAAACCCCGCAAGGCACATATGTTGCATGCGGTTTTGTATCCTGTCACGCATGGGTGGGGTAGAGGAGGAGGAGGAGGAGTTACATGGAGGTCAAGACCTCTGTTGGGGAGGTCGGCCATTGAGCTGCCACCATGGGATGAGCCGCAGCAGTGCAGAGTCGCTATGCATCTGTGGACCAGGGCTTGAATCCCGGTCCCAGACTTGCGAAATCACATTACATGGTTTTTTTTCCACATCTGTGTTTCCCTTGTCCCCATGTTGAACCCCCTGGAGCTGATTATATATTAGTAGGAGGTTCGGGTGCAGCTCTCCAATGGGAGTGAGCATAGCCTCCCCTTAGAAAACAAAGAGGCCACTGCAATGTTTAGACAAACTGTGTCATTTGTTGCAGCAGTCAGCAGCAATGTATCTGGGCTGTATTTACAGCGCAGTGCAGTGTTGCACTGTTGCACTGTTTTGTACTGTGACGTGATGACCCCGTGCTGTCAGGAGCCTGTGGGTTTTTACAAGTCAGGGAGGTTCCTTAGGTAGATCATTCTAGAGTTTAGAGTTAAAAACCCCTGCTTATACTGCCTTCAACCCATTCATGCTGCTCAGAATGTCCAGCCTGGGTATATCGTAAAAAGTTCAGATAGCTCCATGGAGCTGCTTTATTTATTCAATGAAAGATGTGACCCTTGGATCCCTGGAATCATTTGGGGGTACAGGAGCTAAAACAAAGAAGCTGGCTGGGAAGAAACTTGCAGTGATACTTTCTTTATTTAGGTTGGAAGGGGCACAAATGAAATAGAAGCCCCCTCCCTTGTGTCTAATTTGTATGCACTGTGATGCAAGCTGCGCCAGCCAGTCCTCCATGGCAGCACCTCCGGTCCTGCTAGCCTACATGGGGTCTAGTGTGATTCACTCACTCCCTTTCTGACTGCCGCTTTCTACTCCTTCCTTCAACTGACCTATGTGGGGTTCAGCCGCCCATCCTACCTACATTCAGGCCTGTCTACTTCCTCGCCTTCGGCTTCTGGCACCCGCCATGCACCCCATCATTGCTTTCAGAGCCTGCCCTCGACTCTTCCTGCGGACCATCATCCGAGCTTCTCCGTCAAGATTGGACACTCCAGGATCTCTTGTCTTCAGTCATGGTGATCGAATTCTGCATGCTGCAGCTCACCTTGCCTTCGCACCTTCCCATCTGTCCAAGACCATCTGTGCTCCATTGTGGATTTCCTGTCGGTCTATGTCTGAGGAATTTCATCACTCTTCCTGGATACTTACTATGTTGCTTGCTTTGTTTGCTCCTACCTCACTTTCTGGCTGACCTACGTGTGGTCCAGCCATCTTGGCTAACCTTTATAGGGCTTAGCTGCCACTATCTACTTACTTTACCAGCTGACCTACGTGTGGTCCAGCTACGCATGCTAGCTTACATGGGGCTAGCTGCCACTCTTACTTACCTTACCGGCTGACCTTGCATGGTCTAGCTGCCAGCTAGCCTTCTTGGGTTTAGCCACTAAGTCTATTTACTCACTGGCTGACATACTCATTCAACTGTACCATCTACGGCTCATCGGCTAACCTATGTGTGGTCTAGCTGCACTTTTCTATCTCATTGGGCTAGCTCCCCTGGGTTCCCATGGATGCATCCTACAGAGCTGCTTTTCATTTAGACCTACCTTTCCAAATATGCTGCCTAAAGCTTCCGCCTTCCATGGGATTATTTCTGGAGTACATCGAGATATTCACTTCAATTCTCTTGGATGCTCCTCACCACGCTATTTCAACCCCTTGGAGCTACTCCTACTGTTTCCACCAGGAGTCCCACTGACCTATATTCCATATTGTCTTCCTTGGTTGAACTACTGCCTCAAACATTGAGTTACTACAGTTCAGGATGCTTGTTACCGCTCGTTGAGTTGCCAACTCTTCCACCAAGGTCTCTTCACTGCAATCCTTACCATCCTCGAACTTCAGGATACGACAGTCTACAGCAGCGTTCTACTCTCATAAGTCTTCCTAAAACTACAGTACTACTCCACACTAAACTGACTCAGGATATGCCACCAGACAATACCATTTCAATTTATTTTCACTATTTCGATGCTTTTCTGCATTGCATGCAGTTTGACATTTCCACTGTGTCATCTACCATTGCTCTGCAACCTGTCTCACCCCACAGGGCCGGAGGTTCGCCATCGCATTTCACCAGACCTGCGGGCCCGGAGGACCTTTGCTCCTATATATTACTGCGCCATAATCGCCTACTTCTATAACCTGCTTTCACCCATCGGGCCGGGCGGCTTGTCTTCTTCTACTCTACACTTGTCTTGCCCAGCTCGGAGCCTGGAGATTTGCTTATTCTACTATACGCCTACCTGTCACCACATCAGCCAGCCCTAGGAGCTCCTTTACTATGGACTCACATCTGGATTATTTAGACATTCGTCATATATTTTTGCATGCTTTTGCCCTGCCGTTTCAGTCATATGAGAATTACTACTGCTACATTCTTACCAGAACACTTAGTTGAGCTTATCCAGAAGACCTTCCATATCCTGATCTATGCTCTAAAGCTTCTTGGACCCTGTGACAAAGCTACTTCATTGACTCAGGCTCTTCAGTTATCACCATCTATGACCCATAAGCTCAACTATTCAGGACTCGTCAGCATATTCTTACCAAGTCAATTCTAGCTAAGGTACCATTCTGGCTTTAAAACGTGGATGTCAACACTGTTATGCTAACATTTGGATCCATACGAAGCTCTTCGAGTTCCGTGCTATTACCATTCTTCATACCCCTCGCTGTATACCATACATAAGCTATGCAATACTACTTCCCTGCTACTATGTCTGCATCATGCAGCTTTACTTACTACTACAACTGGCCTGTGTCCAGGTCCACTTATTTACATTACTTGCTCATACTACCTGCTTTGCCCTTACAGGGCCTAGAGGTCATCATGACTAACTCACCATTTTACATCCTACTTCACTCCTCGTGAGCTGGAAATACCTCTGACTTATGTCTACCTATTCGTACTACGATCTCTATCTGCTTCACATACTTGCTTCCCCTCTCCGGATTGGAGGTTCCTACTGCTCCATCCTCCCAATCACGCAGCATACGCCAGTTCTTGTGCTTCATCGCCACGGCCTTCATTTGCAAAGCTTGCCAAGCAGAATATGACCCAACAGCCCTCCTTCTAGACATGGATGCTGAGCCTTTGATTCCTGGTTCTCCTCTGAGAAGTCATCCTTACCTGCTGGAGTGTTTCGCCACTGCAACTCGTCGCTTTGAATTCATATCAATCATGGATTCCACTCTACTAACATTCCAGCCTGCTCATGGATTCTCGAACTTGGAGTTTACTAGGTGGATGCTTGCTCTGTTCACCCGACATGTCACGATTCAATACTTCTTCAGTTCTCCGTTTCTCTGGATCAGGTTCTACAACTTTGGGGTTCGGATTAACTGATTAAAAATGTTAGGATTACTCTCCTTTAGTATGCCCAGAAGGACGGGCAGATCAGTAGCTATGGGTCCTCAGAGGTTTCCCTCCAAGGGGGGGGTTCCTCTCCTGCGTGCTACTGGTCACACTCTCCGGAGTTGGAGGAGGTGATCCTACTGCTACTAATTTTTCTTGGGGGTGTCTTCCTACTTGACTCCTTCAACAGTCGGATACTGAACAATCGTTGATATCATTATTTTTGGGGAGTCTCATAATACTGGATTAAGCATCCTTCCTATGGTGGGATATAGAGAAAGGCCAGAACTATCAAATCATAACAAGTGACTCATCAGTTCAAGCACCTTGCATATACTATCCAGTTCATATGTGCTATAATCACTGACTTACTCATGCCTACGCTAAAGCACCTAAGCACGAATCATTTCATACTACTAGTACCTTGCAAGCATTGTACTACTTACTGGTCTGGCCTCTGTATCCAAGCACAACCTACAGCTTCCAGCTACTGTATGTAACATAAGCACTGAGCTCTGAACCACAGGCAACTCCTGCCCGTAAGGTGATTTCATGCAGCAACTGCAAAATCAACTTTCGAGATGCAAATAAAATCTGGGCCAGGACCTGAAAAGTGACAGCTGTCACATTCATAAGGTGCTGTGAAGAAATTGCTATGTTGAAAATTTGGGGTCAAAATATTGAAAATTGCCAAAGTTATGAGCCTGCATTCACAAGTTTCAATGCAGGCTCAGAACTTTGTGATTTATTTTGCCAGCCTGCTCTTGCCCTGTGTGCACACACAGTCACACTGTGGCCAAGAATAAACTTTATTTGTTATTTCTGTGACTATAACATTTTTCTTTGGCCCCTAATAGTCTCTCTCTCTCTCTCTCTTATTTTCTCCTCTGGATGGTGGTACAAGTCAAAGATTTATTTTGCCAGCCTGCTCTTGCCCTGTGCACACACACACAGCCACACTGGGGCCAAGAATAAACTTTATTTGTGATTTCTGTAACTATAACATTTCTCTTTGGCCCCTAATAGTCTTTCTCTCTCTCTTATTTATTAGTTGCTGTAGAAGCGGCAGCGGAGACGGGGGCATCAGGAACGGGGCCAGAATTTTTTGTATGCTAATTTCTGAAGATCCCTAGGGGTGGGGACATTCAATGACGTCTGCCTCGCCTCCCTTGCATGAGACACCGGCAGCGGTGGTACCTCCGGCCTCTACCAGAGGTGAATGATGAACCGTACACTCTTCCCTTCTCCCCCCAGTGAAGGTGAACAGTCCCTGGGATACTCAGTCCTACTGCCCGACTGGCCCTCCAACTCCCAAGTCCGTCTCTGAACCCAGGATGTAGGCACAGTAAACAGACGCTTGTATGTTGCCATGATAACTTTGTAATTTTTTCACATTTTGACCCTAAATGTTCAACATAATCTTCTTATCACCTAGCCTCATAAACCCCATAGGTGAAAATGTCTTAATTCGTGGCAAAAACGCCATTAGGCACCACAGATACAGGAGGTCATTTTGGGCAGAATGAGATGGTGTGAAAAAATGGCTATGTTGAAAATTGGGAGTGAAAATATGAGAAAGTGGCAAAGTTACGTGCATGCATAGGAAAATGTCAACGAGTGCACGTAACTCGGGCGTTTTTTTTTGTATTTTTGCTCCAAATTTTCAACATGGCCTTTTTGTGACCCCACCTCATGAACAGTGGCACTGTCATTTTATTGCATGGCCCCAAAAGGTGATTTCCTGCAAGGATTGTGCCATTCTGTGCCACAGGTGTGCAAACACATTTTGGGCAGGATGTGAGAAAAAAATATAGCTATACTGTTCATGAGGTGGTATGAAAAAATCTGTATGTTGACAATTTGGAGTGAAAATATTAAAAATTCACAAAGTTATGCACCTGCGTGGAAACTGTGCAATGCATGCTCATAACACGGCCATTTTGGGGAATTTTTTCACCAGATTTCAACATGGGCTTTTTGGGACCCCATCTTATGAACAGTGGCACTGTTGTTTCATTACTCGGTCCCGAAAGGTGATTCCGTACAGGCACTGCAAAATCACTTTCCAGGACAGAGTAATGAAACAACACTGCCAGTGTTCAAAAGGCGGGGTCCCAAAAAGCCCATGTTGAAAATTTGGTGCAAAAAGACCTAAAAATGGCTGAGATATCAACATAAGTTCAAAACACCACTGACTGCCATTATACGGCACTTACTTGATTCTTCAGTTCACTGTTCGGCTTTGTGCAGACATGTCCCAGTCCACAGAAGATGTCAGCCGCTGACCTCCAGATGTAAGTATGGGGTATGGGCTATGGGGGTGCGGGGAGGTGGATGCGCAGAGGGAGGGCCAGGATGGGGAGAGGGATGGGGGAGACGACGCAGGACCATTTTCTTCTTTACAGGTTTAATTAAAAAAAAAAAAGACGTCAGTGAACTGTTTTCTTTTTTTCAGGGATAAAAATTGTTTGTGGGCACTGGGGGTGGGCTCCCCAGTGTTCTGCAGTGGTGGTGGAGGGGGAGTAACATAACTGGGGGTGGGCTCTCCAGTGTCCCATAGTACGGGGGGGATCGCGGACACGGGGACTGGGCACCCAGATGTTGGACTGTGCTAGGGGGATTGCAGACACAGGGATTGGACATCCCAATGTTGGACAGTGCTGGAGGAGATCGCAGACATGGGGGTTGGGTACCCTGATGTTGGACTGTGCTGGGGGGGATGACCGACACAGAGATTGGGCACCCTGATGTCGGACAGTACTGGGGGGATTGCCAACACGGGGATTAGGCACCCCAATGTTGGGCACTACGGGGGGAGGGGGAATCACTGACATGGGGATTGGGCACTCCTGGTGGGCTGAATGGTCATGCAAATCAAAGGGCCGAAGCCCTCTCGGATTAGAGCAGCTTCAGTCCTTTGAAGTACATGACCGTTCAGCCTACCCAGCAGAGAGTTGCATCAGGACCACAGCTAGTGGTCATTGGAGTGGACTGCTGAGCCCCTGGTTCTGTGAACTGCAATGGGCTCAGCAGTCACAGCCCACCTCCCTGAAATCCCATATTGCCACAATACGTTGGTTTGCACAAGCGCAACCAACATAAAAATAAGACATGATGGCTTCTCAGTCCACCTCTATATCACCTAAGCACTCAGAAGAGGGTTCAGACCCTCATAGTAAGCAGAAGAAATCTGTTAAGGATGGTTCAGAGTCCAGGATGTCTGAACAAGGGAACCTTGAGTCCAGTAAACATAAAAGACCCTCTGAGCAGGTACTGGAGTCAGTGCCTGCAAAAAAAAAAAAAAAAAAAACATGTCACTGCCCCTCCTCCTGAAAAAGGAAAGGAGCTACTGGTGAACAGAAGTAAAATGCCCTCTATGGAGGACATGACTAAGGCATGGCAGTTTTTCCAGGGCTTCCAGGCCATAGGATCACTTATGGGGATGCCAGTGCCTTCCTCCCCCCAGTTCCTGTTCCCACCCTGGTTCCAGAGGAACAGGCGGTTAAATGTTATTATGATGAAGAGCAGGAGGAAGGGGAACCTATTGAGCCAGACAGTTCCTCTGAACAAGAATTTGGCTCTCCTCTCCGGGCCCAGGATGATTTCTCCTCACACTATTCTTTTGTGAGGCAGATAGTTAACACCCTCAACCTCTCCACCCAGGAGACCATGGAGGGTGAGAATGAAGTAGAATTTTTAGATATGATGGGGTTAACCCCGACCAAGAGATTGCACCTGCCACTTCATAAACTCCTCAAGAAATCAAGCTACAAGCTTTTGCAGACATCCACCTCTACCCTGGTATTGACAAAAAATAAATAAATAGAAAAGAAGTACCAGCTGGATAGACAGGATGCCGAGTACCTTTATTCCTATCCTGACCATGAAAGGGTAGTACAGGCTGAGGCCTGTGACAAGGCAAAAGTTCCCCTCTCTACCCAACTTCCAGATAAGGACTCCTGGAAGTTGGATTGCATGGGGAAAAATGTCGACACCTCTGCATCCATGCTTCTAAGACAGGCAGCCTACATGGCTTATACAGCACAGTATCAGAAGGCTCTGTGGAGCTCTGTTCTTGGCCGTAAGTGAACAAACACCTGCTAATTTGGCACAAGACATGGCAGACACTGCTAAGACAGCCTTGGATGCCACCAAGTACCAGTTTCATACCACAGTGGACACCAGTGATAATGCCTCCAGAGTTGGCGCCCATGCAGTATCCCAGAGAAGGTTTGCTTGGCTCAGGACTACCAACTTCTCCCAAGATGAATAGTCAAAAGTCATGGATTTTCACTGTGAGAGAAATTCCCTGTGGGGTGACAAGACAGAAGCATATATGAACAAGCATTTGTCAATGCCGAATATTTGCTTGCTGGTATTGGCATGGGTACTGCAGGAGTTAGAGAGATGCATAATTGGAATGACAGTGAAGTATTCAACTAATGCCAACCCCCATCCCCACCCTGCAGAGACTGACAGGCATTGGGGTGTGCCTTTGAATCATCAGCCATAACACTTATGCCATTCCACCTCACCCCACCCTGCAGACACTGACAGATGTCACGGTGTGCCTTGGGGTCTTTGGCCCATACGCTTACCCAATTTCATAAGGAAATAAGCTGAGATGGGAGCAGTATAGAAGAATAGGGTGAACATTTGGGCCGAAGACCCCAAGGCACACCTCGATGCCTGTCACTGGCTGCAGGATGGGGATGGAGGTGGAATGGCGTGAACATTATGGCTGACGACCCCAAGCCACACCCCCAACACCTGTCAGTCTGTACAGGGTGGGGTGTTGTGGTTGGAAACCCTAATCCCCCAGGTGTTTGTTGGTATTTATACCCCAAATTTTCAACATGGGCTTTTTGGGACCCCACCTCATGAATAGTGGCACTATCATTTCATTACTCAATCCCAAAAGGTGATTTCACACAGCGAATGTGCCATTCGGCGCAACAGGTGTGAAAAGACATTTTGGGCAGGATGCGAAAAATGATCTCTCTACTATTCATGAGGAGGTGTTAAAAAATGGCAATGTTGAAAATCTGGAGTTAAAATATGAAAACTTGTCGAAGTTACGAGCATGCATAGAAATTGCATAATGCACACTTGTAACGCAGTCATTTTTTGGAATTATTTCACCAAATTTTCAAGATGGCCCTTTTGAGACCTCCCTTCATGAGCAGTGGCACTGTGATTTCACTAATCTGTCCCAAAAGTTAATTTCGCACAGTGACTGTACCATTCTGTGCCACAGGTATGAAAACATGCTTCGGGCAGGATGCAAAACATGACAGCTGTACTGTTCATAAGGAGGTGTGAACAAATGACAATGTTGGAAATTTGGAGGGAAAATAATAAAAATTGGAATAGTTGTGAGTGTGCGTACAAACTGGGCAACACACACTCGTAATGCAGTAATTTTTTGGAGTTTTTTCACCATGCTTGCAACATCGGCTTTTTGGAACCCCACCTCATGAAAAGTGGCACTGTCATTTCGTTAATCAGTCCCGAAAGGTGATGCCATGTAGCAACCACAAAATCACCTTTTGTGACCAAGAAATTAAATGACAGTGTCAGTGTTTATGAGGTGGGGTTCCAAGAATCCCATGTTGAAAATTTGGGACCAAAACTCCCAAAAATGGCTGAGATATCAACCTCAGTTAAAATGCCCCAGTGACTGCCATTATAGGGCTTACCGTGATTTTCTTCAGTTTGGGGTCAGCTTTTGAAAAGTGCAGACGTGTTCCCTGTCCACAGAAGATCGCAGTGCTGGACCACCAGAGGTGAGTATGGGGGTGACGGGCGGGAGCGGGATGCAGAGGGAGGGTTGGGATGGGGTGGGGTGGCAAAGATGACAAGGCACCATTTTCTTTTTTTTTGTGTTTACAAAAAAAAGACCTCGGGACGGTTTTTTTTACAGGTGAAATAGTATGAAAAATAAATTTCGGCACACTGGGGTGGACTCCCAGTGTGCCAGACTGGGGGGGGTCAATGCCAACCTAGGAATTGGGCACCCCGAGGTCAGCTGAAAAAAAGGGGGCGTGCAGGCGTGTCTGACAGCGGGAGTGGGCATCCCGGTGTCGGAAAAAGATAAAGAATTACTTTGGCACACTTTGGGCTCCTAGTGTGCCACAATAGTGGGGTTGGGGGGCATGCTGACATGGGGATTGGGCACCCTGTTGTTGGCAAAAGATATGTTTGGGCTTGGGGGAAGAGTCATCCAACACCGGGAGTAGGCATCCCAGTGTTGGAAATATAATTAGTTTGGCACACTGGGGTGGGCTCCCAGTGTTCCACATTAACTGGGAAGGGGGGATACATGCATACATGCTGACACGGGGAATGGGCACCCCGATGTCGGCTTTGGGGGGGAGTCTGTGGTGGGTGGCAGAAATCACCAATTATGTAAATCCATGGTGCGGCTCATTTATTTCACTGGGAAAGGCACACTGAGCAAACTAGTTGCTCGTAAGTCCAGCCATGCACATTACTGTGCACTGTAATGCACATGGGTGGAATGTGCCTGGTTACCAGGAAAGGTGGAGGAAGAGATCTGCCGCTGCAATGATAAAACTGTCCCTGATTGGAGCGGCAGATTTCTTTCAAGTGCGGCACTCGCTCTGAAACTGCCATCATCGGCAGCTTCCCTGTTGACTGGTGGCTGAGGGACATACCCCTGAAAGCATTTGCTGGATTGGCCACAACACTGCCACACCTCTGCAATGCTCTACTACCTCAATATGTTTTTTGTGAGCTGCACATGCAAGCAAACATAAAAAGGTGAAGGAGTACAAAGTCACCTATAAAAGCAAGACTGAGAAGGAAAAGGCCTCCACTTCCAATAGGCCTTGTGGAAGGGGAGGTAAGAGTAGGGGTTATTATCCCTGTGGTTTCCTCACCTAAGGCTTCCTCCAGCTATTAGGCTAGATGGCCTCCTCCAAGGCAATAATATCAGGAGCCAGGTTCCAAAGGAGAGGCATCCAGTACCACCTAAGGGTCAACTGGTCCCAACAATGAGAGCATCTCTCAAGGTTAATGCCTGTGACAAAGTCTCTGTTAAGAGCACTGGACTGCTGAAAAGAAGAGGGCTACCTCAGGGAGGATGTGAACTTCCTACGGTGGTCACCCATAGTTGTTCTGACAATAGACACCTCCCTTCTGTGCTGGGGGACTTACCTGGGTGACCTAACAGTAAGTGGGGAGTGGTTCCCTCAGGAATCCCAGGAGCACATAAACCTGCTGAAGCGCAGGGCAGTATTCCTGGCTCTACAGTACTTCACTCCCCATGTCAGGGGGCAGTCAGTCCAGGTCAGGACAGACAACACCACTACCATGTACTAC
Organism: Neoceratodus forsteri; assembly: GCA_016271365.2. Lineage (NCBI taxonomy): Eukaryota > Metazoa > Chordata > Ceratodontiformes > Ceratodontidae > Neoceratodus > Neoceratodus forsteri. Next base: position 211,122,570 of record JADMNL010000026.1, on the reverse strand, counting down.
ATCAACAAACGGGAGGGCACAATATCCTCAACGCTATGTACAGAAGAACTGAAGATCTGGAATCTGCCCTACTTCCTGGAGGTGCAGCTACCAGCAGTTCACCTGCCAGGAAAAGACAACATCTTGGCACACTCCCTCAGCAGGAGGTAGGATACACCAGAGATAGATCTGTTTGCATCCTGGGAGAACCATCTGCTTCCCCCGTTTTGTTGCAGGCCTCCGGAAGTGGACTCAGTCTCATCGGATGCCCTGACTCTAGACTGGTCATGGAGATTCCTATATGCCTTCCCTCTCTTGCTGAGAGTGCTCTAGAAGCTGAAGAGCCAGTCTGCAACAATGATCCTAATAACCCCAGATTGGGCCAGGCAGGTTTGGTACTCCCTACTCCTGGGCCTCTCTATCAAGCAGCCCATCTGCTTCCCACTGAGACACAACCTGCTGACCATGTCACAGGGCAGGATAACCTTCCCAAACCTCAGGTCTCTGCATCTCTAGGCATGGTCCTTGAGAAGCTAAAGTACTCTGGCTTTAACTTTTTTGAGGAAGTTTTGAAAGTCCTCAGGGTTTCTAGAAAACCAGCAACCAGGTAAACCTGTGCCTCCAAGTGGGAAAGTTCTCCCTGTGGTGTGCCCCTAAGCAGCTCAGACCTTTGCAAGCAGATCTGCTCACAATCCTACACTACCTAGTCCACCTTGAGTCCCTCAGGCCCTCAACTCTTAAGGTGCATCTGGCAACAGTGTCTGCTTATGTTTCACTATGTAAGGAGAAGACAGTGGCTTCACATCCCATTTTCAGGAAGTTCTTTAAAGAGTTTCTGCATATGTATCCCAAGTCAGGGACCAAGTCCCCACATCAGACTTGAACCTACACATAGCAAAGCTCATGGATTCCCCTTTTGAAACCATGGCTACTGCTGATTTAAATATGTCACTTGAAAACAGTTTTCCTGGTGGCCATGACTTCTGTCAGAATGGTATGTGCTACAGGCCCTTTGCACAGACCAAAAATTACATCATGTTTCACAAGAAAAAGGTAGTCCATGGACAAATAAAAAATTCCTCCCTGGGGTAATGTCTGAATTTCTCCTTAATGAGTCCATCACCCTTCCAGTGTTCTTTACAGAAAAATCAAGCTCTGGAGAGCAGAGGCTCCAGAGTCTGGATATTAAGAGGGAACTTTGTTACTACCTGGACTGCACTAAGGAAGTCAGGTCCTCCCATTCACAGCTGTTCATCACATATGGTGAAGTGGGCAAAGTTAGGCCAGCCTCCAAGAGAACTATTGCTCACTGGATCATCTCTTGCATTCAGTTCTGTTCGAGCAAAGCTGGCAAACTACCACAACAAGGCCTCAGGACACATTCCATGCATAGCACCTCCGACTCTGTGGCAACTGCAAGGGATATTCCCCGGCAGGAAATTTGTAAAGCAGCTACCTGGAAAACAGTATACACCTTCACAAGGCACTATTGTCTGGACATACAGTACTGTTCAGAAGGGATGTCAGATTTGGCACAGTTGTCCTGCAAAACCTTTTTCCTAAATAGGTTCTGTACGTAGCCTCCCAACGTACAGCGTTGTAGTCTGCAATAGTGAGCATAGTGAGGGATTCCTGAGGTGTGAAGGAAAAATGACTTATCATAGTAATGCTGTTTCTTCTAAGGGATCCCTCATTGTGCTTAACAAACCCACAACACCACCCCTTCCAAAACCTGGAAAAGGTTCTAGAAGAATCAGTTTATTTTCAGTCTTCAATTTGCTTGAGCATTACTTGGGCATTGCCTACAATCAGTTTTTGGGTGTTTCTGTTGCATAACTTAGGTCTGCCATATTTGTCCAAGTAGGAGCCAAGTATTTTGGGGGGCTTTGTATTTTTTTGTTGAGGTGTAGCTAGTTAAGTGGTCACCGCTTCCTTAGCTAATGAAATAAATCTGCTGTTAGAGGGCAAAGTGGAGCATGACCACGCACCAGAGATTTGAATTTCATTCCATCATTCTATAGTTTGCATAAAATTCCACACTCCAGGGCAGCTCAGACCTTCAGGCTGATTGCAATAGTAAGCATAGTGAGGGATCCCTTGGAAGAAACAACATTACTATGGTAAGTAATTTTTCTTTGTAGACCAAGAAGACCCAAAAAATAACAGAGCTGCATTCATGCACAGACCCTGAAAATAGAAAGATTTCTGACTGCAAATTGCACATAAGAAGTTAGTATTTCTCCCCTTTCATGGACATCCCTCCCTCCACTCCCAGTGTTAAAGTACTCCGAGATTACCATGACCCCACAGCCAGCTTACCATCACTCCGCTCCAGATGGAGCATACCATAATCGCTATTGTGGTCCCATCTTGCAATATTAGCATAATGCTGGCTTTGATGCATATGATCCCTATCATTATCTGAGTGACCTAAAAAAGAGTGGAAAAAGGGATGAGAAATACAGTGCTTCCTTGTTCTACTCCTCCTCCCTTCCCTGGCAAGTCGACTGGTATTTGCCAAAACTAAACACAAGTCTGAATCTGAAGATTAGATATCTAAAGCATCAGAACACAGGAAATCCCAGGATACACAATATAAACAATATCAGAAAGTACAATATGTAAGCAATATAGGATACAAAATATAAACAAAATCAAATAGCACAACGTATAATCAATATGGGATACACAATATAAACAACATCAGATGGTGCAATATATAAACAGTATGGGATGCACAATATAAACAATATCAGACAGTACAGTATATAATCAATATAGGATACACAATATAAACAATATCAGATAGTATAATAAATAAATAATATGGAATACACAGTATAATAGTACAATATATAATCAATATAGGATACACAATATAAACAGTATCAGTATAATATATGAACAATATGGGACACATAGTCTACATAATATCACAATAAAATATATAAGCAATATGAGATGTACAATATAAATAATATCAGATGGTACAATATATAATCAATATAGGCTACATAAAATAAACAGCCTTGGGTAATACAGTATATAATCAATACAGGATACACAACATAGACAATCTCAGGTAATATCAACCTCAAGTAATGCCATATATAATCAATATAGGATACATAATATACACAACCTCACATAGTATAATATAATCAATATGAGATACACAATATAAACAATATCAGTATAATACATAAACAATATAGGATGCACAATATAAGCAATATCAGATAGTACAACACATAACCAATATAGGATATACAATATAAACAGTATCAGTGCAATATATAAACAATATAGAAGACACATATAAACAATATAATGGCAATACATAATCACCGTGTGCTACACAATTCAAACAATATCAGATAGTATGATTTATAACCAATATAAGGTACATAATATAAACAGTGTCAGTAAAATATATAAGCAATATGGGATACACAATATAAACAATATCAGATACTACAACATGTAATCAACATCAGAGGCACAGTATAAACAATTTCAGCTATTACGATATATAAACAATATGGGATACACAATGTAAACAATATCAGCTAGTACAACATATAATCAATATTAGACACAATATAAACAGTATGAGATAATACAATATATAACTGATATAAGATACAATATAAACAATATTAGTGCATTATATAAACAATCTGGGATACACAATATAAACAATATCAAATAGTATAATTCATAACCAATATAGGATACACAATATAAATAGTATCAGTACAATGTATGAACACTATAGTATATACAATATAAACATTTTTTTATTATTATTCATTTGTTAACTGGGTAAGGGACACTGGACCAATGGCCCTTTTTCAGGTCCCACCCAGGAGACAACAAATACATGATAAAACATTACACAATCAAACAATTGTTACACAGAACATTTACACATAGATTTCAATAATGAATACTGTTTTTTCAATTTCATCTTAAAACCTGTGATAGAGGGCCTCTGATGGTGATGAATTACTATGGGTAAGGCATTCCAGTACAAAGGGGCAATTATCAAAAAAGTACATGACCCAACCTTAAGTCTAGATTGAACAGAGTTAAGCATTACACTATTTGAAGAATGTAACTTAGGTAATACAGAGCGAAGCTTAATCAAATCTGACAATGGGAACAGTGACTTTAAAAAAATACATTTAAATCTAACACATCCAAAGAAGTATTTGATTCTAGAAGCGGGAGATAACCAGCCTAGCTGGGAATAAAAATCACAGTGATGGGTTCGTGCCAGCACAGATAGAACAAATTGGCAGATACTATTATAAGTAACAGTCAGTGTATGTAATTCTTTTACTCCTAGGTTGAGATATATATTAGAAATGTACTTCAAATGCAGAAGAAGTGACCCTACAGCAATACATTTCCGAACCTCAGGAGAAAAATAAGATTTTAATTTATTAAGCAAACCAAGCTTTTGATTAATTGTACTTGTAAAAGAGTGGATCTGTCAAGAAAAAGTCAACCCAGGATTCAATAGGACACCCAAATATTTAAATTGATAAACCTGCTCTATCATAATACCCTGGTGATTCTGTAAAAGTAAACTAGGATCATTTCTAGGCATAGAAGGCATGCCAAACAACATAGATTTGTTATTTTCTTTTTTAATTTAGCACCATAGAATTAGTAGTAAATTAAGGGCAAGCATCCCCAAAATCTTGTTTCAAGGCCAATGTTAACTCAGAGAGAAACTTAGATTGGAAAAAAAGCATCAGATCATCGGTGTAGAGAATGGTTTCACAAGATTTACATAGCATCAGATCATCGGTGTAGAGAATGGTTTCACAAGATTTACATAGCATCAGATCATCGGTGTAGAGAATGGTTTCACAACACTTACATAGCATCAGATCATCGGTGTAGAGAATTGTTTCACAAGATTTACATAGTTGAGGAAATTGGTTAACAAATAACAAGAACAATAGGGGGCCCAAAATGAACCTTTGCGGATCACCACATTGAATTAGCAAAATATCCAAAACAACTGACCCAATAGTAACAAACTGTGACTGGTTTGATAAATAGTTCTCAATCCAAGAAACAGAGGCCTCTGAAAACCCAATTTCACTCAACTTAGAGCATGCCAAATTATACTCTGTAAGGTCAAATGCCTTGGTCAGGTCCACAAACACCATCCCAGTCATTGGACCCTTATCAAATCCCCTCAAGATGGTGTCTGTAAACCTGACCAACATAGTCCCAATTCCGTGATACCTATGGAAACCATACTGTTATGGAGTGAGTACACCATAGGGATCTAGATAGTCATTGATCTGTCTAGTCACAATCTTTTCGAGCATTTTGCTCAAGGGATTCATGATGGCTATAGGTCTAAAATCATCAAGGGAAACTGCACAGGATTTTTTAGGGATCGGTACCACCCTGGCTAGTTTCCAATCAGAAGGAAACTGACATGACTCCAAAAATAGATTAAAAAGAAAAACAAAGGGGTTTTACTATAAGAGGGGTTTCCAGTTTCAGGAAGTGGTCATTTAACCCACCCCCACAGTTGCTAAATCTATCAGGAATAGTGCATTAAAGTTTATACACATCCAAATTCATAACCTTCTTAAAATAGAACCTAAGCCTATCTGCCACAAAAGTGTCATACTTGACACCCACATTCCTTGCTTGTGACCCATTATGGTGAAAGTTGGACAGATCAGTAAATTTCTTATTGAAAAGATTAACAATTTCAGTGGGTTCTGTAATTTCAGTAGTATAAATGAAAGAAATGCAGACTCTCTACCCTAAAAGTTTATGAGAATTATTTTACTTGATGAATTTTATCACGTAGTATGAGATTCATTTGAAGCACTTGCTTTTTCCTTCTATGTTGACATTGGTAAACATTTTTGGAACCCACGTGTTCCTTCCTCAGACCAACATTTTCAAGTGCTACAATTAAATAAACATAATTACAATAAGTATATTTGAAGCATAGTACTTAAATAAAAAAGGTGAAGAAGTTATAAATGTGTTTAACAGGGGGAACACACCTGATCGCAAAACAATAAATGTCATATATAAACATCAGACATGGTAATATTATGCTGTTTTGGTAAACAATAAAAAAGAGGCACACATGATGATTTGTTGACAAATGCTGTAGTTAACCACTCTGGTATTATATGTTGTTCTTCCTCAGTACTTACTATATTTTGTATATCTTGTTGCAAAATTTCCCATGGAATTGTGGACACTTCTGTATATGTTGTTGTATCCTGTAGTTGACCTAGACACTCTGCTTGATAATCAGTATAGTTCATAATGACTATAGCTCCTCCCTTGTCTGCTTCCTTAATAATGATACTTGAATCCTCCTTAAGATTTTTAAGATCGAGTTTTTCTTGAAAACTAATATTGTATTTAAGTTTATGTTTTTCACTATATTTAATTATATTTTTAACTTCTCTATCTACTTTTTCTATGAAAGCAGTTATGTTAGGCGGTTGTTGATTTCCATTGTGACTGGGATGCTAAGTATGTCACTATTGTGACATCATCATGTACGCCACAGGTAACGTGATTATAAGCAACCCAGCCCCTTCTTCATTTCATCCTCTGAAGCGAGGTAGTTTGGCGCTCCAGGCAATGGCAGCACATTTGAAAGTCTAAGCCAACAAACTTTCGGTAATTCACGGTAAACGCTCTAGTGACGGTCCGCTTTGAATTCTGAAGCTCACCTTATCAAAATATACACCATTTGAATGATGGTAAGCACAAGGATAAACATTTTGGCAACAGAACATTAACAGTATAATATTACCATGTCTGATGTTTAAATTGAAGGTTTTTAGCTTATTTTAATATGCCTTTCAGATTACTACAAATCACAATTTGGGCTTAAGTTGATATAATTACAGAGATTATTCAGGTATTTCATAAATCTAATTTTATGATAAATATATTATACAAGTTTTGCATTCAAAGCAAGTTACCAAAGCACTAATAATTAAAATAAAAACTTTTGTTTTCTTTCCATTTAGTATGTGCCTGGCTGGAACTATATATGACATTTATTGTTTTGTGATCAGGTGTGTTCCCCCTGTTAAACACATTTATAACTTCTTCACATTTTTTAATTTATGTACTATGCTTTAAATATGCTTATTGTAATTATGTTTATTTAATTGTAGCACTTGAAAATTTTGGTCTGAGGAAGGAACACGTGGGTTCCGAAAACTTTTACCAAATGTCAATATAGAAGGAAAATACAAGAGCTTCAAATGAATCTCATACTGTGTGATAAAATTCATCAAGTAAAATAATTCTCATAAACTTTTAGGGTAGAGAGTCTGCATTTCTTTCATTTATACTACTTGGATTCTCCGATTGGCAAACTCTCCCCATCATAATTTAGAAGTGCATAAAAGGGAACCGTGGGAGAACCTGTGATACTACATTCTGTAATTTCAGTGTCATTAACAGTTAAATTCCAAACAACATTTTTAAACTTGGGGGATAACGAGGAATTAACATTGTCCCAAATTTTTTTTGGATTAGACCAATTGGACTGAAAATGTTCCCTATAAAAATCCTTTTTTGTCTTCTTAACCATATCTGAACCCCTATTCTTAAGGCAACGATGAGTATTTAAAAGCTTGCTGGATGGATTCTTTTTATAAGCTACTCAAGCAGAATTACATTTTTTAACCAGTTTCTTAATAACAGGAGTACACCATGGATTGGGAACACTCCTTAATCTTAAAGTACACAAATGAAATAGGGCATCCTGAATTGGGAATAAATGATTATAAAAATAGTTCAATACAGAATCAACCTCAAGAATACATTCTAGGTATGACCAATCAATAAAGGATAGATGAGCATATAAAACATTGATATTAACATTTAAAAAAAAATCAAGCTTGAACCAGCCGAGCAGGAATTTTAGAATGACCAAAATTCAACACTGCAAATATAGCAACATGATCACTCACTGTATCAGCTAACACCCCAGAAGCAGCTACACAACCCAACCTGTTGGTAATGACCCAGTCCAAAACAGAGCTGATTTAAGGTATGCAAGTTGAGACTAAGTATGCAACAAGAAATCCAGCTCCTTGCTCACCCATGAAAACCAATTCAGGTTCATAACTCCAACAAGAACAACATCATATCATTTTATAAAAGGGGCAACAGTTCCCAGATACCTCTTCAGCCCCTCAGGACCGCATTGAGGAGGATTATATAGACAGACCATTATTAGATGTTTCTTGCCACCCAGCATAATACAGTACATAATAACAACCAATTTGTTTCAAAATCATCCTCACGCCTAGTATTCAAAATACTTAACTGAAGGTGTTCTTTGTACTAGGCAGCCCCCCCTTTTTTTCCTACCCTTCCAAACAGCCCTTAACAAATCATGGCCAGAAATTTTACATACAATATCAGGAATAGAGGGCTTCAACCAAGTCTCAAGAAAGTGCCGATATATCAGGCTGATAACAATTAATTTGTTCAATTTCTGCTAGCTTGGGAACCAAACTTTGTACATTTAATAAGCAATAACCCACAACAGGGTGTGCGGTTACTGGGGATTAATCAACACCCCGGCTGCGTTGTGAGGCACCAGGCCATAGGCTGAGTGTTCTCACAGCACCTGGGGTGTTGATTAATAAAGGAATAATGCCTGACAGGGTGTGAGTTATGCTGGGATAACATCCCACCTCGGGTGGTTGAGCCCAACACCCGAGAAGGGATGTTATCCCAGCATAACTCCCACCCTGGAGGGCATTATTCCTATTATACAATGTTTTGTTTTTTTTATGTAACCGGCCCTGTCACCCAGGGTTACAAGAATCCCATTTAGATCTAGTGGCAGGCAGGGAAGGCAGCTTGTGAAACTCCAGTTAAATGGATTTCACACTGTCTCACTCTGTCCTCAGTCTCAGCTGAGCTGGAGGGATGACATCATAAAGAATTCTCACAGCAGCATAAACCACATTGGAATTTTCCAGCAGGGAGTTAGTCAGAACGTTGGGAGGTTTTGAAGCAGTTCTTGGGGAGACTCAGTGGAAGCAGGAGGTGTGCTGCAGTTGGCAGTCCTTCAGGGCTAAGCTCTGCTATAGAGCTACCCAGAGATAGAGGGTGTGTTTTCTCATCCTAGATAGAGACACAGAAAAAATTGGTCTAGTGGTGAGACCGTTCCCCAGTTTGTTCCAGTGTCCCATCCCAGGAGGGATGGGGGAAGAGAAGCCAGCAACTTCAGGGGCAATCCCCTGGCCCTGCTGAAGAGGGAAAGCTGCCTGTCGTGTGTTGTTTCAAGTGCTGAGGCACAAGAAGTAGTTTGCTTTTCCAGAAGCCTGTGGGCACCTGCAATCCAGTGGGTGAGTCAGCTCTGAAATAGATCCCATGTTTTCACCAGTGTGTCAAGTATCTGTTACTGTGGGGTCAAGGAAGGACCGCCAAGTACAGTACTACAGTTGTGTGTGACTTAAAATGCATTGAAACAGTGGGGGTCTACAGGGATGGACATAGCCGTTCAGAGATCATCATAAGCCAGGATATCAGATTTTGAAGAGTAGAGTGTTAAATGTGACATACATTTCGAGACAGCATTCTACAACAGTGTGTTTCAAGAAAGGTGTTGATTCCATATGAATGGACGGTTATAGATTTGGAAGCAAGAGGTGGGAGACCCTCCCCCATCTGGAGTAACTAGATTTACCTCTACGGGTTCAGTTTGGGCACCTATAGCTTTCTTCTGGGCACTTGGCCAGTGTTCGTGGAAAGTACCCAGACGTGGGATTAGATGGAAGATTTTCCCTTTATGGAGCCTGTATGTGCTCATGGGTGGTAGAGGGAGCCACCAATTAAAAGTCTATGCCACATGGAAAGTGTATCCAAGTGCTGTCCAGATGTGCCACGCCAGGGAATCCAGAGAAGTAGTCCGAGTGCTGGCCGGATGTGCCATGCCAGGGAAACTAAGAAAAGAGTACAAGTTCGGGCTGAGAGCCAGTGTGTTTCAGAACCTGAGGGTTACAGTGTGTAAGAAGATGTGTTCTGGTCTCCGTTTATCTGCATTACCAGGGAGTGTAGCCACATGGGGGTCCATCTATGCTTTATTATTCTGCTGTTGTTGTGAATAAAAACCACACTCTAGAATCCCACTCCTGGTTTGGACATTACAGTTATTGCTTCCTGTGTCCGGAGTTACTTGGGTGCCCCTGACTAGAAGTCAAATCTAGCCAAAATGCCAAGCAACAGTTTTCTCCCCAAACCCAGGAAGCCAGGTAGTGGCTTACATAATGGAGGCACAGCACAGCGCTAATAAAACAAAAAATAACATCAACCCGACCCCTGGTTACATTTATAATAAAAAAAATTATTTTAAAGAATGTTTTTGTTAGTGTGTAAAAATATTTTTGTTTCTTAAGAGAAAGAGCTCAGCATCCATATCCTACAAACAACCAGAAGGGAGGTTATGCCAGGATAACAGCCCTGCTGTGACAGCTAACTGACCAATCAGAAACCAAGATTCTTTCTTGCCATTGTAGAATCCCCAATAACCACATACCCTGGAGTGGGTTATTGCGCTTATAACATGGGGTATGTCCAAAATATGAGAAAACCCATCAAAAGTTATTTTTCACCTGTTTAAAGAGCAAAAAAGGTACTGCATTCTGCCACCTTGCAAAATAGCTCCTAACAAAGAATGCACATTTCATTGCTATTATACGCATAGAAATGTCACAGATACAGTACTGATGTGCTCTGTGACATTTCTTGTGCATACTGTGCTCTGGTAGCCTACCACAGGTACATTAGCTGCCGCACACACACACACACACACACACACACACACACACACACACACACACACACACACACAAGGAATCAGATGAAAGAAGTCCAGGAAAAGCACCACAGATCAATGTCCACTCACTGGCTTTGCCAGCATTTATTGAGTAGCAGCATAAATATTCGCTAGTGTTACATCACCTGGTCACAAAGCCCCAGCGCTTCAGGTCCTCATTGACCCTTTGTCCTGGATGAAGGGTCAGTGAGGACCCAAAGCACAGGGGCTTTTGTGGCCAGTGAGTATTGACACAACACTGGCAGGTAATTTATGCTGTAACTTCAATAAATGCTGAAAAAAGCAAGCCAGTAAGTGGACATTTGAATCTGTGGAGTGCTGTTTTTCTTTGGACTGTCTGAACTAGGTGTGGCTCACCTTATTGTGCACCCCCCATCTTGCTGTTTGCAGTATATCTCCTTTTGAAATGAACTGCATGAAAGCAGCCTGCAGCAGTGCTCGCTGTCTCTAAGCTCCCCTCACCTGGCAATACTGTCCCCCCAAAATGCTGCAGAACCACAGTCCATCCTGAAACACATTAGGAATGAGAGTACCTGTTGCTGAACATGTCTATGTTTCTTTCCCCTGCAACTGCTGTCAAACCGTGCTCCTCTCCCTCTCTGTTTTGCTTACTCCTCTGCTGTGCTGCAGAAGTCAGGTTGTGTACAGACAGTACATGGTAGCTGTCAGTGGACACAATTCAGCATGTCTCTCTCTCGCTCTCTCTCTCTCTTTTTCACTGAATTGGAACAGCAGGGACACATTTCTTTACCGGGGGGTGGGGGGGGGGATCTGCATCAATACAGAGTGAGAGAGAGAGAGAGAGAGAGAGAGATGGACAGAATATTGGAGCACCACTGAACTGAAAGGTTGCATGGGCAGCGGCCGAGACAGTTACCAATCCTTTGCTCTTCTCTCCTCTCTGTTTCACTTATCTGTGATTCTGTGTCTGTCTGTCTCTGTCTGCGACTGGGGTACATTTGCAAAGCTGCAACTTGCGATGTGGTCGGAACTAACTTCAGCACTTGGGGACAGTGATTCACCATCAGAGATGTTGCAATGCTGATAGTATGGAGACAGGAATCTTTGGGCTGCTTCCTGCTGCACACTGTTGGATCACTGGACTGGCGAGAGGATGCTCTGTGCCGAAAATGCAGGCTTCCAACACTCTTCCTCCTTCTACATGTGTGCAGTAAGTGCTGCAACAAGGGATGGGAATGGCTACAGGAACACAGGTTTGGAGACCCTGGAACTACGATCCTTGTAGGGGCGGGGGGTGGTAGCGGGGGTAGAGGCCACTTGCTGTGGACACTGAAACTAACACAGAGTGACAACACTGATCCTAACTGATCTAGAGAGGGACACCAAGACACAGATGACACTGTGCGTTCGGTTCCCGGAGGTCCGGGGGTAGATAGGTGGGGAGAGACACAGTGACTCTGTCTCTCATGGGAGGGGGGAGGCAGCACAGCAGGAGACAGGACAAAACATGCACTTTGGCTGAATGGCAATGAGCTGCACCATCGGGAGAAGGGAGGTGGGCAACACTGCAGGGGATGGAACGCAGCAGAAACCGTGCTCGCAGGGCGAACAGCTGCAAACAGCCTGCTGCTCTCCCTCTCTGTCTCTCTCTCTCTCTGTCCATGAAAACCAGCACGGCACATGGGGGAGACGCATACTCACAGAGAACAGCTCCCCTTCACTGACAGCACCCAACCTGAAGAGAGGCAGAGAGAGGACAGTGAAGCGATGGACTGTCACTACTGATAAAGTATAACATGGGGTTGGCAAACACCGGAGTTACTGTTACAGGTCGATCGCTGGCTTAGTGAGCGCAACAATGGCTGCCTGTCAGACTGACTTTCCAGCACAATAAGGAGAGCCAGATCACTGACTGATCTCTCGAGGGGGGGATCGCTTCACCACTTGCTGTGCGTATATGCTGGATTAATCAACAGTCACCTGATGGCTCTGTACCAATCAGGCACCTGTGTTTGTCAACTCCATGTTATAAAGTGCATTATTTTAAACCATGAGTAGTAGGAAACAAAGTAGATGTAGAATTACATTGGGTGCTAGTTTAATTGTTGTAAACTGTAGGGCCTGGGTTCCTTTCTATGTCACCCACTTATAGTAATAACAAAACGAGCTTTAGCCCACCAGCCAATTACCACAGGAAGATTTGAACATAGCACGAGGTACCCTGATACCCCCAATATCCACATATTCTAACTTCAAATCTATGACAATATAAAAAGTATGATGATTCCATTGGCACCCTAGCACCTACCAGCAACTTAGACATAAAAAAATCCCCTGGGACATAATTTTCACCCACTACCCCCGGACCATAAAATAGTACCAGGCTGTCACAGCACATTGGCCCTCCTACCAGGATAATAACACAGACCAGCAAGCATGTAACCTTACCCATCATTATTCCTGCTGAGATACTCTCTTGTCAGATTTTTAACAAGACAGTCCCCATACTACCACAGTCTCCCATGGACTTCTACTGACTCCCATTACAGTGCACTTTATCGCACTTCACCGCTGTGAACCGCCGCTATAGACACTGCCGCATGTAAGCTGGGTTTGGTTTTAAATACCACCTCCCTGCCAAACCAGGCTGCCACCACCAATCAACCGGAGGGGATGCAAATCAAGGTGTTGCAGCATATCGAAACAGGTCCACTGAATTAGGCAAAGGGGTGCTGGTGCACTGTAACCAAGCATTGGGGGACAACTACACATGTGTGTAGTAAGCTGTTAGTCAAATAACAGGTCACTTAATTAACAGCAGCAGTTCAATCAGCAGACAGTACAATAAATAGTCACTTCAGGCAATCCAAATCTGGGCAGCGGCAAAGAGATAAAATTCAAGGCAGAATAAAACTCAATGGCAGTTTAAAAAAATGTGTAGTTGCTGACAGTGCGACCAGCACATAGCAAAACTCAGTATCTCAAGGTGGGAAAACAGTAGATCCCAACTGGCCACATCCCTCTCTCTAGTGGTAGCCCACACGATTCCATAATATCATTACAATATATAATCACTATAGGCTACACAATTCAAACAATATCAGATAGTACAATTTATCTGACTTCCGGTGATGGCTCTGCTATGCTAGGTTGTTGGTTGTGTAACTCCGTCTTTCAACCCTCCAAAAAACATTTTTTCTGACACTGAAACTTTGCTTGTGATCTTAAAAGAATTTTGGAAACCCTTTTTCTTACCAACGTTGCTGTTCTATGATTTTTACAGCACAGAAAATGGATGAAGAGATGAAAACACCGATCAGGCATACCCCACCGCCGAAACCAGACAGGTCCAGAAGCTCCAAAAGATCCAAGCAGGGATCTGGTAAAGCTACGTCTGATACAGGTACCAACATTCCATTATCGGAAGAGAAATTCATGGCTGAAATTAAAGACATTAAAGAAGCTATTTCTCAACTTGTACTAGAGTCTAAAACTACTAATGAGGCCCTAAATAAAATCAATTCCCGACTCACGGACGCGGAGGTGAGGTTTTCCTCTGTAGAGGATTGAAGGGCCAAGATCTTTACAGAACTTCCAAACCTGAGACAAAAAATGTATAAACTTGAACAAAAAGTTGAGGATCTGGAAGGCAGATCACAACATAATAATATTGTGATCTACGGTATTCCAGAAGCCTCAGAAGCTGCGGATCCTAGTCACTTCACACAAGTGATTTGTAAAACTTTTGCTGGTAAGTCACCAAATGGCATTTCATATGTGATTGAGAGAGCCCATAGGACACTGAGACCATTGCCAGCAAAGGGTGAGCTCCCAAGACGCTCATTTTTTAAATTACCTCAACAAAGCACATGCTTTAAATTAAGTGAAAGAACATAAAGATTTGCTTTGTGATGGTAGGAAAATTCGGATGACTCAGGACTTTACACACGAAGTTTGTCAAAGGAGAAAATACTTTTCCCCTATGGCAAATAAATTGATCTGAGCAGGGATTAGATTCCATATGATATACCTGGCAAAACTGTCCATTCTTAAAGACGGCAAAAAACATACTTTTGAGTCATCAGACCAAACCCTTCCTCATCTAATGGCATTGTTCCCTGATCTATTCAGAAAAGGTTGAAATCCCACATGCTGTTTTAGTAATTCTATCTTCAGTTTGCGATAAACTTAAGAGTGTGGCTGATACACTGACTGGAATGTTGCACTATTCAGATTCATATTTTTAGACCTCTATGATTGACATTTAAATGTCCCAGTTATGGGTTGAATTTTTTGGACTGAACAATTCATTACTTATATGAGGAATTTATATCTTTACTTTAATCAGTTCAACTTACAGTTCAGGTACCCGATGTCTAGCTTTTGGTTTCGTTATCCTTTAAGAATAACATAGAACATTCCAGATGCAAAAGGAGTTTTTCTTTTACTTCATGGTACTCGCAACAGTGCCCTAGAGACTCCATAAGAACAAACTGATTACAGTAATGCTTTTCCTTTTTCTATATTTAAAAAAAAAAAGCGAAGTGTGTCTATAGTTGATCTTGGTTTGAGAGTAGACAGCTAATTCCCTTATGTTTAGTTGAAAATGTCACAGGAAGTTGTTGCCCCTCGAGCTGATATGATAGTTTATGTTTGCCAAATAAGTGCTTAATTTGATGGAGGATTAGAGTTCAAATAGACTCTATATTATATAGCACACTCTAGAGGTGAGCTGATAATTATTTTTTATCCTTACATGATATGAAGTGCCTTTTTAATTTCACTCGAACCATGAGGTTTGTTCGAAAGTTCTTTATTCTGCGTAGAAGTCGATTATTGAGTTTCACATCCTTTAGTGACTCCTGTTGCTCAGCTAAGGTAATGATGTTTTTTTTACCTTCTGTTTATACACTAGGGAACAGGGAATCTCTCAGGAGTGCCTACACAGCCTACCACCTCTACTCCCAGTTTGAAACCACCTTAGACCACCTGGGATACACATTGCTGAGCCCCCTCCCTCCCAGATCCACAGATCCATTCAGCCCCCTGGATCACCTCCCCCCAGTGGGAGGGCCCGCCTCTCCTACCTGGCAGCCTTTTTCTGTTATTAGAGGAACAGTTCTGGTCCAGTCGAGGAGCTCAGGAGAGTGGGGAACAAGGTTGGTCCAGCTGTGGGATGTGGGTCATAGCTCCTGAGGCCTCCGTCGCCTCCCTGGGTCCACCAGGGGTTTTACCTTGGTTTGTTTCCCCAGAATATGGCATGCAATGATTCTCATGTGGCTCCCTTCAGTCCTCAGCCGCTGGAATCTGCCGTTATTCCGCCCCTGCAGCATCCCTGCGTACTGTGCTCCAGTCTCCACCAGAGGCTACAACAGTCAAGAACTCCCCCTAACCCACCCTGGGAGAGGAGAAAAGTCCTCTGGATGCTCGATCCTCTCCCTCCCCTGCCAACCCATGTTGGTCCAGGCTCGTTCCCTAACCTGGGTCACCAACATGGCACGAGGTGTGGTGTCCAGCTCCTCAACCCTCAGCACCACTGGGCTGGCTCAGTAATGGTGCTTTTATGCAAAGACAAGTATCCCTTCCTAAATAGTGGGGCTTACTCCTTTTTTAAATTGGTATTTTTACTGTATTTTTTTAAATAGGCTGGAGATTTGTGAGAGATAACCTGGGTTTGGTACCACATCTAGTTTTGCTAGTTTAAATTTGCAGGGTACTTAATGACCTGTGGACTTTTTCAAGGACTTTTGGATGCTGCTGGAAGTGACAACTATTAGGTATGAGGTAAGTTGACCATTTATGTTATTTTCTACACTTGGGGGCATTATCCGCTAAATAGGATCTGTTCCCAACTCTGGGTAGTCTTGACCCCACACATTAGTTTGGCTACTGTCTCTGTATTCCATTTGTATTGGGTCAAGTACAAGTTGATTTTTAGGACACATTTACAAGTGTTCCTACTCACTAGTCTTCTCCGTTAAATAGGGGACAATTGGTGTAATTCAGCTTCTATTATCTCCCTTCGGGGCCCTGACTGGACTTAAAGAGGCGAGATTATGGCCTGTTTTATAACTAATTAAACCATCCAATCCCATTAAATAGGGAGGTTGGTGAGGGGCTTATTGCTTCCATTCCAAGGTTTAGTTCAACCTGTTGTTGTATATTGGAGGCAGCCCCACTATTTGATTCCATTTATCATACTGGAACCTGTTAAATAGAGACTAGATGGATATAATACCAGTCATATTACCTAATATAACCCATTAAATAGGGTTATGATTTGGACTGGTTATAAATATTCCAGTTAACTTTTTTTTTCAAATAGTTTTCACTTTAATTCTTTCTGTGTTACAGCAGGCATCTCTCTCCTACCTATTAACCCACATTTTTTTTACCCCTGATTGATGCTGGGACATAGTCTTAATTCATAACTATACTTCTTTATTTTGATGGCACTGTCCACTAGTGCAGTCACAATGCCCATTCCAGGGTTCCCGAATTCAATACAATATGTCTCAGAAATTACATCAGGATGGGGTTTGACTCTCAGGGTTTGTTCCTCACATAATCTCCCAGTCTTGCCACCTTGGATGTTAACTCAATTCAAGGGTCTTTATAAAGCTTGAATTAGTTGGGATAAACACAGGTGTTTTGTACATAGTTTCGGTGGACAGTCTCTCGTGACATGTTTTAAAATATGCCAGTAGGGCTATAGATTTTGTTAATTTTATAATTAATAGACTAGTAAAATTAAGAAATTGTAATGTTTTTCTCTTTTATCTTTGTTTGGACAGTTTTTATCAGGTCAATTGTTTAATCAATATCTGGTAGGGAGGTTAGTAAGCAATATTCTTACTTTACGGATGACTGGTAAATATCTTATGTTAATATATGCATTGGTAACTATGCTTTAAATGCTGATTTCTTTATATTATATTCCCCTTTCCTATAATAATAGAAATTTACAAATATGAGGTAGCTTTAGTGGCTACCCAACTTTATTCTTACTAGGCTGGGAACATGGAGTTACGGCAGAGTTTTTTTCATCGTGTTAAGAGATTTCAGGAGGTCAGTATTATGGACTAGGGGGTAGATTGCTGTACTTATGACTTACTTTTTCACCTTCAGAGACGTTTACCAAAGTAGTTTGTCTTATGGAGTGTTTTGGGATTTTTCTTTTTTGGGGATGAATAGTTCTGAGGGGGGGTAGTTTGGGGGAGGGGGCTCTTATATTGTATTGGTGACCTGTTAAATCTTTGGAGCTACCAGTTGGTTCAAACCATTTCACTAACATTGTCTTTCCATGAGTGTTATAAACCTTAAAGTGGCATCCTGGAATGTCAAAGAGCTGCGATTCAAAACTAAAAGGATGTCAATTTTAAGTTACCTAAAGTCTATGGGATATAATTTAATTTTTTTTACAAGAAACTCATTCGTTAAGCTCTGAAAAGGATTGCTTGAAAAAAAATTTAACTTCAGAGTAGTTTATGGAGCAGGCAAATACACATCCAAATCAGGGGTGGCAATTATAATTGGCTCATCCATTGATTTCCATCTGATAAAGCTGGTTTCAGACCAAGAAGGGGGCTACGTATTAGCTGTCAGAGAAATTGCCCAATTGCATGGCAGGTCATCCGCCCACCAGCACCTACACCCCCAGACCCGGTCTGGCCAGCAACACGCTCTTCTCCACAGGCTTGGTGTACACATAGTGCCCCCTCTTGGGAACCTGGAACCAACACCTGGGGGTGCACCTCTCAGATCTGGGGGTGCAGTGCACAGCCATCAGACGCTGTGACCACCCCGCTATTTTTCTGCTTTTGGTGTTTCCCTGGAGCCAGCTTGCAAAAACACACAGTGCACTTACGTGCCAACGTCTGCTGTGCTCCAACCCTCTTTCTGTGTGCTATTACTTCCAGTGCACCCAACAGCCGCCAGATGCCGCTGCAGAGTGACGTGAGCCCCATGCCCACCCCAGAGAGAGGAGAGCTGTCCTGGGGTGCTCGATCCCCTCCCTTCCCCTGCAGACTCCCGATGACCCTCGTCCATTTCCAAACCTGGGTCACCAGCGTGGCATGAGGTGTGGCATCCAGCGCCTCAACCCTCAGCACCACCAGGCCAACAAAGCTTTTATTAGAATTTAATTTATATCCTAATACCGTACCACTCTTACCAAATTGTTTTAGGAGGTGATTGGAATTTACCTCTTGACTACAACTTAGATAAATCTAATCCCTCAAATTATATAGTCTCGGTGGACAATAAGGCCCTCCATGATTTAATTGGTATTTATGATTTAGTTGATCCATGGGGAACACTCTTCCCAAGTAAAAAAATAATTCACATTTTTCTCACAGGCCCATAACTCTCTTTCCAGAATTAATTATTTCCTTCTGTCTAACAAGATACTCCCCTCTGTATATGATCCACAGATATTACCAAGGGTTCTATCGGAATATATATATATAATATATATATATATATAATATATAATATATATTATTTTAAAATTAGGTATCCCTTATTTGAGATGTTTTTCATGGAGACTTAATCCCAACCTTCTGAGACAAGAATACTTTATAAATTATACTTGGTACTATACTCAGTATATCAGACAGGTAGAAGGCCATAAACCCATATGACCTGCCTCCCCAAAGGGGCATATAAGTCCTTATATGATACCTAATAGGTATGTATCCAGGTTTTTCTTGAACATCTCAAAGGTTTCAGATTTTGCAATATCACATGGTAGTCTGTTCCTTGGGGGGATTATTCTCTGTGTATAGAAATATCTCCTACGATTACTTCTTGGATAGGTCAATTTCAGTTGTTTATCATGACTCCTTAGATTAAAGCTTTTGCATGCTGGTACAAAATCCAGGCTTGTCATCATTTCTGCATCATTAAATATTCTATATATAAGAAGTAGGTCCCCTCTATTTCTTCGCAGTTCCAAGGGGTATAGACCCAAGGTCAATAACCTCTCTTCATAGGCCATATGTCGCAGGCCTGATACCATCTTAGTTAATTTTCTTTGTACCCTCTCCAAGGTCTCAATATCCCTTTTCAAATAGTTGCTCCACAGCTGGCTACAATAATCTGAGTGTGGCCTAATACGATTTTTGTATAGTGATATAAGACATGATCTATGTCTAGTTATAAATGATTTCCTAATGGCACTGGTAATCCTGTTTACCTTTTTCATTATTGCATTGCAGCGGTTCTCAAAGGAAAGGTCCTTACTTATAATAACGCCTAAGTCCTTTTCATTTTCAACAGCTCTCAGCCTGGTGTTATTTAAGATGTAATCTTGTTATCTGTTTTTTACCCCTAGGTGCATTACTACACATTTATCTGTGCTAAATTACATCTTGTTGCTATCCGCCCATTCCTGAAGCATATTCAAGTCATTCTGTAGTATATCAACTTGTTCAGCATTAGATACCTCAGTACAGATTTTAGTATCATCTGCAAATTATATTTATTTATTTATTTATGTAGACAGCAGTTTGGAAAACCTTTGAGCCATAGGCTCATTTACAAAGGTACCTTGTCACAGTAAGACAAACAAAAATACACAGTAAAACAGTATAACACAGTATAACAGTAACTTAAGACATAGATACAAACAAGCTGGTACAGGTAGGATTGATGCAAACAATACCAGAGTTATGTTGTCCTTAGCAGCTTAGTAGTAAGCTGTCATTAGTATTGAGTACAACTTTGACTAGTGGCAATTACAGCATGGGTGTTAACAAGGTGGTTCCGTAAGGGACGTTCTGAAGCACGATATAGTTGGAGCTGGAGATGGAGGGGCAGTGTGTTGAACCAGGAGGGGCCCCAAAGCTGAAGGCTCTTGGCCGTGAGAGGTCCTAGCTCTAGGGATAACAAGAGAGGTTTTCCCAGAGGTCCGAGTATGAACTAGTGGGACAGAGCGGCGGATGGTGGTGGTCAATCCAGGTGGGGATAGCCCAAGGAGGGTCTTTTTTGTAAGGGTACAGGTCAGATATTTGAGGTGCTCGTCAAGATCAAGTACCAGTGCTTTAGCATACAGTAGACAGGTGTGTGTTAGCCTAGGTGCCCCAGTAATTAACCTGCAGGCCTTATTCAGAGTAGTGTGAATTTTATGGAGTGCGGTCTGATCAGCAGCACCATACACCGGCAGTCCATAGTCCACTAGGGACAGGATAGAGGAGGTGACTGCGAGTCGAAGAGCTTCCAGGAGAGGCAGTGTTTATACCGATGTAAGATGCCCAATCGGATATTAGTGGCAGTGGCTAGGGCAGCGATGTGTCCATGGAAGGAGAGGGAGGGGTCAAAATGGATCCCTAGGTATTTATAGGAGCAAACTTGTTCATGGGAAGAGGACCCAGAGTGAATGAGGAGTTTGAAGTTGCAGGACTTGTTTTGAGGATGAGTGAAGAACATGGCTTTTGTTTTTAAGATTTATCACCAATCTATGTTCCTTGAACCAGCCCTCAGCTTCAGCAAAGGACTTCTGCGGAGTCCTGGAGGGCAATAGGGTTACGACTTGAGGAAAACATGACTGCATCATCAGCGCATAACAGAATGTTCCCGAGCAAGAGCGTGAAAGGGTGTTAAGGTAAAGGGAGAATAGTAAGGGCCCAGAATGGAGCCCTGGGGAACCCCAGAAAGATGGGACAGATGTCTGAGTAGGTCCCATTAATTTTACATGCTGTGAGCGGTCAGACAGATAACTGGTGCACCAGGAGATAGGCCCAGCAGCAAAACCAGAGACTAAGGGCATCAAGAAGGAGGGGGTGGGAGACAGTGTCGAAAGCTTTAGAGAGGTCAATGAAGACTGCACCAGCCAGAGAACCAGTGTCTAAGGAGGAGTGGAGAAAGTTGGAGAACTCTAGGAGGGCTGTGTTGGTACTGTGGCTCACTCGGAAGCCATGCTGCTGCTCAGGACATAGGACATTGTAGGTGGAGAGGTAGTCAGAGATTTGAGAGGCTACCACTTTTTCCAAGGCCTTGGAGAGAGGAGAGAGAATGGAGAGTGGCCGATAGTTTCCAGCCACAGTCCTATCACCACCTTTAAAGATAGGGGTGACAGTGGTGACTTTACAGGCAGTTGGAACCTTCCCCAGGCAAAGAGAGTGGTTGATGAGGCACGTGATCGGGGTAAGAACTGTGTCTAAGACCAGCCATAGGATACACGGATCCAGGGTGTCACTGCCCGTACTATTACTCTTGAGGGCAGTGACAAGGTGTGGCCTAAGTTCTTGGGCAGAAACACGGCGGAGGAGAAAATAAGGGCGAGAAAGATTTATGGCAGGCGCTGGGGGAGGGGGGTCAAAAAAATTTGTAGGGAGGATAGGGCTAAGGTCAGTGAATGAGGTGTTGAGGTGGTTGGCTATGAGGGCTGGGTCTGAAGAGATCACATCATTAATATTGATCTGGGTTGGTGGGGGGGATTGTGCACTCCCATTTAACTGTTTAATGTTATCCCAGAAGGTTCTGGGGTTCCCCCATGAGGCTGTGAGTGAGGACCGATAGTGCTCAGACTTGGCCTTTCTGATGGCCCGAGTGCACTTGTTTCGGGTGGCAGCATATAACTGCTGTCACTGGGCCGCCAAGTCTCAATGGCACGGTGCCATAGGTTGTCCCTATGTTTGAGTTGGTGGATCAAGCTGCAGGTTGCAGAGGCATTGCAACTTTTAGAGCAAGCGGTCCGACATTGGGGCAAAGATATCACAGGCATTATTAAAAGTTCGGGTAAAGAAGGAGAGAGCTGTGTCAATGTCAGGAGTTGCCTGTATAGGAGACCAGTCAATTTGGGACAGAAGTTCCTTAAGTTTTGTCAGACCACCAGGTATTAGATGCAGCCGGCATGTGGACTGTGCTATGGGTTTGGGGACTGAGGATGACCAGTGGAATAGAATGGGGGAGTGATCGCTGAGAGAGTCTAGGAGGACTTGTACATTGGGGATCTGATTAGGGCGGTTGGTGAGTACCACATCAAGCAAGGTACTGGAGCCTCTCTTGGGGTTAGTCCTGGTAGGTATTAAAGAAGCTATTCAGGATTTTTGGGATCAAAACTCAAATTTTATTAAAAAAGTAGATTTAATTTGGGCATCCTGTAAATGTTACTTAAGGGGTGAATTTGTAAGATTTGGGGCGAAAATTAAAGAACAAAAAACCAAAAAATTAAGGGAATTATTTAATAAACTGAAACATTTGGAAACAAAAGACCCAGATTTACTTTCACCTCAGGAATACCAGGAAATTCAAGAGCTTAAAGAAGAACTACAATTTTTTTCTAAAGAACAAGCTGAACTTTTGATTCTCAGATCAAAGGCTTCTTATGTTGATTTAGGGGGAAAACCTAGTCAATTGCTAGTTCAAAGCATTCAAAAGATGGAACAATCCAGACACATAGAATCTACAATTTCTGAAAATTAAAATATAGTTTTAACTGACTATAAGGATATTCTCAACAATTTTTTTATGCACCATTCGAAACTTTATGGACCAATCTCTAATTCTCCCACCACAGAAGAGATAGACAATTTCTTATTGAATTTTTCCTGTCTCCATATTGATAAGGCCAATATCCCTAAATTAGTAGTTCTGATTACCCCAACAGAAACTGAAGAGGCTATAAATAACTTTAAGACTAATAAGGCTCCTGGACCAGATGGCCTTACATCTAATTTTTATAAAACATTCAAACACCCCTTATCCCTATTCTAAAACAATTATTTGATTTCATCTTAACAGAAGGTGTTTCAGACAAGACATTACTAGAATCACAAATCATTCTTCTTCCAAACTCAATAAATCCAAACAAAGAGTTATCAGTTATCATCCTATCTTATTAATTAATTACGATATAAAAATCTTAATTTATATTCTTGCTCAAAGAATTAAAGGAATATGGCAAAAACTGTTTGGCCCCAACCAAGCAGGCTTTATGGCTTCAAGACAAGTCTCTGACCATTTTTGAAAGATTTCACATATTCTTTCTGCATCCAGGGACACCTAATATTCTTTGGCATTGGTTTCACTCGATGCAGAAAAAGTCTTTGATAGAGTCCATCATAATTTCCTATTTGCTTCTCTTCTTAAATTTGGCTTTCCCCCAACATTTATTAACTGGTTAAAATGTTATATTCAAATCCAACAGCCAAAATTAGCTGCAAAAATGTACTCCCCTTAAACTATGTCAAGGCACTAGACAAGGCTGCCCCCTTTCTACCATCCTTTTTAATTTTTACTTAGAACCCCTTATTTATTTTTTAAATTCAAATAAAGCTATTAAAGCAATCCCCCTATTAAAACATCATTTAAAATTATCGGCCTTCACCAACAACAGATTATTACGTGTGTCAGACCCATTGAACTTGATTAAAACGGCTTTGAAGATTATCGATGACTATAGTAAAGTCTCTAATTATAAACTTAATAGAGAAAAAACAAAGGTTATGCGCCTACCAAATTGCTTTTGTAAAGAATAAATTGATAACCTGGGTCTTTTATGGAATCCCTCAGGGATCAAGTATTTAGGTATAACTATATCTAAAAATGAATCCCAGCTAATAACATTAAATTTGGATATACCCCTACAAAAAATTACCCAAGACTTAAAGGAGAACTGTAATTAGCCCAAATCACCCACCCCTGCAAGCCTCACCCCCCGATTAAGGGTTTTGCAAATAAAGCTCCCTGTTCTGTCACTTTCCACTTACTTTATTTAATTTTTTAAAAGTCTGGCGTTCGCCAAAAAGGCGCATGCTCCGTAGCTCCATTTCATGATAAAGTGTGATGCTGCATTGCTCAGCTCCAATACAAGTGTACTGGAACTGAGCAGTGCAGTGTTGAGCAGTGCGCGGCGCCACACTTTATCACAAAATGAGCTATGGACATCGCCATTCTGACATGAAAAAAGCAAAAAGAAAAAATGACAAAACTATTCACAAAACCTAATCTAAGGAAGTGAACTCTTGAAATGAAGTGAGCAAACTGGCTCTGATTCTCACTAATACATCATTAATATCCCTATTTCTTTTTCAAGGTAGGGTTGAGCCTTGTAAAATGAATGTTTTCCCCAGAAGAATTTTTCTATCAATTTTTTTAATGTGTTCCTCCCTCGTACTTGGCTTTCTAAACTTCACTCAATTATAAATAGCTTTTTATGGTTAAAGGGTGCACCTAGGATTGTGTTACAAAAACTCATGCTTCCTAAAAACATATGGGGACAGAAGGTACCAAATGTCATACTTTATTATATGGCTTCACACATAAAAAAGTATTTAAAATGATTCTCATATAATAATTAATCTCCTCTTTATGTCCCCACGTGGGTTTTACTGGAAAAAGAGCTGCTTAAAAAGTATAACATTTGCCCAGAAACTGCTCTATATATTGCATTTAAAAACATCCCTAAAGACATTAAAAAAATACAGTTGTTGGCACATCCCTTAAGACTCATAACCAATTTTGTCAATTTTTTTAATATTAACATATGAAAGAGTACCTCCCAACCTGTGTTTTATAACCCAAACCTTCGCTTCCATGAGAAAATATTCTACCTAGCCAGGTTAACCCCTAGGTGAATGTTCTTTTGGACCAAGAGAAATTTCGCTCTTTTCATGAAATTTCTAAAGACTTCTACTGGTCTAAGAAACATATTGTTAATTTTTCATATGTTAAAACTCTTATTACAAGGCTATTTTAGTAATTGTTTGTCCCTTAGAGATGAGTCCAATACATGGAGTGAGCAGTGTGAGTACAGGGAGGGAACAGTGTGAGTACAGGGAGGGAACAGTGTGAGTACAGGGAGAGAGCAGTGTGAGTACAGGAAGGGAAAAGTGTGAGTACAGGGAGGGAACAGTGTAGTACAGGGAGGGAGCAGTGTAAGCACAGGGAGAGAGCAGTGTGAGTACTGGGAGGGAACAGTGGTGACTACACAGGGAGGGAGCAGTGTGAGTACAGGAAGGGAACAGTGTGAGTACAGGTAGAGAGCAGTGTGAGTACAGGGAGGGAACAGTGTGAGTACAGGTAGAGAGCAGTGTGAGTACAGGGAGAGAGCAGTGTGAGTACAGGAAGGGAACAGTGTGAGTACAGGGAGGGAACAGTGGTGACTACACAGGGAGGGAGCAGTGTGAGTACAGGGAGGGAACAGTGTGATTACAGGTAGAGAGCAGTGTGAGTACAGGGAGGGAACAGTGTGAGTACAGGAGAGAGCAGTGTGAGTACAGGGAGGGAACAGTGTGAGTACAGGGAGGGAACAGTGTGAGTACAGGGAGGGAGCAGTGTGAGTACAGGAGGGAACAGTGTGAGTACAGGGAGGAACAGTGGTGAGTACAAGGAGGAGACAGTGTGAGTACAGGAGGAACAGTGGTGAGTGTATGGGAGGGAACAGTGTGAGTACAGGGAGGGAACAGTGGTGAGACAGGGAGGAGACAGTGGTGAGTACAGGGAGGGAACAGTGGTGAGTACAAGGAGAGAGCAGTGTGAGTACAGGAGGAGGCAGGGTGTAGTACAGGGAGAGAACAGTGTGGAGTACAGGGAGGGAACAGTGTGAGTACAGGAGGGAAGGTGGTGAGTACATGGAGGAGAGCAGTGTGAGTACAAGGAGGGAACAGTGGTGAGTATAGGTAGAGAGCAGTGTGAGTACAGGGAGGGAGCAGTGTGAGTGCAGGGAGGGAACAGTGGTGAGTACAGGAGGGAGCAGTGTGAGCACAGGGAGGAACAGTGTGAGTACAGGGAGGAACAGTAAGCTACACAGGAGGGAACAGTCAGGTACAGGGAGGGAACAGTGGTGAGTATGGGGAGGAACAGTGTGAGTCAGGGAGGAGCAGTGTGAGTACAGGGAGAGAGCAGTGTGAGTACAGGAGGGAACAGTGTGAGTACAAGGAGAGAACAGTGGTGAGTATAGGGGAGGGAGCAGTGTGGTACAGGAGGGAACAGTGTGAGTACAGGAGGGGAGCAGTGGTGAGCTACAGAGGGGAACAGTGTGAGTACAGGAGGAACAGTGTGAGTACAGGGAGGAAGCAGTGTGAGTACAGGGAGGGAGCAGTGGGAGTACAAGGAGAGAACAGTGGTGGGTACAAGGAGGGAACAGTGTAGTACAGGGAGGAAACAGTGTGAGTACAGGGAGGGAACAGTGTGAGTACAGAGAGGGAGCAGTGTCAGTACAAGGAGGGAAGAGTGATGAGTACAGGAAGGGAGAGAGCAGTGTGAGTACAAGGAGGGAACAGTGGTGAGTATAGGTAGAGAGCAGTGTGAGTACAGGGAGGGAGCAGTGTGAGTGCAGGGAGGGAACAGTGGTGACTACAAGGAGGAGCAGTGTGAGCAAGGGAGGACAGTGTGGAGTACAGGGAGGAACAGTGTAACTAAGGGAGGAACAGTGTGAGTACAGGGAGGGAACAGTGGTGAGTATGGGGAGGGAGCAGTGTGAGTACAGAGAGGGAGCAATGTGAGTACAGAGAGAGAGACAGCAGTGGTGACTACACAGGGAGGGAGCAGTGTGAGTACAGGGAGGGAACAGTGGTGAGTACAGGGAGGCAGCAGTGTGAGTACAGGGAGGGAGCAGTGTGAGTACAGGGAGAGAGCAGTGTGAGTACAGGGAGGGAACAGTGGTGGAGTACAGGGAGGACAGTGTGAGTACAGGAGAAGAACAGTGTGAGTACAGGGAGGGAACAGTGTGTACAGAGGGAGACAGTGTGAGTACAGAGAGGGCAGTGACAGTACAAGGAGAAACAGTGTAGTACAGGAGGAAAACAGTG